>CM053606.1:69956885-70008893 GCA_028646535.1 Procyon lotor | reverse complement strand
GACAGAGAGAAATCACAAGTAGGCAGAGAGGCAGGCAGAGAGGCAGGCAGAGAGAGAGGGGGAAGCAGGCTCCCTGCCGAGCAGAGAGCCTGATGTGGGGCTTGATCCCAGGACTCTGAGATCATGACCCGAGCCGAAGGCAGAGGCTTTAACCCACTGAGCCACCCAGGCGCCCCTTTGCTTCATCTTCTTATTTGAGAATAGAAATAATATAGTTATTCGTACATATTACGTAATATGTTTAATAGAAGAATATTAGCAAGCTCAGTGCCCAATAATTCTATCTATGACTATCATTATTATTTTTATTCCTAATCATCCATTCTCATATAATCAGGAAGCAAATAGGCTGTTACATAAATATTTATTTTTAGTTCACTTTTATTCACCCCCTCAAACTTCTGTAACCCTAAAATAAGTGAGGCATCATGTGTCCCCTGCATGGTTTGGAAAAAAAAAAACAAAACAGAAATCTTCTAGACTAAAAGAAACAACTTAGAAAGAATTTTGATTGTTACTTAGATACTTAAAAAACTACTAGAAGAGGGAATATGTTATTACTGTGGAGCCAAACATCTTCAAATTCCTTTCTCTCTAGTTCTGCCATTCTCAAAATCATCCTTATGGATGACAGATGCTCTCCTAAATTATTTCTTTTTTCACCATATTTTCCCAGTCCTCAAAATGTCCAAAGCCCAAACTGCAAGGTCTTTCATTCCACCAATCTAGCCTCTTTCCCTTTAATATTTTTTTGTTTTTCTTTTGTTTGTCCAGTTTAAACCCAACATAGATGCAAATTGGAAATACATGGGGTACTTTAAAAACATGGATTTCTTGGACTCACCCCAGACATCCTGAAGCAATTGGTCTGAAGTGTTGCATGAGCACCAGGATTTTTCAAAGTTCCCAGGTTGATTTTATTGGTTAAGAACCACTGGTTATCCTTTCCCCTCCTCTCTCCAGTGTAGATCTTCTAGCTTCTCTTTCTTTCTATGCCAAAGCTCAGGATAAAGTTCAGATGCTGGAAGGGAGGAAATGCAAAGCATTTAAAGCCAGAAATTTCCTTAAGGGGCATGAGAAGAGAAGTACTCTGTATATTTAATCATGTGTGATTTTTTTGTTGTTGCTGAACTTTCCTTCTTTTCTTTGCTCCCCCAGGATCTAGACTCTTTCTTCCCACATCTCTGCCACCTCTATTCACTGGCTGGAGCTGTCACACAAATAGTTATGAGCTGATGCATTCTTTGGATTCCCTTAGGGAACCTTATCCTGGTTGCCTCTGTGAGTAAGTGACTCACACTCATAGTGATGTTCAATTTTTTGAAAGTCTGCATATAAAACCAAAGTATACGTTTTGAAAAGCAGCTAAGGTGCAAGGTTGAACACTGTGTGCTGGGGTGAGGCCATGATCACAACTCAGTGTCTTCCACTTAATATCCCTGTGGCCTTGGGTGTCATCCATGAAATAGGGTCGATGACATTTATCTATGACACCACTGTACAGTAGAGGTAAATTAAATCATCACTTCATGTCTCTTTCAGTCTTATTATGTACTACTTTATGGCTTCCATAATAATTTACTGCAAACTTAGATTGGCATTTACTGTAAATTCACAGACTTGAATTTGCATCAGGTAAACTTTTTTTTAAAAAAACTCTTTTGCACAGGACTGTAATTCTGTAATTTTCTAACACATTTCTTGAGGAGAATATGGACACCAAATGGGATTCTGTGCTATTTTAGTTCCTAAGCACTCAGAACAGAGCCAGCCTGGGGAGTCAGAAAAATGGCGTGAAGTTCTAGAAACATCTGTGTCATGTCTGTGTCGTGCTGCCATAATACCCTTCTCACAACTTCCAATCTTAATATCCTTCCTTGTCCTCTAGGAAATGTTAGGCACACATGGTTTGGCTGTCTCCACTCAAATGTCACCTTCTTAAAGAGGACTTCTATGACCTTCTCCCTGAAACAAAGACTCCTTTCATTCTCTGTCCCTTTCAATGACTTCATGTTTATTCCTAGGCCTTATTACTACCTCTGTGTGTGCATACAATGTCAACTCATGTTTCCTCCCCTGGGGTATGATGTCCAAGAGGGCAGGCTGTTTATAGTCCTCATCAACTTGCCACTGAGAGTTGCTGCATCCCAACATTAGTGTGTTATAATAAGCCCTTGATAAAGATTTTTTTGAAAAGAAAAATAGGTTTAGATTATCAATTTAACTGTCATTGTAATAATCCGAGTATTTGCTTTTCATTTTAAGCACAGGAACTGAGGCCCTGAGAGGTAAGTTTATTCCCTTGAGACTCCAGCTAGGAATAGACAGACTGAGCTAGTGTTCTTGGAACTGTGGCAGGCTATCGCCTGTCCCCCTCAACTCCATCCCTCCCCTCACAAAGTGCCCACTTCTGCTTCTGCACTCAATCCTGTGGGCTACGCAAAGGCATCTAAAGGTATTTGAGTCTAAAAACGTACTGATTGGAAATTTTAGCTAAAAGAAAAGAATCCCACAAAATAAGAATTAATTAAATGTCTATGAAATGTAATGTGTCAACTACTCAGTCAGCTTGTTGTTCAACTTTTCCTCGATTCAATTCTTATTTTTTTATATAGAAGTTAAATTGAACCTGGGATGTGAATATATTAGAATACATTTGATATGATTAGGGGGTGGGGAGATCTCCAAAAGTCAAAAGGCCTAAAAGCATTCTTACCTGTTAAGATATTCAAAGGTTGGAGGTGTAACAGATATTGTTGGATTTTATAATTTATGTTTTATAACTTTATATAATTTATAAATTGTAATTTAGAAAATGACTCTGAGGAGGAGGTTTTTGTTTTTCTTTTTTTGCTTTCTGGAGAAAAGTAGTGATCATAATCTGATGGCTTGGACTTCTACTTCCTGGCATAAATCTTGTTATTAATTTTTTTTCTAACATAATTATCCTGTGAATGAATTGGATCAATAGGAGTAAGCATTTGCAAATAACACAGTAGGGCTAAGAGCTCAGGATCTGTGATTCAGTGATGCCATTTAAATCACTGCTCCGTCACTTGTTACTTGTGGCCTTGGGCAAGTGTGTTGATGTCTCTAAACTACATTTTTTCTATGGGGACTATAATAGCCATTATGGTTACAATAACATTATTGTAAAAGTCATGTAAAATGATAGATGTAAAATACTTAGCATTATTGCCGGCACACAAAAAGTGTTCCATGGAATTAATGATTGTTACTATTATTATTACTATTAGTTATTATTATTATCATTGCTTAATGTATCAGATTCCTCCTTAGCTCCTGAGACCTGCCGACCCATTTTCTCTCCCATTCTCTCAGAGAAATTGTATGCTAACCCCCAATTCTAGGACAGCAGAGCAGCCAAACCTCCTGACTGTGAGAAAACCGTGCACTCTCTCAGAGCATCTACCTCAAGCACATCTTTGGAAGGGGAATATCACTTGTCTGGCTCTTCAAACACCAACCCCTGTGGCGGTCTCATGCCCAGCAGAACTGTGTTGAGGGAATAAAAAGAAAAAAAGAAAAAAAAGGAGACACTCTTCTCTCAAAGTCCCCAACACCATTTCTTTAATACCTTTTCGGTTTATGAGATTTGACAAGGAAATAAAGGCATTGCTCCGAGCCATTCCAATCTCACAATGTAAGTATTCTCTTAAAATTGCTACATCTAGGAGAGTCTTTATATCCATGTCATTACTCTAGGAAAATTGTGAGGATATGGGGAAGGGTATGGGGAAAATCGTATTAAAACATTCACGCACACACGCAAAAATCTCCACCTCTCTCCATGTGAAAGACATCTCTTTCTACTTACTTTGTATCACTCATCAAAAATGTCATGAGAAGTTGAATGATTAGTATCCTTCCAAATGTTTTAAAAAAGTATGGTACACAAAGGAAGAAAAATAGAGTGTCTTGCCAGTTGTGTTACAGTCATAAAATACATGTTGAAATACAAGTGCATGATAAACCCACAAGGGTGCAGAGATGAGAAAACAGAAGATGAAGGCAGAGTTTTAATTTAGAAGAGTGTCTGAAGCCATGCATGTGAATAGTCCTCTGAAACTAGATCTCACTAGAAAACTTTACCGAACATTTTATCCTAGCTGACAGGAAAAAAAAAATCGTACATGCGTGAGCATGTGTGCATGTCTCTGTGTATATATATCCTCTTCAAGCTCTTTAAGCAAAGTGACATTTAAAAATACTCAAAAACATAAACATCTTGAGCTCAAACAGGAAAATTACGTGAGATGAAAATAATACCCGGGTGGAGGGGTGAGAAGGCAGCAGAAATGAAGCTGTTTTGAAGGAAATTATTATATTGATATTATCAGCAATGATGATGTACAGTCTTTGAAGATCTCGAGGAAAATGTGTTTGAATTTAGATTTCATTCTTATTCAGACTCTTGATTAAAAGGGGGGGGTGAAAAGAAACATTTTAAGCTAGTCAAGAAATAAGAGATTCTTACCTCTATGTACGTGTTCTGAAAAATCACCTAAAGATAAAATTTAGCAAAATGAAAAAATATGAAATTGTACGGACAAAATGTAAAGAAGCACACAGTGGGAACAAATCTAGAACGACTTTAAAACATACTTTCAGGAAGCTTCTCAGTGCACCTAGAACATAACTGACATGAGGGGAAGAAGGAGGGTGGTCTGGGGCCATGGTCCCCTCAGGAAGAACTTTATGGATTCAGGGCAGCAGATAGACTGCTGGAAAAGCTGCAAGATATCAGTGATAAGTTGAAAGAGGCATATGCCTCCTTCTCCAATAAAGAAAAAGAAAGACAACTAGGAATTCCACAGAACACCAGAACAAAAATTTGAGCAATAAAATAATTTTCCAAATGAATCAAATGGAAATGTACCACAAATGAAAACATTAACTGACAGAGAAAAGTACTTTTCCCTTGATTTAGATGCTTCAGGAAAGAAACTACTTTAAGGAACAGACTCCCATATGTAGCACAGGTTTAGCAACAGTGGCATTTCCTTCTCTAGGTGTCCCGTGACTCACTCGAGTAAAAACGAGTATTATTTACTTAATCAGAAGGTCTCAAATGCTGTTTACATGTTTTCCTTTTTAGAAACAACTTCTAGGCAAAGAGCAGAAGACTGAATTTCAGGTATACAAAACAGAAGGTACGTGACACATGTCTGGCAGCAGTCTGGAAATGGCCAGGAAGAAGAAAGGAGAAGACGAATGTTTGAGTACTCATTTTTTTCACTTTGCATAATGGGAAGCAAGAAGTACTGTCGAATGTTAGGGAGCAATAGGCATGTAAGTATATTTTAAATTCTTACTAGAACAATTATTAGTTAATAATTAGTAACTGTAAGTTTACAATTAGAAGATCTGGCCAAATAACTTAGAATGTGGAACAGATATGCCAAGAGGCAGTCTGCCCTGGACTGATGAGTTTCCTGGGATGCAGAGAAAGCTCCAGACAAACCTGGGCAAGTTGGGTACCCTAGAAGTAGAAACAAGTTAAATTTCTCAGATTTAATAATAAGGTGTCCTTACAAAAATAAAATATGCATCAAGAAATAAGGTATTAATTGCATGGGCCAGTCATGCTAAGTGAAATAGGTCAGAGAAAGACAAATACTGTGTGAGCTTATCGATATGTGGAATCTAAAAAAATGAATTCATTGATGCATAGAGCAGATTGATAGTTGCCAAAGGTGGCCTCAGAGGGTGAAGGGGGTCAAAGGTACAAACTTCCAGTTATGAGGTAAATAAGCCCTGGGGGATATAATGTACAGCATGATGACTACAGCTAATAATACTGTACTGTATATTTGAAAGTTACTAAGAGAGTAGATCTGAAAAGTTCCCATCACATGAAAGAGAATAGAAAAAAATTGTAATTATGACTGGTGACAGATGTTAACTAAACTTGTGTGATTATTTCACAATATATACATAATCAAATCATTATGCTGTACACCTAAAATTAATACAGTATTACGTGCCAATTGTATTTTAAAAAGTGCCAATTAGATTTTAAAAAGAACTCAGAAGTATCGGCATAGTATCTAAGTGGACAGTGACATTAACAACAATGGTGAGCATACTGCCCTTGGAAGTCATACAGACCTGGGATGATAGACTCACCTCTACCAGCTATTGGCTCCATGATGTTAAGCAAATTGCTAACCTCTCATCATAGTATTTACTTCACTAGGTCTTTGTGAAGAAGATGCAAAAGAGTGCATGTAAAGTGGTCAGTCCGGAACCTCATACAGAACAAGATCTCAGGAATTTTATGTCATTATTATAGTCATTATCATTACTCATGACGGAAGCCATTCATTGCATGTGCAGAAAACACTATGTGAAAAGTATACTGAGTTGTTCAATTAGTGGTTAGACCCTTGAATATCTACGAAATGAGTGTTGGGGCCTTAAACTACGGGCCTACACCTTAAAAACATTCTGGGATTTGGATACGGAGAGAGGACGGAAAGGTAGGCAGTGTTCTCAATGACAGAGTTGCCTAGCACTTCCGTTTAAGTCACATAAAATCAACTTCAACTTTCCAGGGCCAGGGGTTGGGGGAGGTACACTTGAACAATACTGGTGATTTTACCGGCCATTTCTCTCAGTGGACCTTTTGTTCTGGCCGCAGAAGCAGTCATGCCTGAGAGAACCAATGACGCTGCATGGCATGTTTTTAAGTTATTCCCTGTGCATATAACTTCAAATATTTCCATAATTAGATAAATAAGAGGTATGATTTTGTCAACATCCTTGAAGAGGAAATTGAAGAATTAATTGAGGGTTATAGAAAAGCATTGCCTGAGGAAGTTCATGTTTAGTATGCTCTCTTTGCCGTCTTTTAAATAAATCCCAAGAATAATTCATCTAAAAGTAATGTTTTACTTGTATGCTGGCTTTAGAACTTAAACTCGTGTAAGCTATAACTCTAATTTAAATTTACTTGCCAGGGCACCTGGGTGGCTCAGTCAGTTAAGCATCTGATTTTGGCTCAGGTCATGATCTCAGGGTCCTGGGATCGAGCCCCGAGTAAGGCTCCACACTCAGCAGGGAGTCTCCTTCTTCTACCTCTGCCCCTGCCCCTGCTCATTCTCGCTCTCAAATCAGTAAAATCGTTACAAATAAAATAAAATTGTTCAGCCCATATGCCTTTTTTAGTAGGAATAAGTTTTTCTAAAAATAAAATGATCCTTATGATTACTATAAAATGACATGAGAAAATCTTTATGATAAGTGCTAAGTAGAAAGATATTATTTAAATGTTTATGTGTACATTGGCTATAAGAAATAAAAAGAGTAGCTGTAAGAAAGATTTTAAAAAGAAATATATGCAAATACCAATATTGGCCAGGGTTATGTTAAGATGATGGCATTATGGGTGATTTGATTTTATTTATTTTAATTTGTAAAGGTTGAAAATACATCGTTTTAGAAACCTATGGAAAAGCAGACAGAAAACATTAATAATGCAATGTATGCAGGTGCCCTAACCAAAATCTATCCTTGAAAATTATTCAGATGTAAAAATTTTGCAATAATCTCTACCTTAATGCTTTGCTGTCTCTTAGGAAATCTAGGCTTAATTGCTTCTCTGCAGAGTAGAAAATAACATAGGTCACATAAATCTATTTGTATTTAATTTTGAAATACTTCATTTCTGGCACACATGCACTCAGACCCATCATCTGTGTCTCTCCCAATACATACTGTCGATACTGGCTGAATGCCTTTCCCACCTGATTGGAATGCCCCATTCCCCCAAAGCCATGGCTACCCCAGTAACTCACACCTGGATCCAAATAGCAAAAGTTTGGCTCCTCAGCCAGACTATAGAAGGCTGTCGGAAACATGCTTGGGTTTCCATCCATGCCATATTCTGGTGACCACAAAAGATCGAGTAGTATTATGTAAATTGATACATTAAACACATCTAATCTTATCCCAGAAGCAGAACAGCTGCAGACATTGGAGAACCTATGAAATATAGTGAGCCCCTAAGTTCAGGCCATTTTGCTCTTTTTCATCATCAATTTCATAAATGGTTTATTTCATCATGAATTCATTCATGCATTCAATAAACATTACTAATAAGTGCTAACATACATTAGGTCCTTCATATTTGCTAGATGATGAGCTAAGAAGTTAACATTTAATCATTATCTTGCTGATACAAAATTTGAGGCTTGGAAAGGTTAATTAACTTGCCCCAGAAACTGTTGAGAAGTAGTGGATTCAGAACTTGAACCCTCATTTGCTGCTAAAGCCCAAGCTCTTAACTATGCTCTAAATCTTAGAGCTTACTGGGGACCTACTAAGTGCCAGGCATTTCTAGGTGCTAGAAAAACAAAGATGAATAAGGACCATTCAGGAAATAAAAAAAAACTTATATTCCCCTTTTAGATGCTTACCATGGAGCAGAGTCATTCGGTGATATTCCTTTCCACTCAATTGTCAAAATTTCAGCAGAAATGTCCACTTAAATGGAGGGAGGGCTATTTAAGTCAAACTGATGCAGGCAGGCCAGGCCTAAGGACTCAGAGGGAGTCACACAGAGCCAGCCGGGAGGGTCCTTTGCTTCACACAGGATGGAAATGAAACTTGAACCAGCAGGAAGAGAGCAGAGTTTACTGAAGACTTAGAGACAAAATAGAGCATCTGGGAGACTTGGAAAGGACAAGGAACATGAGCCTCATCTTTGCTTGGGGTCTGGAAGTTCTACTGAGGATGATGGTCTGGTGTACGTGTCATCGCAGGCATCCTGAAACTGAATGAACAAAGACGAGTGCCCAAGTGTCCTCCACAATCCCTTGTGCCCTGGAGTCAGCGCTCTTGGCATCAAGGTGTTTGGAATCTGTGCTCTTTGAGAACTTACAAGACAACCCTGCCTGTCACTCCTTAGATGTTATCTACTGTGCTGGGAGACGCCAGAGAAATCATTAACTCCTTGACCTTTACAAGGAGGACATATATTAAGGTGTGTGTAAGGTGGGAGTGTAGGATCTAGCAAGAATAGAAGCAGGAAGGGGCGGATGGCTCAGTTGGTTAAGCATTTGACTCTTGACTTCAGCTCAGGTCATGATCTCAATCAGGGTCGTGAACTCAGGGTCGTGAGATTGATCCCTGCATGGGGCTCCACACTGAGCATGGAGCCTGCTTAAGATTCTCTCTCTCCTTCTCCCCCTATCCCCACTCACGCTTTCTCTCTCAAAAAAAAAAAAAAAAGAAAAAAGAAAAAGAAAAAAAAAACAGGAAAAGCAGCAAAGGGGAAAAAAAACCTAGTTTTTCTTTCATGCATCTCTTCGGTTTCCCTGTTTCAAAATATAATTGTCCAAGGTAGAATTTAACTTGATAATTAACCTTTTCATTTGTAGATACCATCAGCTCAAGAATCTCCAAATGGCTGTTCACATGTGACTGAGCTGGCTCACAGGCCTGGCCCTTCTTATGATGTCACGTCTTGTGAACAGCACGAGAGCCTGGCAAATGAAGGCTGTAACGTTGGGTACGAGGAAACCCAACTGTAAGATGTACCCACTTCCTCCCACAGGGCTCTGGTACTTGGCACTGAGCTACTGAGTTGCCTCTAGTGTAAGAACCATATAGAAAATCACCGAAGAGACCAGGACAGAAAGTTTGCATTGTTTGCCAAGGGCGAACAATCACATCAATGTTCACAGGTTTGCCTAGAAAGATTTTCTGTCTCATGACTTGCCCACATCCACGGCTGCTCCAGACCAAACTATTCTCCACATGACAGCAGAATGATAATTCTAAATGAGCAAATATGTGAACTTCAAACTTACCCATCTTCAGAGGCTATTTCCTCAATGGATTAAACTCATGAGACTGTCACAAAGGCAACAAAAATTCAAAAGATCAGAACTTGTTCAGCAAGTGCTTACAAGGGGTGTCATCCAGCCTGTGCCTCCCTCTCTAGTCTCATCTCAGGCTACTTTTCCTTGTTTTACCACAGTCTGGTGATAATAGCCTTCTTTCCATTCTTTTCTCTCGCAAGGCTTCTGGGCATGCCGATCCTAAATTCATTTTGCCCACCCACTATCCTAAACTCATAGACTTATGGGGGAGGCTCTTACTGCCTCCACAGATGAAGTTAAATTGCATAAAACATTTCCTTGAATGAACAAATGTAGCTAATTTTTCGACAAAATCTGAAATCTGCAGCTTCTCAAAGCGCTCTGCCTCCCCTTCATGGGCTTTATCTCAAATGACTGGAATTTAGTGGTCATTTGTTTGCAAATGTTTTTATGTTTGTCTCCTATGATCCTCTTTAATTTGGTGAGAATAGATCTCACATCTCAACAAGATGAAACACATCTTGTTCATGATCCTATCCCCAGTGCCAGCCACATAGTCAGTGCTCAAAAATTATATGTTAAATGAATGAATTTTCACTGAAAAAGAATCAAAGAGACAGCCATTTTGTGTCCTTCTACCAGGAGCAGTGGTGATCCCATAAGATTGCCTGAAAAGACAATCTTTCTCTTGCAGCCTTGTCATTTCTTGCCACTTTCTGCGGTCCAACAGGATGTGTCCTCCTAAAAGCCCTTCCTTGGAAATATCTGAAGCTTGATGACATGAAGGTTTCTCCAAAAGTAACAAGACAGGCAGTTCCCTGCCCTCTCTAAAAGATGAATGAGGGAGGACCCCTGTCCTTTCATGAGGATGTCACTCGTTAAACATCTATACACTTCTTTAGAACCACTGATACGTTCATTCTGTTCATTCAAAAAAGAAGCCAAGAGTCCCCATATGCCTGGCAATGGTTGGAGCTCTGAGCATTTGCAAATGCAAGGCAGATCCTGTCCTCAAAGTGCACCCTGTTAATTGGGACAGTTTCAAAAAGTGAGAGCCACACAGTGTGTCAATTCTGAGAGACGGTCGCAGAAGAGGGATACCCAGGTAGAAGGTGGAAGGTAGGAAGAAGCGGTATCAGGAATTGCTTCTAAAAAGCTGGATACAAGAGGAGACTGTGCCAGAAACCTGGTGAAAAGCCATCCACACAATGGGAACTACTTATGTAAAAGACAGGACAACAGGGGAGAATATGCAGGTCGGAAAAATGCCAGAAGTTTGGAAGTGGGTAGTAAGTGATGGACAGACCTGGGCAGAGCACAGAGCAAGGAGGACATTTAGGATCCTTATCCTGAAGGTGATGGGAAGGTATGAAGGCTTTTAAGCCAGGAAGTGAAGATGAGGGAGTCAGATTTACGTTTTAGAAAGAGCACATCAAAACAGTGTTAAAAGGATGGCGTGGAAGGGGAGCTATAAATAGACAAAAGTCCTAAAAGGTTTTTACAAAACACTTTGGCATATTTTGAGATGGCAGTTGGAGTGAAAAAAATAATAATCTATGTGTGTCGAAAAATGGACATACTCTCCTAATATTTCAGAAAATGTTTATATACATCATTTCCCTTGAAGTAAATGAGGAAATGAGGATAATGGTTCTGCAAAACCTAAAGATTGCTGGTGACTCATTATCCAATTAATTGATATGAATAAATTGGGTAAATCAAGCTAAATGAGAGTCAGTCACTGCACACAAGGAGAGAGCTGAGTGTTTATTAGCTTTGGGGTTTTCTAGGACGCTAGGGGGTGTCTGCTGAGCCTCTGACCCTCAGCCACAGGGCATGGGATGGTGTGGATGGTGTGGGCCTTGGAGACAGGTGGCCAGGCTGAGCCATGGAAGCTTCCCCAGGTGACCTGAGGCCTGGTCGCTCACTGCTTTGTCAGCTTATTTTTTTTATTTTTTATTTTTATTTTTTACATATCAATTTATAATCCAGACCATTAGACAAAAGTACACTGTCAAATCTTCAGAATAGGCCTTTTCTCCCTGGGTCTCCTTTGAAGCTATAGAACAATGCCCTCGAGATGCTTGGGAATCCTACAATTTAATGGAGAGGATGTGTGAGGCTTACACTTAAGACCCTTAGATGCCATTTTGTCTAATGAAAAGGATCTTTGAGGTTCTGATTTAAATATGTTTCTTAAAGATTTTATTTATTTGACAGAGAGATAGAGCAGCGGGGAGAGGGAGAAGGAGAAGCAGACTCCACGCTGAGCAGGGAGTCCCATGCGGGACTCGATCCCAGGACCCAGGGATTATGACCTGAACTGAAGACAGTCACTTAACTAACTAAGCCATCCAGGTGCCCTGACTTAAATATTTCTGAGGTCTTAACAACGGTTTTACAAGTCATATTCTTGGCTTTAATTTTTCCTGATGGCGCCCTGAAACTTCTCTTTGCCATTGGCTCTTTCTCACTTTGAGAACCTGCTGGCCATAAAGAGTATCCGGAGCCTCTAGATTTCCTCTAATCTTACCTGAAAACTGAGTAGTTCATTCATTTCTCTCCTCTCACACTTTATTGTAAGCAGCTAGAAGAAACCACACAGCACCTTCAACACTGCCCAGAAAGAAATCTCCTCACCAATGCCATGAAGTTCATCAGGGATATTTCCTACTTCCCACGCTACTGCAAGTGACAGTTTCTGCCAATATCTTCATACCTTCATGCCCTCTGGCATGAAGAGTATTGGCAGCCTTCTGCCAGATACCTGCTCGCAAAATTAATGCCCCCTAGTTTAGGATTTAGTATAGCCGCACCCTACTTCCAGTGCCCAAATTCTGTTTCAGTTATCTATTGCTACTTAATAAGCCATTCCAAAAGTTACTGGCACAAAACCATATCCATTGATGCCAGCTAGCTCTGCCTCCTCTCCCCTCACTCCGCTTTGATCAGGGTGGCAGGAGGTGAAGGGGGGTGCTCCCCTCTGCACAGGGTGGAGAGGAGGAGTACTGACCCCCACTTCATGTGCACTGCCTCTTTCCGTGTCTCTGATGCCAGGTGGGGGTGGCAGCGCCCACTGGGACCCGCAGACACTGGGGAGAGGGTGAGGCACCAGAGTTCGATTAGCCCTGCTTTACTCCACCTCCTTCAGTCGCATTGCCTCCAGGTGGGTGTGGATGGTGTGGACATTTAGGGCCCTAGCAGGACCCACTAACACCAGAGCTGGAGTGCAGTGTGGGGATTATCCCCCATTCATAGCCTAGTCTCTTGGATGCCAGGAGTGGGTGGAGGCTCAGCTCCTGACTGGGCCCTGATGACGCCAGGGGTGGATGGTGAAGCATCTTGGTGACTAGCCCCTGTCTTGCATCTTCTCATTAGGTCTCAGCTTGCCACTGGACCTGACTGGCACTGCCTGGAGGGGAAATCAGAGTGTTGCCTACCCTTGCCGGACAGAGGATGACAGATCAATTTCCCACTCAGTCCCTTTGATACTACCCCAGCAGGGGAGTTAGAGCACCATCATTTACTTCCACTGGGAAGGGGATGGATTAGCTCCCCCTGGGTCTGCTGACACCTCACACGGGAATCTGGATATCACCATTGATTTCCTCAGGGTTGGAGGGTGGCATGGAAGATCAGCTGTCTGCTCAGTCCTGTCAAAACTGCAGTGAAAGAATGTGACTTTTTGTTGGTGGTCTGGTATAGTGCAGGAATGGCCAAAAAGTTTTGTTGTTGTTAGGCTACCCTTTCCCTGAACCCGGGGCTGGGGCAAGAGTCTTTTTTTTTGCAATTGTTTTGTCTGTGCCTGTTTATGGTTCTGGGTTGGAGGCTTTCAGAACTTCCTGTAAGAGATACACGGGAGGCAATATGGAAACCCACATGTGGAGCCATGGGCCTCCCTCAAGGAGAGATCTCCCAAAACAGTCCGCTTTCTTTCCACATTTTAGTCTTTCTACATTTGTTTTGTAACGTCCACAGGTTTTTAGTTGTAAGGAGGACCTGGAAGGAGTGGGGCTACTTCATCTTTACCAAAAATTGAAAAGTCCAAGTATATTTTTCACTGTCCAGCAAGAGGTAGACAGGTATTAATTCTCTTGAGCCAAAGACAATAAAAAAAGAAAGGATTACTTTATTTATGATCTTGAAGTCTTAGACAAATCTGCATCCTTTCCCGTTGTGTTTATTGTCTGGAAGTTTAGGAGAATTGCAAGAATAGTACTAGGTATGATGAATCCTCTGCCTAGTAGTCTTTCAACTACTGATTTTAGTCTTGCTTAGTTTCTCATTTTAAACAAGATTGTGCAAGCTTGGATAGAGATTCATATGGTTCAGTCTGAATGGATGAGTTTGGCACCAGTAATTTTGCTAACACAAGTAGAATTTATTTTTTCAATTTTGAATTTTTATTATTTATTTATTTACTTTTACCACAAGTACTCCTATATCTTGAGAAGATTTTCAGTTAGGACTTTACTTAAAAATACAAACATACCAATATATTAATATACAAATTATTATCTGATTATAGGTTGGATAGTCCTCAAGATTTCATGTAAGAGGCAAACAATAGAACATTTATTTTTTTTCTTTTTTAAATTTAAATTCAATTAATTAACATATTGTTAATTATTGTATTCAGAGGCTTCAGAGGTTGAATTCAGTGATTCATCGGTCTTATATAATACCCAGTGCTCAGGGTGCCTGGGTGGCTCAGTTGTTAAGTGTCTGCCTTCAACTCAGGTTGTGATCCCAGGATCCTGGGATTGAGCCCCTCATCAGGCTCCTAGCTCAACAGGAGGCCTGCTTCTCTCTCTCCCACTCTTCCCTCTTGTGGAAGTTCCCTCTTTCTCTGTCAAATAAATAAATAAAATCTTAAAAAAAAATACCCAGTGCTCATTACATCACATGTCTTCCTTAATGTCTATCACCCAGTTACCCCATCCCTCTACCCCCCACCCCTCCAACAACCTTCAGTTTGTTTCCTATGATTAAGAGTCTTTTATGGTTTGTCTCCCACTCTGGTTTTGTCTTGTTTTATTTTTTCCTCTCTTCCCCTATGATATTCTGCCTTGTTTCTTAAATTCCAAGTATCAGTGAGATCATATGATAATTGTGTTTCTCTCATTGACTTACTTAATTCACTTACCGTAATACCCTCTAGTTCCATCTATGTCATTGCAAATGGCAAGATCTCATTTTTGGATGGCTGAGTAATATTCCAGTGTATATAAATACCACATCTTCTTTATCCATTCATCTGTCAATGGACATCTGGGCTTTTTCCATAGTTTGGCTATTGTGGACATTGCTGTTATAAGCATTGGGGTGCAGATACCCCTTTGGATCACTACATTTGTATCTTTGGGGTAAATACCCAGTAGTGCAATTGCTGGGTCATAGGGCAGCTCAGTTTTCAATTTTTTGGGGCACCTTTATACAAACAGTAAAACATTTAATCTAAAAATTCTATTTTCCCACTAGCTCCCTCCTTACTAAGTTCACAGGTGTGATGTCACAGAGGAGGAAAAAAATGCTATTTGGTGAAAAGTCAAGGGTGATGGTTATAGACTGAGATGAAGAAATGTCTGGAGATTATTACTTTCTTAATCCTAAGAGAGATGTTGGGTGATGGTGGCAGAGTTTGTAATATCAATAAACAATTTGGTAGATGTCCTTTAATATTTGCAGAAATTTCTCCATGTGATTTTGAGGGTAAAAATGGGAAAACGAACACTAGATTTCCCTTTAGGAGCACTGTCATTGTCCACCCACTTTAATTTTTTCCCTAGTTTCTTAATGAGCACAATTTAATTAATTTTTCATTATTCTTTCTGCTTCTATTGCCTATAAGTGACTTTATCAATAAGCTCCTTACCCAGGTTCTTATGGTTGGGGTGGATACATTCAATTGCTTTATCTGGAAGACCACTTATTTATTCTCAACTTTATTCTGATTTTGCTTTAAGCCTATGTCAGCATCTTTATTGAATAGTTGTAGATCTGGCAACAGAGCTGTTTCTCATTCCTATTTTTGCTTTCATATTAAGTCTCCGGTGCTGGCTGAAGGCTTTTAAAGAAAGTGAGAGTTGGGGGTTACATCTGCTTCAGGATCTATTTAACACCCTTAGACCTGCTGTCTAAAGGTGTTAAAGATCCTGTCCCCGAAGTCGCCGATAGACTCATCCTTTCTTTTCTTGCAGGACAAGATTACAGTGCAGTCTATTTTCACAGAATAGACTTTGAGGATGGCCTCTTACAGCTCTTGCTCAACATCTGTAGCTTTTCTAATCTCTGCAAGGGTCTATTAGGTCATCCTCAGAATGTGACTTTCTACTCTTTTTCATTGAATTTTTGGCATCTGAGATTCCTATTAACATATGAGCCAACTGATTTCAATCTGAGATTCCCAAATTATCTGTTTTTAGAACAACTCTAAATTCCTTTGTAAATTTCTGTCTCCATTTTTTGTGTGGGGAGTTTTAGAAAGTGTAATAATGGCTTCCAATTCGAAGACCAAGGTTTCAAATCAACTATGAGAGAACTTGATCTGTTCTGAAGTGAATTTAACATTAGGAAACATTTGAGACTTGAGAGTTTCTTGCTGACTAGAAGGGAAAGGAGATGAGTCAGAAAGAAAGGTGGTAGTATGGGTAATGTAGAATCCTAGGAAGGAGAAGGAAGAATAAAGGAATCAAGGCAGTTATATTCAGATTAGGGTTTAGACGGATATGATGGAGATGATTTTAAATTCTTTATACTTTCTATGTGCCTTGGCTAAAGAATCTTTTGTAAGTATTGATTTTTGAAACTAGGTTTCTTTTGGAAGATTCCATACACTAATGAAAAATGAAGACCATTTTCCTTCTGAAGTGCTTCTCAAATGAATAATTGTTTTCAAGCCAAGTTTGGCCAAAATAACCACTGTAATTCTAAATTATCTTTGGCAACAGTATGCCGCTGAAATGGGTAAATAAATGAATTATAATGAAAATACATGTTAGAAACAAAATTCCAAAAGTTCTACTGAGATCCAGGAGTTCAAAGACCTTGATTTGGCACAACATTCTCCCCTGAGGTCCCTTTAGCCTGTCATTCTCAGGTCTCTCTGACTGCAATGGGACATGGAATGACACTGAGACACCATCATGAAAACAATGGTTTTCATGAATATATTGCTTGTGCACTTTGTATTTTAGGCTCCTGTATTAATTAGTTCAGGCTGCCATAACAAAATACCATATATTTGGTCCCTTAAACAACAAAAATTTACCTTCTCACATTCTGGAGGCTAGAAGTCTAAGATCAAGGTACCCTCCAATCTGATTCCTGGTAAGAGCTCTCTTCTTGATTTGCAGATGCCCACCTTCTCACTGTGTCCTCACATGGCACAGACAGAGCAATTTCTCTCGTTTCTTCATAGAAGGACACTAATCCTGTTGGGTCAGGCATCTATCTTATGACCACATTTCATTTTAACTATTTCCAAAAAAGCTGTTATCTCGAAATATAGTCACATTGGTGGTTAAAACTTTAACATATGATTTTGGGATGACACAAACATTCATCCAGTCTATTGTAGTTCCTACCCTATTCATTAGCTATCTCAAATGTAAATAGAAGGTTTGGAGTAAAGAACTTCCCTTGAACCAGACTCTCATGGATAAATCAAGACTTAGACTGATTCAGGATCTCATGAGACTTTCACAGTAACCCAAGGTAAAGTTTGTCTTTTAAGGAGCCTGGTATGAACTCCTCCAGAGATGGACTTATCAGGCCTCCACCTGTCTTCCTCCTTTGATCATCTTCTTAACATACTTACTAAAGAAACTGTTGAGGACAGAGAGAGACACACAATAGTGTTTTTTCACCAAAATATGCCTTTTTTTTCCGAAGGAAAAGAGTTTTCAATTTGAGAAGATAAGCAAAGGATTCCTAAACAAGGACTTCTTATTCCTAGGAGATGTTTGGAAGGTGAAAATAACGAAATCACAGCTCAGGCCCACTGTGGAACATGGCATCCATTATAGAGAGACCCAAACAGGAAGCTTAAGGGGTCTCCTAGAAGTATGCTATTCCAATTCCAGAATCTTGAGATGCCATATTTGGTATACATTTTTACTGCCGAATCCCCAAAAGATGGCCTGAAAACCCTGTTGATGCAACAAAGCTAAATTTATTAGATGTAACACAATAATGACCATTCCTTTGATAGAGTCTTAGTAGTGTTTGAGCTGAGAAGGAGGGTATTAGAGAAGGATATTTATAAGGTTTATGGTTGATTTTTAAGGGAGGTCTTGCAAGGAGGTATATTAGTTGGGATTCTGCAGATTTTATGATATAATAGTTTGGATTGGTGGGCACAGTGAGGTAAGAGTTTTGAAACAGGCCCTGATGAGCCAGCTGTTAGTCTTGATAAGTAATCTCTTTTAGTTGGTTCAAGTCTTATCTTCCAATAGCAGGTATTTCCTGGAGCAAGTAGTTAAATTATTTTTGCCTGGGCCCAGCATTGTTTGGCATGAAAATAAGAAAGTAAGTTCAGTCAAAGAATTGTCTAGCAAAAGGAAGCAAGGTAGGTTCGGTCTTGGTATTTTCACTGGAATAGAGAAAAGTTCTGAAATATTCACATTTGAAGATTCTTTCTTAATAAATGTCTTTGAATTAAATCTAAACAAAACTGCAAACTCTTCTTAAATTTTTATTTTATAGTGTTAACAAGGGGAGTTGCAAACAAAAAGAAAGTTTAAGCTATTAAAATAATAGTAACAAAAGTAGCAAAAATGATGGCAAGTGCTCTCAACCTTAAGAACACATGGTAATGCCAATTTCATACCTGCCATTCTCAATGTAGGAAGAGGAAGGTTTGGATTTGACCTACAAAGGAAATCAGATCATAATTTTAAAAACATATATAGTACAAACATATTGTTTGATTTGGGAAGCAGACTCCAAAAGCACTGTATATGTGGGAGAGAGAGTGTGTATTTGGGCACGTGTCTCTATGTCCCAACACACACAAGAAAATGCAGTGGTTCTGCAGATGCAGCGGTGGGGGTGGGGGTGGAGAGGGCACAGGCTCCAAGCCAGGCTCTGTGACAAATATTAATAAGACTGAGATGACTGAGAAATTCCTGGTCTCAGTGAGCTCACAGTAGAGGAGATGGACCCATGTAAATGGAGAATCATAAGAAAACATGGAACGTACCGTGGGAGTCCTAAGAGGGAGTGACTAAGCATAGGTGGAGGGATCACAGAATACTGACATGGGGGCCAAGTCTGGAAGGATGAGAAGAGAGCCAAGCAGAGGAGAGCAGGGTGTGCAGGCAGCTGGGAAGGCTCTATACACAGGGATTGTGCGGAGATCAACAGGCCCTCCTCCAACATTTGCAGGGCCTAGGGCAAGGATGCAGATGGAGGCCTCTATAGCATATGTCTAAATATTTAAAAATTATAAATCAAGCTTAAAAACTGTGAAATACCCAATTCTATCTCTTACCCTGAAAACATATCTTTAGGACAATACAATTGAAATATATGTGTAAGGCTATGATTTCTTATAATTAAAAGTTAGCAAAATAATAAAGGCAACTAACTTTAATTATTGTCGAACATGTCTGGGGAAGGACCAAAATAAAAATAAAAACAATAGCAATAGCAAAAAAAAAAGACAAATAATCCATACATTATTTTATATATATTTCATGATATTTGCTTGCTTTCAATTCAGCAAAATCAGCAGGTTGTAAAGAAAGATTTTTACATATTTGCATTCAATCCATTAATAACTTAAAAAGCAAAAAATTAAATGCAATTGTACTCTAAGTATAAAAAGTGAAATATATTCTCATCAAAAATGCAGATAATGTAAAAAATTAAAATTATTAACAAATGTTTCCAAATCACTTTTTTAAAATATTAAAAATCACTTATTCAAATTAAAAGAAAAATCAAATCATCAGAGAACATTAAATTTTTACTCAAAATATTTAAAGTTGGAAATTTTATTGACTTAAAAAATATTCTCATGAAATGTATTTCTTTTTAAAGATTTTATTTATTTATTTGAAAGAGAGAGAGAGAGAGATCACAAGTAGGCAGAGAGGCAGGCGGGGGCAGGCGGGGGGGGACAGGCTCCCTGCTGAGCAGAGAGCCTGATGCGGGGCTTGATCCCAGAAAGCTGAGATCATGACCTGAGCCGAAGGCAGAGGCTTTAACCCACTGAGCCACCCAGGCGCCCCTCTCATGAAATGTATTTAACTCAAATTAAAATATTATTCAAATTATCATTTTAATTAAAATTTATAATTTTAACTTTAAAAATAATTTTAAATTTTAATAAAAAAACTTATTAAATAGTTGCACAAAGTTGAAACCATTGCCAACTCTGGTTTCATGTCCATCTATCTGCCAATACAAAAAACCATATCATGCTGCATACATGCTACACCTGTATCTATAGAAAACAAATTTAAAAGTAATATGAATCGTTGAACTTAGCAAAATGTTCCTCTATTGCTGTATACAACCGTGGTGAACACAACGCTATTTTCTGTGAGTGCTTTCAGAATTATAAGCTGGAACAGAAGGAGAATCAGGAAAACGGATGCTCAGAATTCCTAGGAAACAGTACTTTACCGTAGAAAAATCTACGGCATCCATGTTATCTGCAAGGAATGATCTGACAAGTTCAACATGTGGGGCCCTCCAACCAGAAGTCCGGGACAGGGGTCCAGGATAACAGGGCAATTCTAGGAACCAGCCACATCACCAAATGAAAGATAATGATGACAACTGTCAAGGGCCTTGGGAGCCATGCTAGGGAGGATTGTTGCCCGTTGCCTACTACTCAGAGAACAAATGTATTAACGTCTTCCCTTCACTGTTTTTCCTCTGATGGAATAACATTAACTCCTCTCTAACGTAGGAATCTAGATAATCCTCTCCAGAGATGATCAAAAATCTATTTTGGAAGTACATCGAAAGAGCTCTCAGGGAAAAAAAAAAAAAAAAAGCTCTCAGGAAAGAGAGAAAGAGAGTCGAAGGATCAAACAATGTCTTTTGAGAGTCTTCTATATTTCCAGGAAGAATTTACATTTGGGAAAAAATATACATATTTACATTCACACAGATAGATTTGTAGTTACTTTTACACACATATTAAAAAATAATTCCTTACAAGCGATTTTGTTTCCTTGTTTTCCATAACGTTATTAAAGCGATACATCTAAACCCCAAATTTCATCACATGATTCCCCAGCAAAAATCCTCTTCAGAGTCTGTCCCTTGTGAGAGAAAGCCTAAGGTCCAAACAGTGACATCTGATCCTCCATCTCTCAGCTACACCACTAACCAGAGCTTCCTCGAGGATCTCCCAGCTTCTTCCTGTGCCCCTGCCTCAACCATTCTCCCCGAAACAGCCTGAGTGAGAAATGAGACAAAGCCACTGGGACTTAAAAGCCTATGAATAGCTTTCTATTGCACCTTGGACAAAATATACTCTTCTTACCACGAATTATAAGAGGCTGCAGGTTTGGCTTTGCTGACATCTGAGACTTATCATTGGCCACCTTCCTCCTTGCTCACAATGATGTAGCCTCTTGGGCTTTCATTCATTTTCTAAAACATGTGGAGTTCCTTCCTCTCTCATGGCTTTTATACTTGCTTTTCCTTCCACCTGGAAAGTTCTCCTAATCTTCACATGACTGGTTCCCAGTCTTTCCCTGGATATCCTGCTTAAAACGCACTTCCGGTTGTTCTCTCTCCCACACCCTATTTCCCTATTTGCTTCATTCATAGTATCTTCCACAACCTGTATTTGTTCATCTCTTATTTATTTGTGTGATGGATACATTCCTCTTTAGTGCAGAAAACATTTCTGATTTGTTTGGCGATATCATTTTCAGCTTTCAGCTCAAAGCTAACTCACGAGAGGTGCTGACTATGAATTTTAGTTACCTACCTCCGTGGGTTCATTTCCTAGCACTGGTATTTCACATGCCCAAAATACCAAACCGCTCACAGTTTCACCACACCCTCAAAGGAATAACTAGAGCTATTTTATGCCTCTGTGTTTCTGCTTGAGGCATTCCATCTCCCCCACACTGTTCTTCCCTCCTTCCCCACCTAGCTAACCGCCCCGGATTCTTCAAGCCTCACCTCAGATTTCTTCTCCAAGAGACAGAGCTAAGTACAGGGCCCGATTGCCCGGGATCAAATCTCATACTTGCTCAATCATCTTGCGAAAGTCACCTGAATGCATGCCTCAGTTTCCTAACCTGTAACATGGGGCTGAAGATAAGGACTATGTCATAGGCTGTTGGAAAGATTAAATTAGTTAATACATGTGATACATTTAGATGTGCTTACATGCCTAGCCCACCTCAATAAATATCACCTGTACTTTTATCTGAAATGTGTTTTGCATAATCTTTTTCTTTTTTCAGGATAACTGGAACAAATAAAAGAAGTTCTTCCAATATCTCTTCTTGTGTGATGGTAAACTTTAGTTTATGGCAAATTTGTGATTATCTTGGCACTAGCCTCTTTTCTAATTGGGCACACATACATAAATCGTGACTTTAGCTGCTTGACTGTTGTGTAACTTAGGGAGTATGTATATTGCCAGTCTGTGCCACTTGGCAGCTTAAAAAATTTAATTTAATTTAATTTAAAAAGGGAGAAATGCAGTACATGTGAGATTAGTACTATGTAAATATGCTTAAATCTATCCCCATATGTTTTGTTCAAAATGTTTTACACTGTTCAGTCGAAAAAGAAAACAGATCTGATCATATATCACCTCCTTTTTCTATAGGTCTCAGAATAGGGGAGAAAAGTGGAAATATCTCAACAGCCACTTGAAAGAAATAAAATGTAATAAAGGTAATAAAGGTAATAAAGGTAATAAAATAATAACTGGAAAATACATAGAAAGGACAAATAATCATATAAAAATCAAGCTTATTAGTAATCAAAGAGTATCAAATCAGAACCCAAGATCTATCTTTTAACTATCAAATAGCAAGATTAAAAAAAAAAAATGAATGTTCAGTGTTGGCAAGAATGCAGGAAATACTCCTACACAGGACTGCTGGGAGGACAATTCGGTTCAAGATCTCAGAAAAAAAAAATATTGGAACTAGGTACCAAGACCCCTTTAAAATTTCATACCCTGTCGACTTAAAAGTCTCTTTCCCAGAAACAGTATGAGGAAATCATCAAATGTTTTGACAAAGATTTAATATAGATTTTCATTCCGTTACTACTTATAATAAGGAAACATTGGAAATAACCTAATGTCCAGCTAAATTAATTTGTGTTACCGTTACACAATAAATTATGTGAGTATATAAACAGTGCTTTTGAAGCATATATGGCAACTTAAAATATTTGTTTTATATTGATTATATAAAAGGTGGTATATAAATAATAAGCACAACAATGCCAATTACATAATGCATATGCACATCTGGTGGATGTGCTGTGTGTGAAAGGAAACACATTCAAATGTTTGTGATGGATTACGCATAGGTACTAGGGTAAAAAAGTTGATTTGTGACTGTTGTTGTTAGTGCTTTTCTTCTAAGTTTCTAATTTTTTTTTTAACCAGAGCATATGGTATGGTTTTTTAATCAGAAAGATAATCCAATTAAAGTTAATAAAATTTTCATGTTGGCCTTAAAAATTCTCTGCAATTCAACACAATCCACCTTATGTTAACACTAAATTTCAGTCATAACATGGAAGTGATCAGAATTACAGGATAAGGAGACAAGTGACCAGGGGCGCCTGGGTGGCTCAGTGGGTTAAGCCTCTGCCCTTGGCTCGGGTCATGATCTCAGGGTCCTGGGATCGAGCCCCGTATCTGCTCAGCGGGGAGCCTGCTTCCCCCTCTCTCTCTGCCTGCCTCTCTGCCTGCTTGTGATCTCTCTGTCAAATAAATAAACAAAGTCTTTAAAAAAAAAAAGGAGACAAGTGACCAGAGTTCTTTTTAAGTGCTGCTCTGACTTTGGAGAAAATCACTTGGCCACTATGAGTCTAGGTTTTCTCAACTGTTAAGAATGTGAACAATTTCTGCCTATGCCACAAAAGTTATAGTGATTCCTAAGTGAAATAGCGTATTATAATAAATTTAACTGTTTAATCAATACCTGTTAGGTAAATAAGATGTTTTAATATGTTAGAACGATATAGAAATATGAGCAATTACTACAAATGTTAATCAAAATAATAATATATAGATACTAAAAAGTAAGCAAAAATGATACAACCAGGTGGTTCATACTTAGGTCACCAAAACTAAATCTATGATTTTATCTTCCCACCCTTTTCTGCCCATTCTCTAATAAATGACTACTTAAGGTAAACTCAGCAGAAAAAAAAGTTACAATTACTTTCAAGAAATTTGAAAATACCTAATGTTGTATTTTTTAGTAGATAAGGGAAATTCTAGGTATCAAATTCTAGGTATCAAAGCGAGTAGAATTCAAATTTTTGTTTCAATTTCATCCATGCTTCTTTTCCTGAAGAGCCAAAACCAAATATTTACTTCTTAACATACTTGAATTGGGCTTTTTGATAATTATTCTCAGTAAGAATATATTGCATTTATTTAGCACCTTTCTATGTGTCAAAATATTTTCATTTAAAATATCTTTACTGATTCTCACAACCACCCGGGGAGGTGCCATTAGCAGTTTTCCTTTAATTCAGTGGTATCCCCAGTAGTCTACTAGACCCAGCTTATCTAGCTAGAGCCAACAGTGAATTTTTTTTGGAATTTTGCAAGCTTGTTTTTTAAGCACAGACAATATTAAAAACTAAATTATATAAATCATATGTGTAACTTAGAAATAAATAAATTATATTAAGGTGGTTATAAATACTAAAAAATCATCACTTCCTAATTATTTTGTTGCATTTTACCATTGTCTCTGCTCTCAAGTTTAGATATGCCTATTGAACCTCTGTAGTGGAAATGCGACGTCATAGTGTGCTGCCAACTCTGCATGCAGTGGCGTCACTTTGGTAGCTTGAAATCAGCCATGATGAGAGTGTTCACACCACTAAAACTGGCAAACTCTACAAATCATGCCCTGATTTATTGTTGTGTCGATTGACTAGACTGAAGGCCATGGTGGAGAACACATTGATAATGAAGATTAAACTTAAATGTGCTCCACGTCTACAGCCATTATGCTGTGAATAGCACAAAAAAGGGAGGACGTGTTCTTCCAGTACTTGAAAGCTCTTCTCCCACTCAGGAAAGAAGTCGCTTGTCATTGATAAATGAGTGACATTCCAACATACGTCTTCGTTGTTTCATTTTTGTCTTACTTGTTGACATAAATGAAAATATCAACGAACATTACATGTCAGACCTAAACTCATTCATCAAGTGCGACCATAGGTTGGCTATTCTATGAGAGATGGCAAAAATCAAAGAAACCATTCTCTGGGAATCAGTTGACTATACGGAGTTTATAGTAAAGAGTACATGTAGTTATTATTACATATGATGCATTCCTTATATTAATAAAATTTAGGATAAAGTTATATACGTGTAGATAACACATTTTGGAAAAGAGCTAGTTGTTAAACGTTTATCATCACACCACCACAATTTAATGACAATAGCCAGATAGAAAATAAATGCAAAAACAACGCATGTTGAGTTATGACCTCTATCAATTAATGATCTTATTTTTATTTCAAGTTTTATCATATGGAAAGCATCCTAAGATACACCTTTCTCAGACCTCCACCTAAGTGTCAAATACATCACCCCTATGTGTCTGTCACTTTCCATAATGCTCATGGGTCCTAGCAGTTGGCCCCAAGTGTCAGAGAGAGTGCCAGGTACAAATCTTCCATTCTCCTCAGATTTCTTCCTCTGTCTCTCAGACACAGGCCACCACAGTCATCTGCCACCCGCGTGACCACCATTTCTCCAATTTAGAGCCCCAGCCTGAATGGCCTTTGTGCGCCACATGCCAAGCCTGTACATACTCCTGGACGTGTATGAAATAGCACACAGCGTACCATACACTGGTTCCCTGAGGCACCACGGAGGGGCTGGACCACCCAGCTCCGAGCTGAGTTGTTATCCGTGAGCCTTGAGACAGGAGATGAGATAGAGCCTGGCAGACAAACGTTCATTCCTTTCACCTTTCCACGAACTACTCCAAGGTTCTTCCTTGCAGCTTTTCAGAGAAGTCCAAACGATAAGCTATTCACCCGTTGAGCAACATATTCTCTCTCTCAACGGTGACTAACTAGCAGCAGGCAGTATGGTAACAGATCCTATTACATGGCTTCATATTCCTCCATGCTTCACTTTCTTTGTTCTCTACCCGGCTTGTATGCTTTACATCAGCCTCCACACTTGAATCCTTACCCACCATTTTCTACAGAATCCTGGCTAAGACACAAACTTTAGCGAACTAGTAAAGTATTTTCAGGAATCCAAACATATTAGTTTCCTGTGGCTGCTTTAACAAATTATTATAAACTGGATGTCTTAAAACAACAGAAATTAGTTCCCTAGCAGCTCTGAAGACCAGAAATCCAAAATCGATGTGTTAGCGAGTTTGTACTCTTCCTGGACATCCTAGGGGAGAATCTCTTCCTTGCATCTTCCAGCCTTTGGTGGCTTCAGGAGTCCCTTGGTTTATAGCCACATCGCTCTAATCTTTGCCTCTGTGGCCACATTGCCTCCTTCCCTTCAAAAATCCCTGTGCCTCTTTCTTATAAAGATGCATATGGCGGCGCTGAGAGGCCACCACCACAGTCCAAGATAAGCTCTTCCTCTCAGACAATCCCATCCCTTGCCAATACGGTAATGATATATATTCACAAAGCCAGAGATGAGGACCTGGACATACTCCTCTGGAGGACACTGTTCACCTCACTACATCACGGGAAAAAGGAATGTTGCTCACAGTCACAAATCAATTATATACTAGGAAGTGGAAGTATTTTTTTTTTAATAGATACTTCTGTAAATTTTGCAGAGCACAATACTCCCGTGACAGCATAACTAGATTTATTCAAACAAAACACAAAAATCAAGCACAAGAGAATGGTGATTAAACAATGCAAAAGTTTTTATCCTGTTGTTCTTCCCCTAAAACATGAGGGTCATATCAACTGTCCCCGCATGCACAGAAGACAATGACTGTCTTTGAAATGCAGAGTAAGGTTTTGAAGTGGTACCGGTTTGGAGGAAAAGAATTCCTAATTATTAAAGCAAAATCTTTTTCTTTTTTAAAAATAACTGCTTAGGTTTTGCCTTCTGCTTTATCGGGTTTTTTCTTTACAGAAAAGGTTTTAGCTTTATTTCTGCCTTTAAAAAAAATGAGGAAAGCTAGTGTGAAGGGTTATTGGAGGGGATGGGAGAGGAAAAAGAGGAGGCAAGCTCTGTAGAGTGAACAGCTGGGGTGTGCCCGATCTGAAGGTGGCTGCTAATATTACATTGTGTAAGATCCCAGCGTGAATTCCAGCTGTGACCATGTACTCTGTTCTTCCATCTACAGCCTGTACAAAAGGAAGTTATCATTTGCATATTTGAATTCCACATGCATTTTTTTTTTTAATTTTTTAGTGTCTTCAATTTTTCTTCTTCAATTTGCTTTGTAAGAATAGGCTCCCTTCTCTGGGCTGGGGAAAAATATCCTGGCACAAAATAATATGGTGTGTTTATATTTGAGTTTCTAAATATAATTCATACTATACTCATCTATCATTGTCTCATTTATCATTTATTCTTTGTACTGTAGTTACATTATGATATCCAAGAGAAAGGCAGGTTTTCTGACTCCTAAATGCCCCTGGGTCTTTCCTTGCTCACTGAGCAGTTATAAATGAAATACATTTAACTCACTGGGTTGTAGGTTTCTGCAATGCAATTTTCAGCTTACAGGTAAAGCTAGTTATCATTAGAAGTTGATAAACTGTACAAGCAAAATCATTTAGGAAAGAAATGCTTCTACTTTGGCAATCTTTATATTAATTCATAATTCAATAAATATATTTTATGAATTGAGTTTTTTAAATTACTTAAGATCACTGTGATTATAGATATATTACCCTTTCTTAATTCCTAGAGCTCAAGCATCAACAAGTTTAATTTCTAAAACAGGCCTGCCTTTGTCTCTTTTTTCATTGTTGGCACATAAAAGCACCATTGCCCATTTACTGGGAATGAGTCTCAGTGCCCTGGACTAATCTCACATAGGCCCTAATGATGAGACTTCTAGAAACTTCCTTTTTAATTTTTGGAGCACATGCTTTGCAGGGGAGTGTAATACGCTGCATGACGATTTTAGAGGCCCTTATATCTTTGGTAAGGGATGATATTTTAATTACTACAATAGTTCTACATTCAAAGAGAGTTTTGTGTAACCTTGGTGGTATACCTTGATAAACATAGGTATATATACTGTATGATACATATATATGTGTGTGTACACACACACTGCATGATATATATATACAACATATATACATATATATACACATATATACATATAATAGTATGATATACAGTATGATGTATAAAAATTTCATGCCAACAGGTACCTGAAAAAGTGCTCAACATTACTAATCATCAGGGAAATACAAATCAAAACCACAATGCGTTAAGATACCTATTATAAAAGACTAGAGGTAACAAGTGTTGGCAAGGATGTGGAGAAAAGGGAACTCTTATACACTATCAATGGGAATGTAAATTATTATAGCCACTCTGAAAAACAGAGTAGAGAGGTTCCTCAAAAAAAAAGAACTACCATAAGATCCAGAAATCCCACTTCTAAGTATATATCCAAAGGGATGAAATCAGTATCTCAAAGAGATATTTATGCCGCCACGTTCATTACTGCAGTATTATTCATAATAGCTAGTATGTGGAAACAACCTGTGTTTGTCAATGTATGAAGAGATAAAAAATATGTGATCTATGTATGTTATATAATAGTTATATAATATGATTATATAAATATAAAGGAATATTATTCAGCCATAATAAAGAAGGAAATCCAGAAATCCTGTCATTTGCAACAACATGGATGAATCTGTTGTTGATGAATCAGCACGATATGCTGAGTGAAACAAACCAGACACAAAAGGACAAATACTGAGTGATCTTACCTATGTGGGGAATCTAAAAAAAATTGAACCCGTGGGAACCAGAGAATAGAATGGTAGCTTCCAGGGGTAAAAGCAAGGTGGGGGGCAAGGGATGGGGAGATATTGATTAGAGGGTATAAGCTTCCAGTTATAAGATAAGTAAGTTCTGGGGATTTAATGTAGACCATGTGATCATAGTTAGTAATACTGTGTTTTATACTTGAAATTTGCTGAGAGAGTAGATCTCAAGTGTTCTCACCAGGAAAGAAAACAATGGTAATTACGTAAGATAATGGATGTATTAGTTAATTTGATTATGAAAATCTTTTCAACAAGTATATGTATATTAAGTCATCACGTTGTAGACTTTTAAAAATCATGTTGTACAACCTAAATATATACGATTTTTGTCATTCATATCTCAATAAGGCTGGAAAAAATATGTGGGCAGACATAAAAATGCCAGGAATCAGATCCATCAGTTGCTGGGCATGGGGTGGGTACAGACTACAAATTGTTATAAGAAAACTTTTGGGGCAAATAGATATGTTTATTGTCTTAATTGTGGTGATAGTTCCACAGGTATATATAGGTGTATGTCAAAACCTGTCACCTTATATACTCTCTCTATACATGCACTTTTTTTTGCATACTTATACCTCATAAAGCTAACAAAATAAAAAAAAGACAATTTACAATGAAACAGTTAACCTTGAGGAAATGTGTTCTTTCCATGCACACTGGAAAAACTCTATTCCTAAGATATATCACCACAACGTTCTAATGTCATGGTAACCTGGCAGTGGCTCCATAGGGGTTATTGGTTTTCAAGATCTGAAGCAATCACTGTCACGTGGAAATTTCTCCTGCACATCGCCAAGTTCAGTAGTCAGTTCTCCATTCTCACCTTCCATGAGTTCCTGGCAGCACTTGGTAGGTTGATCACTCTGTCTTCTTGGAAAAATTATCTTCATGTGGCTTCTATGTTTCCCTCTCCTTCACTGACCACCTCTCCTTAGCCTCATTTGCTTTTGTCAACCCAATATCTAAATGGTAGGGTGCCCTCGTTCTTGGCCTTCCTTTCCCCATCTAAATCCACATCTTTGGTTGTCTCACACAGTATTATTACTCAAAATATCATCCAAATATCGATAACATGCAATGTACATGTCCAGCCTGGATCTCAGTCTTGAATCCCAATGGCATATATCCAAATAAATGTGCCACATCTCTATTTTTGTTTCATAGAGATTTTATTTTATTTTTTTGTTTCAGAGATTTTAAATTTAACATGCCCAAAAATAGAATCCCTGCTGTCTCTCACCTTTCCAAACTGCTCCATTCAGTTTCCTTCCTGTTAATGAGGGGTAGCTTCACTCTGCCCGTTGCTCATGCAAAAGACCTTACTTTATTCCACATCTACTCTGTCAGGAAATCCTGTTGGCTCTACTGTCAAAGAGATATTTTATCCAACTTCTCACCACCTCTCTTGCTAGCCCCACAATCATCTGCCACCTGGAATGTTATAATAACCGCTTTTCTTCTTTCACTATATTCCTCCAATCTATTATTAATGCATTCAGAGTCAAAGTGGACATGGGCTGTCTTACTTCTCTGACCCGCTCTCTCATTCTTCCAAAAACTCCATTCCATGCACGCTGCCCGACTAGCTACTTTTCACACACATCAGGAACGCTTATGTCAGATTTGCTCTTCCTCCAGATATCTGCATGGTTTGCTCCCTTATCTCCTTCTTGAACCAAATCTTCTCAAGCTTTTCCCGAAGTCTTTTTAAAATTGGAGCTTGGGGCACCTGAGTGGCTCGGTGGGTTCAAGCCTCTGCCTTTGGCTCTGGTCATGGTCTCCATGTCCTGGGATGGAGCCCTGCATGGGGCTCTCTGCTCAGTGGGGAGCCTGCTTCCCTCTCTCTCTCTCTGCCTGCCTCTCTGCCTCTCTCTCTGTCAAATAAATAAATAAAATCTTAAAAAAATAATTAAAAAAATAAAAAAGTAAAATTGGAGCCAGACCCCAGGCCTTCACAATTCCTAAATGCTCTCCCTTTCACCCCATTTTAATTCTTTCCAAAGCATTAATCACCTTCTAACATGTTTTTCAAATGACTTATTTTATTAATTATTTATCTCTCCCACTCAAATGTAAACTTATTGCAGGAATTTTTTTTTCTTTTCTGTTTTGTTTACTGCTGTGTCCTTGGCACTTTGAAGAGTAGTTCATTATAGAAAGGAAGGAAGAAAAGGAAGGGAAGGAAGAAAAAGAAGGGGAAGAAGGAAGGAAGGAAGGAAGGAAGGAAGGAAGGAAGGAAGGAAGGAAGGAAGGAAGGAAGGAAGGGAGGGAGGGAGGAAAGGAAGGGGGAGGAAGGAAGGAAGAGAAAGAAATGTGAGTCACAATAGTGTCAAAAGTATAGGATGATACTGATTTTTAATTCTTATTATAGTACCATAAATGGACAGATTTATGTTTTAATTCTAATATCACTGCAAAATTACTTAAAAGAAATGTTATGTTTCAAGATTTAAGGATGTCATTTGTGTGGTTGTTAGGTGTTAAATTCTGAATAAAGGTGAACCAAAGTACCACTGCTGAACTCAACACTTACCAAAAAATACAGAACTTTCTAATGGAAGCACCACCGATACCCAAACCTTTAAGGACTCAAGTGAGCTTTGCTACAATAAAACAATATGGTTCTTCCTCATCTGGCCAGATGCTGATAACTTCTGTCCCTCATTTTGAACCTGGCATACGAGGTAAAATATGACTCGAATGATTTTTTTTCCCGCGAGTTTGTAGCAGACATGAGTATAAGAAGACAGAAAGCACACAGAAAAATAACAGTCAAAGGAGATATCTCTGCTTCACAGACTTCATTTTTTTACCTCAGAAATTATATTTATAGCTGCACTTTCAATTGTATAAAATAAAACAAAATCATATGTCAACAAACAAAATCATATGTCAGCATTCCACAAATTATCATAATATTTCCAACATCCTAGCTATCAGTGTATTTTCTCTTGTACCTTTTGTTTGGCTCATTTTGGAGTCAAACAATTGACTAATTTGGGGGAGTGGGGTTAGATTCTGTTTTGGAATTCTTATAAGCATTCATAGTTTTCTTAGTCCACCTAAGAGACTTGATAATATTTAATATTAGCTGGGGGTGTAGCAGATAGGATAAAATCAGCAATTTTCCTCTTACCTTCTAGGGCAAACTTGATCAACACTTCTTCTGATGTAAACAGGCTGGCCTCAAAATGTTCTCTTTGTACCTGACAGGTTCCTGTTCAAAGAGTAAACTCTTATTTATTTGGCTTTTTAAAAAGGTCTTTTCCACCCTGTGCCAATGTATCCGGCTTTAAAATTTTTAATCAAAATGGTTTTCTTTAAACTAACATATCTATACTTGAATATATTCAAATAGGTTGTATTTTCTTTTCTCTCTCTCTCTTTTAAACAATTTCATGTTTTCACTAGGACTAAAGCTTTTTTTCCCCCTCTGAGTATAAGCTGAGTCTTTCCAAGGATAATTAAGAAAATTACACCTAAAAAAGGGACCATGCATGACTTTTTACCTTCATGGATCCAATAATTTTATTTGAGGCCTCCTGCTTATTTCCTTTACATGTGTTTCTTTTAAAGAAAGTCGTTTTTCAGCTAATGGAAGAGTGTAAAGATCATACTTCTGTAAATTTGGTAATAGTAAAGTACTGTGTTACCAACATAATAGCCAGATTACATTAAATTTCTCTTTTTTTTAAAGCTTACCGGTGGAGTTTACATTAAACAAATGTTCATGGTGTCCACTGAGCATCCAGAGAATAAAATGTTAATCTTTCTTTTCCCATGCATGCCTGGTTATTAGACTGAGCCTCAGACTCCATCTCAGGTTTCTTAATGCTGGTCAGCTACCCTGTGATATTCCTCACTCTCTTCTCCATATTGACTCCTTTTCAGGAACTCTAGTTCATTGGTTGATGTGCTGGGTGCCTACCTACTTTTTACCAAGTTCTCCAGAGACATAGCTTGTTCCTGTGTCCCTGGTTCTTTGTTAGGGTTTTGCCACATATGGATAAAATTCTTTAGGATAGTTACTGGGTCACTTGTCTTCCAAATATTGACTGATGTCAGGATGCCATTCAGTCCTAGCGACTGCCACAGATTAAACACCATTTCCATAATTAGCATAGAGAATACTGGACTTTTCATATACTATGTTTAATGCACATGCTGCCATCCTTCCATAATTGTCTATGATAGCTGAGTCAGTTTCCTGGTTTTCTTCTTGCTTTGGTGAAACGAACTCTGGTCTCCACTTTTCTCTCTTTGTTGGTAGGACCTAACATTCCAGATGTGCCATGCCATAGCGTAATGGCCATCTTCCCAGAGATGTACCAGGTTTGATCCTCCTCCTCCCACCATTCTTCACAGATCCTTCGGCTGACTTCTCTCCCCCTTGTCACCCAGCATGTTGGTGGTTTTCAGGCTTCTGTCTTTGCCCTCTTTTCTTTTCATTCTCCTTCAGTGATTGTATCTACTCCCTTGATTTTAATGACACATCTTAAATGCCAAGTCTTCATCTTCAGCCTGGAGCTCTCTCACTTGCTTGTTTATCAAGCAAGAGCTCTCTCACTTGTTTATCCAATTGGTCACAGACCTCTCTGCCTGAATCTCCACCCTACCAATGCAGTTCCCTAAATTCAGTGCAGTATCACCATTCTGAGCCTTGTACGCATGCTGATTCCTCTGCTATAGAGGCTTCCCTCCATGGTTTCAAAACACGATTCAGAGGCCAACTTTTTTGTGAGAACTTTCTTAAAGCTGATCGTTACACCCTTTATGTTCAGGGTGGTGAAGAAGGACTGGTGCCATGGAGGAAAAGTTTTAGCCGGTCACTGGATGGGCAGGAATTCTTACCTAACAAATGGACAGTGAGTGGGTACAACCTGTGAAACTACTTATATGCTAAGACAAAGACAGTCTTGCTCATATTTCACCATTGCTTTTGGTAATCATAATTACGGTCTCCTGATAAAGTAAGTAATTGATAAGAATTTATCAAATTGACTTACAGGAAACTGAGGGGCTAGGAACCCAATCAAAGGCTAATATTTTTAAATGCAATTAATTTTTATACTGTAGCTTATTGGACTTATAAAGTTCTCTGCTACAGTTTTTGCAAGTATGCATATTAAAAGGAAGAACAAAAAAATTCTTTTAAAGATACACTATAAAAACAGTGCTAGCAAAACAGTGATATATTAAAAAAATTTCAGACAATATTTTTTACAGTGTAAAAAAATCCAGCCATATTCTCTGTAATATTTAGGACAGCAGCAGAATTGATTTGGCCAGCTGGCCCCACTTTAGTGAAATTATATTTCATATTCAGCTCTAGCAGCAATGAACATTGTTTTCTCAGCTGGTGAGACACAACATATCATTTTACTACCAATAGAAACCTAGAATTCAATAAAAATCATGGCCAAAAGTAATGGCGCAATGACATGACAAAGAGACATGGGTCTAGGTTTGATATTTTCTTTGCAAATGACAGCAAATGGCGGCACGGCACATAATCGTAATGCAGTTTTTGTGATTTCATGGTAATGACTAAGGTCAATGATAAATGTACTGATAACAAACAGGCATGAAATCACTTATCCTAGCTGGCAGTGTGGTATGGTAGAACGAGCCAGACCCTAAGAATTAGGAATCCCAGAAGCCAAAATTAACTTTGCTACCAGATATATTCCTGGGCGAGTCACTTGCTTAGCCCTCAGTTTTCCGTCTGCAAAAATGTCTGGTCCAGAACTCTAGGTCATTTTTAGTTCTGAAACTTTAAGACACATCGACGTGGAGCCATGGTGCAGAGCTTCAGGAAAGTGTGGGCCGACGTAAGGTGACTGTGTAAATTCATGTCTGTCTCCTCTTGCATTTTCTACAACCTTCTCAGAGATTCAGAATACATGGACATCAGAGACTAACCTGAGGGGAAATCAGGGGAGGGGACTTACATGTTCTTTAAAGTACCTGGAGCTGCAAAGCTGAATCACATTTGGGCACATTGTGTGGAGAGTTACTACCATCGCCACAGTAAGGAAAAGATGAGTGGGCTCCAGTCCCTCTGCCATTCTTCCTTCTTCCACAGCAGGGACACACTGTTTATGACCATGGGCCTGAGACTAGGCACAAGCTACCTTTCCATAGAACCAGGCGGACTAGTGATTAAGCCACTGTGACTCAACTGCAGCTCTTCCCATGTAGGCCCCCCTGATGCTGGGATTCGGGACTCTGAAAGCTACATTTTTCTCTTGCCTGTAGTTTCCCCAGGGTTCCATGAATAGGGAGCACCGGGCCGAGAATGGGAGGCTGGAAGAGGAATACAAGGATTTCTTTTTCCCTGTTTTCTTGCGATTCCCATCAGTATTCCCTCTGCAATATACTTTATCCCAGAAACAGCAGTCGGTTCAACCTCTGGGTACTTCTGATCATCTCAGAACGGATCCTGTATCGCTGCCTCCCCGGTACTGCGAGCTGCTAGGCACGTGCCCTCCTCAGGAGTCTGAGCGCCGGCTCTTCAAAGCTGCCGGCTCTGGGGAATCTATCCTTTTCCCTTTATTCTCTCGGCCCGGGGCGGATGCTTTCCACAGCTGGCCTTGAATTTCCTCAGCGCTTCATCCTATTCCTTTATTCCTCCCACACTTGTGGAGCCACCTCCCTGTATTAAATCCCCACTCTTGAAATACCTACTGTGGTTTCAATTTTCGAGATTTGGCTCTTGCTGACACACCCCGTGTGACTTATCTTGTCAGCTGGTTTTCACCACAAACAGCACTTTCAATAGAGAAGAATGAATGGGTATCCCTGCAACTAATTCCAGAAGATTCCTGAAGGATGATGATCAGACTCCCTTTCATTTGCACCCACACCATCCATTATTCAAACCTATTAACATTCATGACTAACAGATTCAGATTTCTTCAAACATCATCTTCCAAAACCTCTAACAGTCACCATAGTTAAGCAGGGCACAAAGAAAGGACTAACTCGTTTCATTCTCTTTATAAAAAAATAAAACATCCATCAACAGGAACCATCAGAAAAGGATTATGTTCTTCATTGAGTTATTTCATAATCAATACTATTTTAATTTATCCAAAGCAGAAAAGCATCAACTGAATTAAAATTACCACAATGGACAGTAAGAGAAAAAGTTACTGTGTTATTGTTAAGAAATCATTATTAAGCAAAATAAATAATGAAAGCAAACCAAGTCTTACCAAATTCTTTTAGAGAATAACTTTCCTTTGCCTGGACAGTATGCTATTAGCATCTGAAAGAAAACCAGGATTTTGCTCTAAGCAGCAGATTCAAAGTTAATGTGCAAAGGATACTGCCTCTTTGTAATTCATTCAATAATACAATACTTTATTGAATAAAGGGAGCCATTTAAACTTCACATATTGAGCAATTGTTCATCTGCAAAAATGTCAGAATGCCAAAAAAGCAAAGGAGCAAGTTACAAAGAATTTCCAATTTCTTAGATAAGATCTTAAAGCAATATATAATATCATTCATAAATATATATGTGTACACCGGATGTGTGTGTGTGTGTGTGTGTGTGTGTGTGTGCGCGCGTGCGTGCGTATTATTAGCAACGGCAAAGTCATGCTGTTCCCAGTTCAATAGTGAAAGCTAAATCTGGAAGGCATCTCATTTTGTATTCAGGAATTCAGTATGATTGTTTAAAAGTACATTAAGGTCAAGTAGCTGCCATATTTGATTTCAAACCATCGTCTATGTTAAGAAACAGCACTAAGAGGGAAAAAAAACTTATTATTTTAAACCATGTTGATAATTTAAGTTAATGAAAGTAAGAGTAAACGTCTGTGGTACATTCAAGAGTTTGAATTAGGGGTACTAGGGTGGCTCGGTTGGTTAAGTATCTGCCTTCAGCTCAAGTCATGATCCTAGGACCCTGGAATCAAGCCACATGGGGCTCCCTGCTCAGCGGGGAGTCTGCTTCTCCCCCCAACCCCATGAGTATGCTTGCTCTCTCTCTCTCTCTCCCCCACACCTACATTCTCTCCTCTTTCAAATACATAAATAAAATCTTTTAAAATAAAGAGTTTGAATTAATATTGTGTATTTTGTCTATTGCAATTGATCCAGTGATTCAAAGAAATTGTAGATTATGCATGAGACTTCCAGCTGTCTATGAATCCAGGGCCCAGAGTGGCCCAGAGCCTTGAACTTTGAGCCTTTGGTAGTGCAAGCCTGCACTGCCCTATACCCTGCCTTTCCAGGCCACCAGCCCGTTGCACACGTGCTGGTGTCCAATCTAGGATGCAAGGGTCCCCTCGCAACACTCAACTCTGAAATGTGACTGTGATAAATCCACCTCTTCCTCCCCTATGAATGCCTCGCTGGATTTTAAAACCTCTGCTAACTGGAAAATCAGAAGTTTCTGCTCCCCTCCAAATTTTGTGGAAGGGAGACACTGCTGGGGAAACTCTGGAAATTACCCATAGATTGTAACAACTGTAGGCTTTGGATATGACCATAGTATGATAAGCGTTAGGTTTCCACTTACAAGACTAAGACAGTAGGGTAATAGGCATCAGTGGAGAGCAGGGAATGAAGGGTTGCCCTGGGTCTCCTAGGCTGAATCAAGAGAATTACATAGGATGGACCTGGAAAAGCCATAGTTTGCCAGCTGTTTGTGTATGTTTCTCATTCAGAAACCCATGGGACAGAGGACAGCTTTGTTGATGTACTTTCTCAGAGGGTTCCCCTTAAATCCTGAGGGGGCTTCAAAAGCTTAGCTATTAGGAAGCAGGAGGAATAATCCCTCTCTCTCAACGCACTCTCAAAAAGGGGAGCCTTTAAAACAAAAGAATAAGACAATATATTGACCTTATTAGAGTTAACAGGAAAAGAAAGTGAAAGTGAGACTAGGGGATTTACAAAGAAATTAGGGGAAGGGTGCTACCACTTTTGTTTTGCTGACCTAAATTACAGAAGAAGTCTTTCCCAGCCTCATTCCCAGGATACCACCCTGAGGCCGGAAGCAAGGCTATCCTCCAGGACGGACCCAGTGCTCGGGTCCCACATCTGCGGATAAGACCCATGGTGCCAAGTTCTCCGTGTGGGAGTGTAACTATCAGGTGGAGAGAATAGGGGACAGTTTCTCAATCGCTTCCGTACCGAGTAAAGCATTCAGAGACAGGCGAGCCAGCCACAACCCTGGAATGTCTGCTCACAACAGGGATGCAAGATTTGTTGCCCCAAGATTCAGCAACCTGACATTTACATCTGACTTGGTCGCTTGTAGGGGTTTTCCTTCTAAAGGTGGGTTTTTACCATTCAGTAGGTTCACGTGGCTCTGAACTATGTCCCTGTTGCCAAGCTGGGATATCCTAGGGGCCATGGATTTACAGGCTCTGGTAAATAAGGTCACAGTAGCTAGACTCAGGTGGAACTAGGCAAAGGATCTGAAAAAGAAGGTCTTACACCCCAGGTAGTCTATGAAAATAGCAAGAGCAATGAAAATACCTACTCTTACTACTCTTTATCAAGTTCTTATTCTTTTCAGGCATAGGGTCAAGCACTTTATGTGCATTTATGGTATCATTTAATTTTCACAACCCATTGGGAGGATTTTTTTAATCTCCATTTTGTAGATGAGGAAACAGTGGCACAGACTCTTTGAAGTCAAATAAATAGCAAGTTGCAAGGCTGGGAATTGAACCCAGTTCCCTCCAACATGTGCCCTTTACCTGTAATTCTCCTTCGGTACTTGTCACCTCTGGGAGAGTATCAAGACTGAATGGTGGGAGTGGGGTTGCTGCTAACCAGAAAGTTGTGATCATAAATTGGGGCAGCTGAAATTTGTGACATTGGTAGTTGAACTATTAGCAAGGGTGGTAATCGTGGATTGAAATAAACGAAAGAGGGCCAAATATAAAATGTATGTGGTGGGGAGAATATACTAATTTGGCAAGGCTTGGTCTGGAGAGAGGCACTAGCTCCGAGCTCCCTTCTATGCAAAGCCCAGCGTGTGTACCCCTGGTGGGCTCTTAGAAGCTGCCACAGTAAACTAGATAGTATGAAGCAATCTTCACAATTACTCCAAATTACCAACAAAACTGCAGCTTCCAGAAAGATCCAAACCAGAAAGCAATAGTTCTATGTCCTTCACAAATTGAATCGCAAATAATTGTCCTGAGATACCTTTATGAAGGAAAGCCTACTTTGCTCCCATTTGTATTTTGTAAATATGCAGGTTGTTAAAATATGTGTGGCACTTTCTACTCTAGCTTTCTGGCTTACACTTCTAAGGAAAAATTAAGCTATATTACCTCCCTTGTCGTAAGGGGTATTCTGTTCTTACTATTAATGGTAGCAACCTTCTACTTAGAGGAAATCTTGTGATTTACATGCCATTAAAGGATAAAGTCACTATTTTGGGGGGTTTGCGATATTTAAATCTTAAAGAAGTCCAACAACTTTTTAATATACTACTTATTTCAGCTTTATTTATTATAGCTTTTGGGCTTATTTCTCATTCTTCCTATGGCTTCAGTTTTTGAAATGAATTGCCATGTTTCTTATTTCAATCATCCATCTAAGTCAAGTACATTTTGGGGGTGTATTCAGTAAGACAGCAACTACTAACACCTGGACTCTTCAGACATTAAAACTATCTGTATCAGAAGCCATAGGTATTTCAAGATTGATTATATCCTTTTTTTTTCTGCTGACCTCTTGACCTGAGGCCCTGGGGCTACACATTGTTATGAAGAAGTTCAAGGGACAGCTACAAGTACCACCTTCAGAATGTGATTGACTCAGGACATAAGGTAATATTTACTCCAGGTATTAATGGTCACAATCCACAGAAGTAAAAAATTGTTCCATTTTATTTCTCCTTAGATATAACACACAAAAATGACTGGCACAACTAGCCACTTTCTAATAACAGCTTCTAGAGGTCACGCGGAGGTGAAATTGTCACTGTGATGTGCATACAGTGGGGATAAGGCCACTCTCAAAGACGCTTGTGATTTTTTCTTAGTACAATGACGGAAACACTGCTAGTCACCTACATCCCAGTTGAAAACTTCTCCAAAAAAAAGCCAAAGCAGAACAAATTTCTTTGTGACTCTGAGTGAACACATGAAAATGATATTATACATTCCTGAACACCTGTTAGAAGTAACTGCTTTGGACCACGGTACATCGCTAAGTCAAATATACACAGTTAACTTGGGTATCGCTAAGGCCATTACCTATTTGTGCTCTTCCTCTAGAATTGCTCACAAGAATATTGGGGAAAAATGAGTCAGCCGCCTTGTCCAAGGAGCTCTAGCCCTGGTCTTCAGAATACACCTGTGTGTAGGAAACAACTTGGTGAACCCACCCTAGAAAGTAGGATCCAGTCTAAGAAACTATGACATCAGCCCACGATGGAAATTCCATCTGGACAAGTCTGGACCCCGTCCGGCACAGCCAGCTTCATAGCATGGAAGAGGAACACGGCTTCCTACAAAACTTCTTCAGTTCGCGCAAGTTGCCATTTGCCCTTGCCACCGAAGCTGAGAGAGGAGGGAGCTGAAATAAATGAAGTCTATGGAGTAAGCTGCAGGGTTTTCTAACTCTGGAGTAGAAGGAAGGTCTAGAGGCCAATGTGGTTAAGTTGATAAGCTAATCATTCCAGAATACAGATCCTACGCTGGGAACGAAACTTGAAAGATTTTTTCTGAACCCTCAGTTGTCTAAGAGAAGATCTGAGAAGAGCAGAGCACATAGGATGTGGGAATCCCCAGGCCAATTTCTGCAGAAGAATTCCATACTTTCCTTCACCGGCTCTTCCCTACAAATGGCAGATACCATTGCTCTCTTTCCTGTTTTTTAATCTAATCTTTGAGAAAGGAGTTGGATCTCGTTCACAATTAAAAATCATGTAACAACCCAAGGAGTCCCTCTTTCTCTCGCTTATATACATATACACTCAAATAGACAGCATTCGTACAGACGAAGCTATAAACCAAAGCAATAAAGCTCTTATGGTAGAAGCTACAGCAGTACAACTTTTATGGTAGAATCAGGTATTGGAAAGAAATAACAGAATTGTCGTGTATGTAGTGGTGAAAGTAAGGGAGACAGGGAGGGATATTGAGATCTGATTCTATTTTACTCTCTTTTGGAAAATAACTGTAGAAAAAGCTTATTTCAGTCTTGAATCTTCTTTCTTTACTTTCTTCACTAAGCACCTCTATTTCTACTTTTACTCCTGACCTATAAAACCTGTGAGGACAAGGAAATGGACCTCTCACACTCTCTGTATCCCCAATGATCAAAATAATGTAGGCCACAGTGGAATTCTGCTGAGTGAATGAGTAAATGACCAAATTAACTTTCTAATCAGATACCTAATTATCATCAGAAATAATAAGTAGGAAATTATTCTCAAACCCGGTGGGTATTAAATGGTATCACCCTTCCATACTTTCTTTGTGTATTTATTGTGTCTTATTTTTACTACAGTGTGTCCAGTCTTAGCAGCTGACCACTCACTGTCATGTAGCTTGACCACAACCATAGGAGAGAAGAGGGCAAAAGGCACTGGAGGGAATATCCATCACAGATCAGAGATGCAACCGAAAGGTAAAGAGATCTCACTTGCTTCACTCATATGTGAATCATCTCTGGTCTCCCTTCATCTGGCCAAAATCACAGTACTTGTTCATCCAGCAGGAGATGAAGTTCTACAGAAGGACATCTCGTGTGTGTACATCTAGACAACCGGTTTGTACTCGCAGCAACGTTTATACCGCCGTGCTGGGCTGTCTGCATAAATCTATTTCTGCAAAACAAAACCACGGTTCAACATGACATCAGATAAGAGTGTCTGGGAGAAAAAAGAAAAATAATTTAGAAGCAATTAAGAAGCTAATGCTATTGACTCACATTTGAAGAACTTGTTTTGTCTGATTAAAACTGAATAAGACGCTGAAAATCAGGAGCATACGCCCGCTTGCTTCAGGAGTCCCAGCTGCCTGCCCTCTTTATTTCAATTTCCAGAGACAAGCTACCGGAAACTTCCATTTTCATTCCCTGTGGCTTGAAACACTTCCAAAACGGTGGGTCTTTGAACCTTCAGTGTAAAGTATTGACATCATCACCACAACAGAATTCATTTTCTTTTTTATAGCCTCATCACTGAGTAACACTGACATAAAATCATGTGTTGGATATTGCGCTCCACTTATATCTGAGCTCATTGTCATGTTGCTCTTTTGGAAAGGATTTTAGCATCTAGTCTGATGCAAACAGTAGCTCTGTCTATGGAGGCAGATGTAACACAGCCCTAGAGATGAGCACTGGCCGGCGCTCAGAGTGCACTCTGGGCTGGAGGGCAGGCGGAGGAGGATCCTTTCCTCTGTGGAAGCAGAGAAGCTTTGCCCGGAGACGCTGCAGCCTCTCTCCAGACCTTGTGCCCACAGAGGAAAATACTGGAGCTACCAGACACCTGGATTACTGACTCAGCAAATCAATTCCGCCCCCAGAGACCCATGGTTGGGTTTGGTCAGAGAAGCTAAAATAGAACCAAGAAGAGTCGGTCTCTCTGCACATTGCTGTGCTTGGGGAAAATGAACTTCAACCATAAAAGACAATGAGATCTGTCACGCCCAAGAATAAGCCCAAAGATAACTGAATGGCTGAAGTAACCTCCTCCTTATCTATCACGTCGAGCTTTATGGATCTAATATCAGTGTAGCAGCTCTATGATTATGCCACTTCCCTGCTCAAACCCACAGAATGGTGGCTCTAGTGAGCTATGTAAAACATGTAGACGGGTCTCTGTTTCCCGAGATTACAGATACTCTTTCCAGCCATGGTGCACAGATTGGAGGAAGCCCCCAGAACTGTCCATGGGATGAGGGCCCAGCATGTCGGAGTGCATGACCACAGCTGCTTCCAGAGATCCCCGGCCATAGCTTTAAACGTGCTGAGGGATGGTAGCCCAAAAAAATATTAAAACTGTATAGATTACATATAACTTGAAGTATATTGTTATTTTTAATAAAATAGAAAATGATAGCACCATTATTAATGAGAACGAAGATGATGACAATGGCTGTTTTGGTACATCTTTATGAGGTACTTGGACTGCACCATGCTCTTTACATGGGTTACCTCAATTAATCTAACCAACAAGCCTATGAAGTCACTTCTTCTATTATCATTCGTCTTTTACCCTTGCAGGAACAGAGACCCAGAAAGGTTAAGCGATTTGTTCAAGGTCACTCTGCTAATAAACAATGGAGCCGTCTTTCTAACTTAGAGCTTGAAATGACCTTAATCAAAATCAGGGCTCAGCAAACGTTTTCTGTAAAGGACCAGATCACAAAAATTTCAGGCTCTGTGTTGCAACTACTCAACTCTGCTATTGCATCATGGAGGGAGCCATGCTGTGCGGCAGTCTGCACAGAACAGCGGTGGTCTGGATCTGACCCAAGGCTGTTGCTGACTGACCCCTAGTCCTGTCCGTGTCACTCACTCTGTATATGAGAAAAAGAAAGCCCAAAAACATGCAGGTATTTCTACTGCTGTTCGGTATTAGAAATAAGATGAAATGTCTTTGGGTCTCAGGTCCATAATCTTTTAATGACACGAAATTCAAGAGGTTTTGCCAATTAGTAAGATGACAGATTTTAATATCTGACATTAAAACAAAGGTAAAATTCATCTGAAACTATGATAGTCGCTTATTGATAGTTACGTTCAGTAGAGGCTGATTTTGAACGGATACTTCTCTTCTTACCTGGTTTGTACTGATGTGCTACACGCAGCTGCAAGACCAAGCAGAAAAATCCCAAACCTGACTCATTAAGTCAAATCAAGAAATAGGGGAGGTCAGTGCTCAAATTGTTACAGACAAGATGATGAAGCCCGTTGAATGGTTCCACCGACACGTATGCAAAAATTCAATTGTGAAGGAAGCCAGACATGGGCCCTTACTCTGTTCCTTACCCCTGCAGCTTCTGTCTAGATTTTTCTCCAAGGCTTCATGTAAACTGGTTAATACATTCCTAATTGACAAAGGCATATTTCTCTCCCACCATCTCTATTGTCAAAATTCATGGCCTCTGAAATTTCATTTGAAACACAATTCATCACAAAACCGAGCAATGACTGTTGCAAATTCTGATTCCTTGGAACATTCTTCATAAAATTTAACTCAAAAACTTCATAAAATTTAACTCAAAAACTAAATAATAAAGCTGCCAAAAAAATATTGTGCCATATCAAAGTGGGAAGAAAAGATTTAATCTTTGATGAAATGAGACCTTTAGCAATAATAATAACTAATAAGAAGGATATAAATGCTAACCTTTATTATTTATTCTACATCAGACTCTGTCCTAAGGATTTTATATTGAGTCCTCAAAACCACAAACGAGGACACAGAGGATCAGAGAGGTGAAGTCACTTACCCAGAATTGTACAAATTGTAAGAGGCAGCACTGGAATCCAGGCAGCCGACCTGAGAGGCTGGATGATTAACCCACTTCCAGAGCCTACGGCCCGGGGTTCACGCCCTATGCACCCTTCCTCTGCTAGCGGGCTGGCTCTGGGCTGGTCAAATTCTCTGAGCCTCAGTCTCCTTCACTGTGAGACAAGCATAATTATGGTATCTCCTCTCTGATGTTTGTGTGTATGTCCATGCCAAGTGCTCAGCATCACACCGACTAACATTTTGAAATTATCAATATGATGAAAAAAATTTAAGTATATAAATAAACATTTCCCCAAATAAACCCACAGGGCCAACCAGACCTGGATCTAAATTCTAGTTTCACAATTGACCAGCTATGTCATCTCAAATTAGAAAGTTAAACCTTCTGATCATCAGTTTCTTCTTCTCTAAGATGGGGATAAAAATAATGATTTCACAGACTTCACATAAAGATAGGAAGAGGTGATAGCTTCAGGGTTCCCATCACAGGGCTAAGGAGGGTGCTGGGAAAATGTCAGTCATTTCCAGCTTTTCTCCAGCCCTGCCCGCTCCTTTCGGGCTGTGAGAATCCTACAGCGCCCGCAAAGCCCTGCTGGACCTCACTCCCTGTTCTCAGATGGACCGTGATGCAGCTGATGGGCTTCTCACCTCTCAGTGACCAGAACCTCATGGGAGAAAAACCCAAGGAAGTTACGGTCATACAGTAAAATTAATAGGACAAGAAAGCACCTAACCTAGATACAGAAGCCAGGGCACATCTCAGAAATGCTCTAAGAATTCATAAGAATTGGCAAGGCAAGAGAAAGTTTTTAAACACCCCAGGCAGAAGGAAAACCTAAGTAAAAGTTCTGAGGTGTCCAAACTAGAACTTTTGAGAAACTGAGGTCAATTTTCAGTATGGTGGGAGCATCAAATTCTAGACAGAGAGCTCAAGAGATGAGGCTGCAGAAGTAGAGCTGGAAAAATCCCTGATTCCCAGGATGGATTTTCAATGGGGTGGGACAGGCTGATATCATCGGACCGGCATTTTGGAAAGATTATTCCAGGTGTGCCTTCTTGGGGCCTCTTCCATCCTACAGTCATTAGTACCATTCACTGAATATGCAATCATGTATAGTTTATCACTTTAGCTACAAATATTCCTTGTATATTTCTGTGTTTTACTTCCTTATCTCTTTCACAGCGCTCTGCAGACAGTAAGTGCTTAAAATTGCTCACCTTTCTTGTCACTCCCTAAAGCCAGGCTCTATATTATATCCCCTTTATATCCCCTGCAGTATCTAGCAGAGATGTACATAGTTGAATAATAAATCTTTTTAAACTTAACTGGGGGACAAACAGTGCTCTTGTTTCTTGATTCAAAGGTACCCTCAATCCACATTGTTTCAGATAGTTTCTAAATATACCATCTAAAAGGGAAACCGACATAAGTAAACAGAACCCACATTCCTCACACATAAGCTGTCTCATTGCCAGCTAAGAAGAGCTTCACATTCAACTATTTGTCATCCCTATGATTTAAGAAATTCAGAAGAACGTGGAGCCAACTAGTGCAGAAAGTCACAAAGAAAGAAGGAGTGCTGGCAGGAAATCGGGATGCAGGTCGTCACGCTTCTGAACCCAAATGAAGACTGAAAAATCCCAGCCTGCCAGCGAACGGCTGGGTCACACGTGGGCGCAGTCAGCCCTGCCCTGCACCGAGCAGGCACCTCGGACAGCTCGGTGAACCAAATGGCCCATTTTAGCACCATTAGAAGAACACTTTCCAGGAAGGTGTATGAAGGGGCTGGTCGTCTCCCAATGAAGAGGTTAATCAAAACCTTGTCCAGAGATGGTGAGAGCAGTTGACATTTAGCCACTGGCTTGAAACTGTATAGAAACAACGCTGAAGAATGGAGTTGAGTCCTGCGTGGGAGCCACGACCTACCCAGTTCCAGCGCCCTCGTGACGTTTCCTAAAGCAGTTCAATGGAAGAAACATAACTGATGCTTTTGTGAGTCAGCTCTTCAATGACGTGTACGATGCCTGTTTTCACCTAAATTGTCCTCTGATTTAATAGGTAACTTGAATTTCTCTTCAGTGACTCATAACAAGGCTAGTGGTCAGTCACTGTGAACATAAGCGGGAGCAGTGGGAACGTTAGCCCCAAGGGCTGAACACAAGATGCTCCTGCTATAGATGGTGAGAAGACAGACAGAGAAGAAAGTTGTTCCGGGTTTTATATTAAGAAAGGGAGAAAGTCATTAGGCTGCCCCAGACTAACATCATTGTGGGGATAAGGAAATGAGTCTTTAAGAAAAGCGGGGGCCACAAAATAGTCTATGCAGATCTTTAACTAAGACTCTCACTCTTAAAAAACACATTCCTAGGAACAGTCAATAGTCAGTGGGAAACTCTGGAATGGTAAACCCTGCCGGGGGCGTCTATTGGAGCCAGCTTGGGCATCTTGGAGCCCAGGAACGACTTCTAGGAGAACTAACCATGTGGAGAATCTTTGCGGATTTAGGGTGATCAGAATACAGGATTCCAACTTCAGGAACTCAGTAAATGAGAGGGAGAGAAAACTTTGCCTGCTGCAGGGAAGGCCCTAGTACTTGAGTGCACTTTTGAGTGTGCACCTGCTGCCTGGGCACCGTGCCATTGAGTGCAAGCCGCCTCCAGCAAATTTTAACATAACAATAATGATACTGACAAGAGTGATCATAGTCATAGCATCAATCACCCATTGGTTATCTGTTATGTGCTGGGCCTTTTAGTCCTCATATACATGACCTTATATTTTCACAGTGTGAAGGACATCACCTTCACGGATAGCCACATGGATAGCCGGGATCCATCAATTCCTCTTTCTGACAAATTTCGCTCTAAAAATATATGCTCTAAAAAGGGCAAAGGGAAGTTGACAGGGCTGATGGAGACCCAAACAGCTTGATGCAATACCAAGAAGATCTCAATGACAACTCTTGGGCACCGGCCCATTCTACTTAGACACAGAGCCAGATAGACTTTCCATCTGCATATTAAAAGTCAACCTCATAAATTGCTTCCATCCCTCATATGCTGACAAATTAGACACCAGTGCTTTGTAATACCTTGTCCACAGCTCGAGACAGAAGCAAGGCAAGAACCTATCTGTCCCAGTGGGGTTTTGGCTATAACATAAATCTAGCTCCCTTCCCTTTAAAACTGTGAAGTCTGGGTATCACTAAACTTCTGAATAAGCTTAATCTATCAGATACTCTCTTATTTGAAGCTGCTCTACTCTAAATCCCACCAGCTTTTTTTGCAAATCGTATCCAGCCTTCACTGTCAAGCTTCCTGCTATTTCCTTCACCATGATCACTGATTTTCCTTTGTCCTGTCTGTAGTCCCACGGCACACATTCTCTTCTGTCTGGTCCTCAGCCACCAGCCACATGTGCTATCGGCACTTGAGACATGGCTAGTTTGAACTGAGATGTTCTGGAAGTGTAGGGCAAACCCTGGATTTCGAAGACTTAAAGTGAAAAATGAATGTAAAATATATCAACTATATATGAATATATTAATAATTGTGATTACCTGTTGAAATGATATTTTTATATATTTTGGATAAAATCAAAAGTATTAAAATTAATTTCACCTGTCTCTTTTTCCTTTTTTCATAGGACCACTAGAAGATTTAAAATTACGTATGTGGCTCACATTTCTAGCTTAAATTATATTTCTTTTTTTTTTTAAAGATTTTATTTATTTGACAGAGAGAAACACAGCTAGAGAGGGAACACAAGCAGAGGGAATGGTAGCAGGAGAAGCAGGCTCCCCGCTGAGCAAAGAGCCCGATGTGAGGCTCGATCCCAGGACCCCAGGATCATGACCTGAGCCGAAGGCAGCCGCTTAATGACTGAGCCACCCAGGTGCCCCTTAAATTATATTTCTATTGGATAGTGCTGATCTATATTTGACCTGGAAGCTCATTAAAAATGCAGAATCTCGGGCCTTCTCCAGGACCAACTAGCAGTATATACCACTAATTTCAATACCTTTAGCATCTGTAGCCATAGGTCATCTGGTTCATGTATACATGTTACTTCTTAACAGATGCATTCTGGAGTAAAGACCACAATTTGTGTTTCTTGTATAATTCTCATAAAACCTATAAGAGAAGGAGGCACCTAGAGACACTGAATAAATTACTTGACAATTTAAAATTTATTCTTTGTGAAGTCAGATGGTTCCACCATTTTCCATATCAATTCTTACATGTATTAAATTTTGGTCAGTGTTCATAATATTTTATAAGATGGTGACTTAAATCTTCAATAAAAATAAATGGAAAATACTATGCCTTAATCATGACATTAAGCTCATTCATATACTTTGTAGCTCTCTATCCCAATACCAACTTTGGAGAACTGAAGGAATTTACTCAAACTTCATAATATCATAATTGATTTTTCTATATGGTAGATCACATGAAGTTACATTAACAAGCATAAATGCATTATATTCTTCATTTCTTAGACTTTCCTCTAAGGCTAAATCTGCTCTCTTCTTACCAACATGAAAATCATTATAGACATGTAAACCAAAGCTGGAGTAATTGTAAGCAGAGCTGTCAATGCTCATGTGCTTGCTGTATATGATGAGACAATAAGTTAATACCAATGGTTTTTAAAAAGAGAGGGATGGAAGAGAGGAAGCTAGAGATGGGAACATATTCAGTACAATTTCCTACGGAGTTTATATCTACTCTTGGAATATAAAGAGCTGTGCTAACCTCAGTGACAATCAAGTGAGGTAGAAGATATGAATGCTCTTTGGAAGGCTTAGAAACTATACCTCTCTAGTGAAGAACTACATCCCCAATGAAGAATGATGTTCAGCCTGATGACTTTGAGATCTCGGCCACAATTAATCATCAAGTAAAGATTCTGTTGTAGACAGTAAAGTCACTAAGGAAAGAAGGTTAACTACTGTATGTTTGAAATGGTAGTGAGTCGGTACTCATTTCAGTTTAATTGACTGGAATACTCCTATTCCCTGAGCTTTCTATTTATTTGAGGTTTTCCATCAAAAGGTCCCCCAAGTTGGGTTTCAGATCCTTCCAGAGATTAGTAGTCTGTGGTTTTGTATTTAAAGACTTCAGGTTAGTCTTGTTCTGAAAGTGAGCCCTTGCAGCTAACCTTAAAAGTAGTCTTGGTGTATGGTTATTATTGTTGTTCAATCTCAAGACAACTAAAATTTCCATTAGCCTATAATGTCTTACCATAACTTCTATATTTGTTACAGTAATTTCCCTATGATGTCAGGATAATGTAATGAACACACCCAAACTTGTTTGTTGAATGGAGACCCAAATGGTTCAAGAATCTTTTACTACCTCACATTTCCACTGAAACCATTAGGGCAAACAGTCTAACATTTCGAGCCCTGCTTACAACAGGAAAATTTCTTGAGCTACAGAAAGGCAAAGACCCTTCCCTTCCAGTATAATACTTACTACTTCAATTCCCTCACCAATGCAAGAAAGAGAAAGTGAAGAATGGGAGGAGGGAGAATTTGGTAATTCTCTTCATGGGGACTCCTGTATTCTTTTTGTGGGCTACTGACATCATAGTAATTCACTATAAATATTTCCACGTGGATACAAGTTTTCTCAAATTTTTGTAGACAAGAGTACCATCTTTACCCACATGTACTTACCCCTGGCAGAATAAGATGAGCAAAAAAGTTTATATACCCATTTAGTAAAGAGTTGAAAGTCAAAGAACCTCATCTCTAACTACCCGACTATGCTCTAATCGCAGTGGAGCACACAAAAGTACAGAGATAAGAGGAAGGGCACCACCGGCTGGCTCTACTTAGGTAAATGCTGACTGTGAGAGGTATTATTGGCCACCTTCTACCCAGGGGCACCAGAAGTCCAGACCGCAAAATCATCAGTGGCTCAAGTTCAGGCTACCCAGTGCCTCACGTCAGCTATCCAATTTCTGCCTTACAACTGACCTCAAGTTCACTTTCATAGTCCCCATTTAGAACTTCTCAAACAAAATAAAGAATGAAAATAGGAAGAAAGAGCTTTAGGGAAATGACCATCTCATGGAATTTGGAAAACAGTTGGGCATATTCCAGTTAAAGGACAAATGAGAGATGGACCTGTGGAAGCTGGAGTAGGAAGACAGAAAGCAGGCATAGGACAGTTAGAGCCCTGGACTGCAGAGGATGAGAAGGGGCGAGGGAGGAGTAGGGTTTACTCTAGTATTTTACTTTCTTCAAGGTTCTTGGCACATTAAAGCCAATAATTTGGGGCCATGTTATGCGGCTTATAAATACCAATTGCAGTTGTGGTAGTAACAGAGGCAGGGGAAGAGCTGTGGGCCAACATTATCTGTTTTAATGTTGACTGTAATTCTGGTCTTTGGTAATTATTGTTTCCTTCCCAACCCACCCCCCAAACTGGCTTGTTTTTAGCAGCACTGTGCATAATTTATTGCCCTTGGCATATCAATTGGAAGAAAGCTAAAACTTTAAATACAGGCTGACCAAATGAAAGGCATTTTGTTACACAAAGAAATTAACAAAATAAACAAATACTCACAATTTACAAGGCTAGTCTTTCCTTTTGTTTGTGTTTTTAAACTACTTTCAACCACTAAGGAAACTCCTAGGTTTACAAGACCCATTACCCCACAATTTCTATTTCTTACCTTGATAATAATAAGTAATCTACAAGCTTTAGTTTTCTACCCTACTAACACCTCCCAAACATATAAGCCTATAAAGTCACAGCCCAGCATGCAGATTGCTTTCCCTACTTTTGATCTATCAAAGCCAATTAAGTAGTTAAAGTTATCATTTGCACAGTCAAAATCTTAGCTACATAAACATCATTCCCATGGCCCATTTCGGGCAGAATGTGTAAGAAGAAAATGTCCCAAGGATAAATATTCTCTTGCAGCTAGTATTATGGATACAAACAAAATAGCAGATGAAATAAATAATTTGGGAGATGACAGCTTTCTAAATGCATAGGCTGTGCTGGCTTTTCTCCCTGGATACTATAAGGAAGGTAACTAGGAAGTCCAGTTAGTAATCAGTTATTCTCTGGGCCTTCCTTTCATTTTCTTGCTCTACCGGAATGTGTGCCCCCGCCCAACCCCCAGCTGGAACAGGAGCACTGCTTCCCCTGCTGCCCCCTCAAATGGGGTCAGTGCTTTCCTCACACAGCTCTTGTCCCACCGGGTCACACACGGATAAATGATCTCTTTGTTCGTCCTTGATGCTCTCAGACCATTCTCCCTTCCTCTTAGAAAACCCCCCAGCTTTGAACCTTAGCGACTGTCCCCTATCCTTCATTATTGCTGTCATCCAACGACAACTCCCCCCGCTCCACACACAGCCAGGTCATTTCCTCTCATTTCTTTTTCCAGGCTTATAGTCACTTGCTCTTGTACTTACCTGCCTTTCTCCTGGGTGATTATATAGATGTTCCCTGTAACAACTTGAC
>CM053606.1:69939133-69956385 GCA_028646535.1 Procyon lotor | reverse complement strand
TATATCCAACTAACAATTCACCTCGGATGTCGCCAGGTGTCTCAGATTCAATATACTCACACCTGAACTCTAACCATCCTCCAGCCCCCTAACCTGCTCCAAGCACAGTTTTTCTTAATCCAGTTGCCGGCAACTCTCCCTTTCAGATCTCTTAGTCCCAAAACCTTGACTTCACCTTTTTATTCCTACTCAATGTCAGGAAATGCTTCGCTCCTGCATCCATGTGGACCCTGAATGGGACCGCTCCCTTCACTTTCACATCTTCCACCCCCGTCTGAATCACCATTATTTCTTGTTACAAGTCTTCCTTAAAAAGGCCATAAGGTCAATAGATAAGAGATCCTGATGTGCTTAAGACATGATTAGAAGTCAAGACACTAAAGCCAAGATATGAGAAGGGAGGTATAACTTATAGAACTTGAGTCTCAGCCTGGTGTATTGTCAGCTAGGGCTGCTGGGATCCTCTCTGAGGCTCATGTGGTCACTGGCAGAATTTATTGACTTTCAGCTGTAAAATTCGTCAGCTTGCCCCTTCAAGTCTAGTAGGAGGGGTCCTATCCTCTAGACCCTTTTTTAAGGGCATACCGGGTTCTGTCAGGCCCACTCAGGATAATCTCCCTTTGATTAACTCAAAGTCAACTGTGGCACCTCATTTACATCTGCAAAATCCCTTCACCTTTGCCCTATAACATAATCTCATCACAGGAATGAAATCCCAGCATGTTCCCAGGTCCTGCCCACACTCAGGGGAGGTGCATATACAAGAAGAGTATCCTGGGGAGCAGGAATATTGAGGGTCATCTCGGAATTCTGCTTACCTCACTAAAAAACTCAGTTGATTGGAATAATGAACTCTCAGTGTCCTGAGCATATAAGAGGGAAGAAAAGCAATACTGTAGTATAGTAAAATACATATTTGGTCTTTGTACCAATTCCTGCACAAGAGCTTCCAAACCCCTCAGAACTTTCTGAAGGACAAGAATGTCTTTGTTATGCCAATGAGGTGCTCTTTGGTGAGGCTCCCAGATAGCCTCTGGGGAGTGGAGGGGCTAGAGACTAGATTCACTTATCAAAGGCCAATGATTTAATCAATCTTGTCTGAGTAGTAAAACCTCCATAGAAGCTCTTGAATGATGAGTCTGGGGAGTTTCTGGGTTAGTGAACACACTGATGTGCTCAGAGAGGGGGCATGCCCTGAGAAGACACAAAAGCTCTGAACAATGCCCCTCTATTCCTTGACCTATGTATCTCTTGCATTTGGCTAGTCCTGAGTTGTACCCTTTCTAATAACAGAGTAATTGTAAGAATAGCACTTTCCTGAGTTCTATGAGTCATTCTAGTGAATTTCAAAACCTGACAGAAGATTATGGGAACCCCCAAATTTGTAGTTGACTGCACGGAAGTCAGAAGTATGGGGGCACAGAAGTACTGGAGACAGCTGGGACTTATAGATGGCAGCTGAAACAAGGGCAGTCTTGTGATACTGAGCCCCTTGACCTGTGGGGTCTGAGCTAACTTCATTCAGTGGTTAGTGTCAGAATTTAATTGGATTATAGGGCTTCCCGTAGGTATCAGAATTGATGTTGGAAAACAACAGAAATAGATTCAGTTCTCCAATTAAGTCTTAACAGTTGCCTCATGTAGAATCTGAGATTAATCCAGAAATAGTAATGAAGACACTGACGCAAAGAGGTAACAGATTCAGCAACGTATATAAAGGTACACACAGAAAGGATCATCAAAATCTAAAATAATCATCACAAACTGAACCGAACGAACACCACTTATTCCCTGAGTCACAAAAGATAGTTTCTTCACAGATTTCCACTGAGAAGGAACTGACAGTTGAAACCAGAACTCTACTGTGTGCCCTTTGCATTTTGTTGTACGGATTCTGCCTGATTTAACTTGATAGCAGCATGGCATGAAGTTGTGATTTCAGGATGTGAGTCCTGTTGTCCTTCGCAGCACCTGGTAATTTTCACAGAGCCCTGAATTTGAGACTCCCCTCCACATCTGGGGAGGAAGGGTATCAAACAGAAGTGAAGGAATAGCAGGAGTGGCTATTGTAGAAGTCAGCCTATCGTCCCCAAGCCAAAAAGAGAGAGGGGGGGGGAGGGAGGGAGGGGGAGAGAGAGAGAGAGAGAGAGAGAGAGAGAGAATTTGCGGGAAGGCATGATCAACTGTGCCAAAACCTTGAGGAGGCAAAAGAAGGTGACCGCTGAGTAATTATTACAAAGCCTTTTCAGGAGGCATCCTTTCACCGAGTCTCTTTTTCAAAGGGAGACCTAACCATGAGCACAGTACTTCAGAAGCTGTGGCTGGCTGCTGAGCATGGGGAGCCCGTCCCGTCTGCAGCGGCCAGGCTGACCGCTTCTGATATTTAGTCCTGGAACGGGTGTCACCGGCGCTCCCCACCAGAAGCCCCTGGACTCTTCTTGAGAGAGCACCAGGCCTCTTCCCAACAAAGGAAACACAGATTGAGCAAAAGGGAGTCTGATGAGATGCCACCATTGAACGGCCTAGCGCGCCGGAGGGCTGAAACCCACAGTCAGTCAGAGGTACTGACTTCTAATACAGTCTCTGGCTTCAGGTTCAGGTCCCCAGGACAGGGGAAGTTGCTGCGGCTGCAGTCATCAGGCGGCTCCCCAGTGAGGGGACAAAAGAACAGGAGCGACGCGTGTAGCACCTCATAACTACCGCGTGACATAAAACAGATGTCTTTGACCTTCCTAGTCAGATTCCATAACCTCAGGTTCACTAGATTAGAAAACAGAAGTTAATAATTCCGGGGCTCGACTCTCCTATTCTGTGTCACTTTGAACAAGCTACTTGACCTTTTGGCTACTCCTCTATAAAATGATAATAATAACATCTGGCTACCTACCTCTTAGTGATTTTGTTATTTCTGATTTTTTTTCCCTTGCATTCCCATGATGTGCTGATAGTGCAATACTGCTCTCCAGAGCTGAAGTTCCTGGGGGAGCTAATGTGCACAGGGCACACACATCACAGCTTTTGTGGCTATTTACATCTACGGAGTTCCTATCCCCACAGCCCTCTCTGAACACCGCAACCTTGGGCACGCCAGCATGACTGGCGCACGCACCCACCGCACTGGCTGTCCAGAGTTAGTTATGCACGGCATTTCGTTTTCATTTCGGTCCTTCATATTGAACTCGTTGCTCTAGGGAAAAACCTATACCTGGGAAGTGATTTAAAAAGAAACTTCTGTCCCTCATGCAGCCGAGGTTAGCATTCTCATCTCTGTCGGCATGGGCCACCGTCACAAAATATTATAGACTGGGGGGCTTAAACCACAAAAGTTTATTTTCTCACAGTTCTGGAGGCTAGAAGTTCAAGATCCAGGTGGTTCCGTTTCTGGTGAGAAAACTTGTCCTGCCTTGTCGACAGCTGCCTCGTGCTATGTCTCCGTGTAGCCTTTTGAAGTGTGTACTCCTGGGGAAAGAGAGAGAGCAAGCTGTCTGGCACTCTCCTTCTCAGGACACTCATCCTCCTGAATCAGGGCCTTATGCTTACGATCTTGTCTCATCTTACCTCATAAAAACTCTACCTCCACATTCAGTGACATCGGGTGAGCACTGGGCTTCAACATGTGGTTTGTGGGAGAACACAGTTCAGTCCATGGCCCTTCTGCAGGAAGTATGCTTTAAGGTAGATTTGCAAGGAAGGGAGGAAAGATCTTGATGAAGTGGAAGGTGAGATGCTAGTTGAGGTGTGTTTAATTTACACCACGGGAAATTGGATGGACTAGACCAAAGGCTCTCAAACTTTTTAGAGAAGTAGACTCTTACCTTCAAATTAGATTTGACAAGGGCGGCCAGACATTAAACAGGTGAAAATGGAGTAGTCCTCCTTCCAGCTGAGGTGAGAGGCTCTTCACTCCACTCCAGGGCTTCAGACTCTTCTGAGTCACAGGAGGGCCATCAGAGCTCTTTATGGAAAACAGCCGTAAATATTCGTAATCATAAGTCAAGTTATCCAGCACCAACCAAGGACTCCATCTCTTTTCAATTTCTTCCAGGAAAATACCTAAGTTTACCAAAAAGTAGACTGTTAAGTGGCTCTTCACGCATCTATCCCTTTCTCTCAAAGATGTGGTTTCTTGCCAGTAGATGACACACCACACATCTCTCTTATCTCTAAAATCATTTCCAATGTCTTATACCTGAAATACTGGAATATGAATTTTATGATGGATAATGAACATATATTAACACAGAATCACAGAATCTTAGAATAAGACAGGATCTTGGAGATCATCTGATTAAATCCACTCATTTTACAGATGAAACTAAGGCCAAGAGAATCTCTCAATCCATCAGTATCTGAACAGTGAAGAGAATTCACATCTCTGCATTCCCAGACCAACCGTCCATTTGCTAAGGCCCATGTCTTCTCAGAATTCATTTCGTGCAACCTCCCGTTTTGATCACAAGGACTCATATTTGGAAAATTTTGTGAGCTAAATTTTACTGGAAGTCCAGAACCTCAGCAAATTCAAAGTAAACCTGAGATGCTCATCCAGTGATTTTCATTAAATATCTGACATTTATCTTATAGAGGTGAGTTTATCTTACCACAATTCTTCATTGCAGTCATGGGAAAATAGCACTTACTGTGTGAAGGTAAATATTATGGCAAGATAAATATTAACTTTTGAAAGAAACCACTCTAGCTGGTTAAAAATCACAAATGGCATCAGTTGTTTAAGGTTTACGCTTTCACAGTGTCTCCATGGACAGTAGAGTTTCTTGAACTAAGTCAGATTTTCCCACAGATTTAATATTGGGGTAAAGGTAGCAGATACTCTACTCAATACAGAGGAATTTCTTAGTAACAACCAACAGTGTGTGGTAGAGAAGGGCTTCATCCAGGGATGGTTGACCTCTCTCTACATGGCTACACTTCTCTTCGCACTAGGCTTATCTCTCGCACTGTGCCTACAAGTATTGAATCTGAGACACAGAAATCCCTCCTGACTTAATCCCTGGCTCAACAGTGTTTAAGACGTCCAGAGATTTTCAAACAGTTTTAGTGAGAAGATGACTTGGCAATGCCCTCAAATAATCCATACACACTGTTTGCTCCTCCTTGTCGCCTGGGGAAACAGTCATACTAGAATGGATAATTAATCTTCCCCTCCTCCCTCACCAGGCCCTGGAGGAAAAAAATGGAAGAAGGTCATGGTATACTCTATGCAGTGGCTGGAACATCCTATTAGAACTATTCGGAGAATGCTCTGTAAACCACTGTCTCACATGATGAAGGGTATCCTGTCCTGCTCTTCTCCAAAAAAAGAATATCTTGTCCTGTCTTCAAGTTAGGGTGTTTTCAAGGGCCCCATGGAATGACTTAAAGAGTAGGGCACTGTTGTGCAAATCCTTACATCAAGCTCCTGGAACAAAAGCAATTTTCCAATGATAAACATCCCCTAGTGGATTATCTGCTTTCTATGCAAGCATAGAGGTGGCCTCCTGCAATGTAGTGATGGGGGAGTTACAGGGAAAGAACCCTGTTAAATGGAAGCCACAGATGTCAGCCATGTGTATATACAGAAATTGGCTTAAAAGCCCATTAAATTTATTGATGAAGGGAAGGTTTTGTATATTCATGCACATGTGTGCGTGCGTGTGTGTGTGTGTGTGTGTGTGTGTGTGTGCGCGTGCTTTCACCTGGACCTACTTGGGGAATAACCGGTTCATGCAAAACATTTCCAATGGAACTGAGAAAACTAGGTCACCTGTTAAGGCCCTAACTTCTCTGAGTGTTCACTGGCAGGTGAAACATAAAAATGATCAACAAAGGAAAAAATGTTATATTGAGAATAAAGTGTAGTCATATTATTAAATGAATATACAAAGCTTATCTAAATAACTGACAGAATTTTAGACCCACAAAGGATCATGAGAGGTAATTCACTTATTCTGGTGATGATACCATAGATTAAAATAATTTGGGATCTCCTTTTCAGAACTGTGTTTAAGACAGGGATTCATTCTTTTAATTGTCTACCACAGTATGGTTACTCTGCCTCTGATGGCAGGTTTTATTGTTTTGAAATGGTCAGTCAATGGTGCAGTCAATTCTTATAACCATATAATTAATAAGAAAAGATAATAGTGTCATTGACAAATAATGGTCAAAAAAACCATAAATTTTGAGTAGGGCTCATTTAAACAACAGTGAAGCATTTTCTTAGAAATTATACACTGACTCCAAAGGAAATTCAAATAGTGATGTTTCTGGAAAAGTTTGAACAATGGCAGATATCCTGGAACTGGTCCATAACCTCCAAAAGAGATCATTTTTGAAAGACAACATTCAGTTATAGGAAAAATGTTTGCTATTTAAAAGTAAAAAGGACCATAGCTTTATGGTTTTACCTTATACAAGTTGCATGAATACAGATCAAAGCAATGACAATTTCACAGACTTATGGAAGAGATCTGTTCATAGAAAAACCTTGTGGCAATGATGTTGTAAAATCTATTGTTTACATACAGTATTGCAAAAAATCCAACTACACAGAAAAAAATGCAAAAAGAAGGCAAGTGCTTATCCCTGAGGCAAAGCTGCTGGGAAATGGGAACAATATGAGACATGAGTCTCCTGAGATTAATGAGTCCAGGAGGGTTCACTTTTGCTACAAATTGCAAATTGGGTCTCCTGTGAGGTAGTTTCAGGTTTGGAATTTAGGGTTCCCCAAGGCTTCTGTTTCAAAGACAGAACCATCTATGATGACAAATTGTTGAGGGTTCTACATCAAATCATATCTTTATGTGCATGGTTAGGTTTTAAATCACTCTTTTTCAAAGGGAAAAATAAAATGACAAATTTTAATTCAATGCCACAGGAAATGTTTAAGTAGTAATACTAATAGAAATAAGGCAGGCACAAAAAGGGAAAAGAGAAGCATACACCTGCAGTCTCGTTCAGGGCATAAGAAATATAGGATGCTCTTGGGTACTGGGAATTCTGGTCAGAAAGAGAGAATTTTGTCAGTTTAAGATTGTAAACGTGTTCAGACGTTGACTTTGATGTTGAAGTTTCTGGTCCAAAAATAAAACAAACTCTTGACTTTTGTGGAAGTAGTTCAAATCTAAACTTAAAGTGACAAAATGTTACACAGGCCATAAAATCGCTCTTAGCAATAAAATGGTGGTATTAGCTACAGCTTGGCCGGGTGCATGTTAACTTAGTGTGGTCAAGCTGAAGGAAGCAGGAGTACATTTCCCCGACAGGGACCCTGAATTAGGCAGAGACTGATCCAGAACGTGTACGAAGTAACTTTTAAAACCCACTTGCATTTTTCCTTTTAATTCAGTGAGTCAGCACATTCAAATGACTTTATAAACCTTCAACTTCATTGATTTCCAACCCTTTTTTCATCAGATTCAGATATGCAAACACTATTATTTAATTGCAGACATCTTAAAGTATGGCTTCTTGGTCTTTGTGTTAAAAAAAATATTGGTCAGTTGGATTTGCTTGAGCTATTCTGGGAAATATTGGCAAGGAGAAAATAAAATGACAAAAGAGCCTCTGTTTAAAAAAAAAAAAAAATCATCTCATCTCCCAAAGAAATCAGACTTCTCTTCTGAAATCTTCCCAGTAGGAACCATGGAAAAATGACAGGGAGCTGCTGGTTGGTTTTTCTCGATACTAAAACATATGTTGTTGTGTCATGTCCTAAACAGAAAACTGAAGCATCCCTTTCAAATTCTCAGCACCACTGACACTTCCAACAAGTGCTTTCGTATTGGTTTTGGTCTTATCTGTTTCTAACAGACAGCCTCATGCCTTGGAAATTTGACCTGAAATAAAAATTCAGCCCCAAGTATCTGCTGTCAATTGCGCAGAAAATAGGAGATGACAGCAAAGTCACTTCTGCATGCTGAATTAGATCTCTTTCCAACATCTTCTAATGTCATTATTAGCACTCAAATACACTGTGTCAAAATGTGTCTGTGTAGGGAGATGGACTGGGCAACATCGAGTTTCCCTCTTAGTCAATTTGACAAGCTGTTTTTAATACATACCTCTGCATCGGAAATTATTTAGGAAAGGCGCCTAGCCCATCACGGAGATTTGTAGATGAAGGCATTCGAAATGGACATATGCCGTCAATCCAATTACAATTAGCGACCAATTTAGGGCAAGGCAATTGTAAATCTGGCCTTATGGAATCTATAACCCAAAGAAGTCAACTCAACTTGGAAATTCTCTGAATTCATTGGCTCAGAAATGATAGTTGATTTTGATTCAAGATCTTTCATGATGGTTTCATCAAAGAGGTAGCTGTCATTTCCCATGTGAATTTGTCCTATGAATATAGAATTATGCTGAATTAATGAGACTAATTTTATAATTAACCAGTGTCCTTCATTTATTATAGGCATATTGCATACGTTGTGATAGGTGAATGAACTTTGAGTTTTCACCAAATTTCCCCTATCTCACCCCAGAGCTCTACTTGACATATGTTGATAAAGTAAACATAATGAAGTTATCTGACATATAATGTATTACATAGTTTCCACACAAGATAATAAGATTTGTTCTCATGACTTAGAGAGGAAATCTAGGATAGATGGAGGGAAACATGAAGTCAATGGAATTAAATGAAATATGAAATGGCATAGTCTCACATTCCCTCAGAATCACAGGAAAGTATAAGAGTTTATTTCAAGAAGGAGCAAGTTTCCTATTGTACAAATTAGTCAATTGTTTGGATGCTCAAGAATGGATTGAACATCAGCAGTAGTTCTGTTAATTGAATTCAAATGCTCCTTCTCCAGACCCTAGAGATCTATGATTCAATTATTCTTTGATTCAAAATAAATCAAGGTCATTTATATTCAAGCAAAGTACTTGTGCCATTTCCAAATCCCAGGGAAAACATTCTAAAACTCTAGTTAATTAAGAACTATATGCTTTGCTAGGTGTCCGACACTTTCTTGAAATAATAAAACCACACCTGATGACTACTTTCCAAAGTATCTCCGGTGTCCTCAGCTCTTGGCTTGGTCTTTTGTCCATTCTTTACTGTTTCATGAATGCCATTGGACCTGACACCTAGTACTTGTTCCTTGATATTAACCTTAGCTTCCCCTCTTGATTACAGCATGAGCTCGCTCCTTGAACTATGTCTTCTGTCTGCCTTGGGTAAAATACTAAGGAATCCATTCTAGTGGCCAGGAATTGACCTTACTACAGTCCCTAACAGCGTCGTGCTTCTCTTAGGCCCATGAATTCGACATAAGCATAAGAACTTATATAAACTCTTGCAAAATGCATTTTAGCAAAAATATGTTTAATAGACATAAAATAACTTTAAAATAAAAGTAATGTTCAAATATCATATATTCTATTTAGCTCTGCCTTACACCATACAGAAATTCTGAGGGTTGTCAGCATCATCCCTTATCTTCCTCCCTCTTTCTGGCTTCCTTTAACCCAAGTATTCTACCTAGACAGACAGACACACACACACACAGAGGCACACACACGTACACACATTCACACACATGCACGCATACACAGACACAGGCACATACACATTATTTAGTAAGAATTCTCAGTCCCAGAGATTTGATTAGCCAGAGAATACAACAGCGTAACAGGAGATTCTCAAAACAGGCCTCACAATGACCTTTGCCCAGGCGTACATTAGGAGAGGCAGGGGTGGGCAGTTAAGTCAGATACTTGTGAAATCAAGAAGAAATTTTCAGTTACCATTGGTCCTGTAATCCTGATAACATTCTGGAGGCCAGATCTGGACAAACCTGCAGAATGAATCTTCTGTGGTTTCTACTGGAACAACAGAACTTCTCTGACAAAAGCTGCCCATGCATAGGCTTGGGAAGGAAAGATACATGTGTTGAAAATTTACTACATGCTATCAATGCCCTGGGCACATTTATATACTCTCTTTCATTTATTTCCATCTCACTGTGCCTTACAAATTAGGTTAAATCATCCCCACTGTCACAGATCATGGAAAGTATAAAATCCTGCAACTCCTCCCCATTGCTCCGCTGTTTGCTTAGAATTCTCTCTTCCCCTCCCGTCTCCGCCCATCCTCCCAAACTGAAGGGTTTCAGATTTTCTACTCCCCCCACCCGCCATCACAAGAGAGGAGAGGATTCCTAGGTCACTCAGCAGAAAGCAGAAAGCATGTGCGGGCTTTACCTGTAGACACGGAGACTGAAGTAAGAGAATAAATGCAGCTAACGGGAAAAGCTGCATTTGGAGCAAGAATCTCTGATTCCCAGGTGGTGTCTGAAAAGGAGAATCTAAGATGAGTGTTGAGAGCCGAAGTAGCAGACAGAAATCGTGGACACACGAGAAAAGATCTGTGGGTCAGAATGATCAAAATGATCATTGTCCGGCCAGATGCTGGAAATGGAGACATCACACTTGCCTTCCACAGCACTGCTGCACCCCTAGCCCATGTGGAGGCATGACACACAGACCCCAGGAGTCACTTCCTCTCCAAAGATTCCCAAAGCCCTCCCGGGTCCTGTGGCCCAGGCAATCAGCCACCTCCTCCTTGGGCTCGGGACATCCCTCTGTATCTACCTGTATCAATGCCTACCTTGCTACATTGCTCGCACGCACCTGTCTACATGCAGAGCTCCTGTTTGCATAACCTATGTCTTACCCAACCTCCTTCACCGTCCTGAAGATCACATAGCAAATGCTCAGTGAGCAGTTGTTGAATGACTGGACGTGTGAACGAAGGCACTTTAGAGTTACTCTGTACGTCCTACTGGCTTCTCCAGAACATGACCCTTCTGCAATTCTTAGAGGCATATTTATATTATACATCTCAACATTTTAAAAATTAGGATGTTTTAATAAAGGGATATACGCTTTCAGGTAGCAGGTTCTCCAGCTCCGCCCCCCTTGCCACGCACACAGTTATTAAAACAGTGGTATGCCTTCTGTATGTTAGAATCAAGGAAATAGGGAGTATATTTTTATGAGTGGAGGAAGGATTCTTAGAGGTACAAAGTTTTATTCCAAAGAACTATCTCTCTTAATGGTCCTTGGACCTTGTGACAGTTGGGAGGATATAACCTGAGATCTTCCAACCCCTTGCCCTACCGCCTTCCTACAACAGCGTGAGCCCACCAAAGAAGTTGCCAGCAAGAGTGGCTTTTGCACCCAGCCCTCAAGCATGCTGTGGGGAGAAGCCTCTCCTGTGCATCTTCTGGGTAAGTCAGAAACAACACGAAGCTGCCCGAAAGCAGGCTATGCAACCACTGGCTGAAGGTCACGGTACAAACACTAAACAGGAAACATGCAGACACCATTCCCAAATGGTTTATATGTTATCTATGCTGTTATCATGACAAAAGCACTTTTCCTTCCTGTAGAACAGCGTTCTTCGTATGCCTCACCTCCCTGTCCAGGCTTGTTTTCTTAAAGGCTGGGACCGTGCCTAATTCATTTTACAGCATTGTCAGGTAATTATTAGAATAGCAGGTAATATTAGAGGGCTTATTACATATGAAAACACTGTGCTATGACTTTACATATTTTATTTCAATTAACTTAATAAATCTTTGCACAACCCATTTATTACCTCCATTTTATATATGAAAGAAACTGTGATTTGGGGGGTGGGGGTTGAATATCTTGCTCCAAGTTGCAAAGCTAGTAAGTGACAGATTAGAGACACCAACTCAGGTCTGACTGATTCAACAGCCTCCCACTTTATTATAAGAAGTTTTAATTCAAGTTTATGTTGTAAAGGTATACCCTGAATATTCCTCTGTCTTAAAATACAAGGTGCTGTGCTATCATATTTTGTAAGCGTCTTTCAATATAGTTAATACAAGACTTAACTCACAAATATTATATGAAGGAAGAACATACGTGGTATTGTCTCTAGGAAGAAAAGCTGAATTCCAAACCTAGAGGGTCTTTATGCTAGTTACATGGTTTAGGGTAGATGAGACCATAGAGAGAACAGAGAGACCAATTCTTGTCACTTTTGCAGATTAAAAAACAAAACAAAACAAAACACAAAAAACCCAACCAAACATGTCCTAGTCAAATAGCAGGTTAGTGGAAGAGATATCCAGGCATACTGTCATCTCCCTAACATTATCTGGAAGAAAATTTGGGTTTTCACTCTGATATCTTGCTTTCCTAAAGAAGTTTCCATGTATAGAAACCTTCCGGATAATGCAAAAATATCTCTGTGCTCTGATTTTGCAATGCTAAAAATAAACAGTGGTTCCAGATGACTACATAGTCCTCACAAACTATTAGTGGTTGCAAATCATTTAGAAAGTGTAAAATGCAATTAAAAGATGGGCTGATACAATAAAGCACAGCTTTCACAGTTTTAGGAGTGCTAAGAAGAAATGTAGAAAATAATGGAAAAATTTAAGTTGAGAAGATCTAATAAATTATCTTGGAAAATGCATGACATATTTTAATTCTAAGAACAATAATGATCAGGGTGAGCTAGGAGCAGACTATGTACCTTGCCGTCATTCCAGGAGCACGGCCATCGTGCTGTAACCTTGCCAACATGGAGGTTTTGACATTTTTCCATCCCCTAACTACAATGGACATTGTAGTTAGACAAATGGACACTCTGTCTTGATCACTCATCAGGGTTATCCCATCTGACATCTTTTTGGTTCGGGGCCCTGAAATTTCAGAGGACGCCTTCACTCACCCCACAAAGAGGTTACTATGCCCTTTCTTGGCTCTGGGATGCAATGTCTTCCTCGGTGGACCTTTCCATGACCTTTGCAGGTGTGTTTTCCAAAGCCCTTGGCTTCTTTCCTGAGCCATATTGCTCTGGCTTTTGTTCTGGCTATTTTCTCTACTTGACACACCTTTTCAAGAAGTGTTAGCCATCAGTAGTTAGCTAAATTTTATGCTCACTTAAAACCTACCCTGGCCTTTAAGTCATCCAAACTTCCTCAGCTGGAATTAATTTCTCACTCTACAATATGCCTTTATACTTTCATTAGAGTACTTTATATTATCATTTTTGTTGATACATGCTACTCTGTAATGCTAGTGAATATTATTTTTCTTTTTTTGACCCTCTGACTGTGCCCAAAAGTGTGTGTGTGTGTGTGTGTATGTGTGTGTGTGTGTGTATTTTAAGTAGGTGCTCTTTATACGTCTGTTTTATTGAATAAAATGATCTTTGTGAAATTTTACATCCTAGGCAACCAAAAAAAGCTTTTCAACACTCAGATTGTTTGAGTTTCACCTCTTGACTCTACCCTTTTAAGCAAGCCTCAGCCCAGAAGGATCTCTAAATTTATTATCATTTTATAGCAAGATCTCACCAGCTCAGATGGTCTACAATTGGAACTGAATATGGTATTTTCTAACCGTCTCTTTTCCATGTCCCTTTATTGAGCAGATAAGACACTTCTGCCCCAACAAACCCCGACTTGGTAACCCAGAGGCCACTGCACCTTCTGGAGACCAATTGCCTCCTGCGCTCCCACAGAGAGGGCTTATTTGATGTTTGGACCAAGATATTATGAAGACAAGGCTAAATTCCATTTTTTCAACAAATATTTCCCAAGTGCCAATAAGTTTTAGGCACTCAGAGGACTACAGAGAGAGAATGCAGACCCTGGCTGCCTCTGAATACCCAGAAGAGGAAGTCGGACTTTGTACCGAGGAGGACACAGTTCAAATCCTAGCTCCGCTGCCCGCCGTGTGACCGTAGGTAGTACTAAAATGATGACCATGTAGAGAGGACTCTCGGTGCACCAACTCTGTAGGGATGCGCACTCTTCGCCCCTGTTACACGGCCGCCATCTGTTACTATTGTCAGCTATGTAAATATTGTAAGTGGCTCAAAGTAAGAAATTGTGTATTTTACAATGTTATATATCCAAGGAAAATAGCAAAGTCTCTGGCATGAAGTGACGGCTTTTAAAAAAAAGTTTGTTGACTGAATGGACCAATTGTCAAAATATGAGATAAGAACAGTAAATGCTGAGGAAATTCAAAGAAATGTCGTTTGCTGTAAGCTGGAGGGAAGGAAGGCAGTGAGGGCCTTGGATAGGTAAATAGCGTGAATAGGATTGAGACTAGCGGAGGGAAGAGACTGGATAACAAGCTTTTTGGGCTCAGAAATTGCATCTGTCTGGCTCACTGTGTGTCCCCTGCTTCTAGCAAACTTCCTAAATGTAGTAGGCATTTAATAAATATTCGTTTATGAGTGAATGGCTTCTCTGTGTAGGAAAGATTATGAATGATAATAAATCAGGAACGACCACAGTATATATTAAGAAAAAGTAAGATGAGGACGCCTGGGTGGCTCAGTGGGTTAAAACCTCTGCCTTCAGCTCAAGTCATGATCTCGGGGTCCTGGGATCAAGTCCTGAATCAGGCTCTTTGCTCAGCAGGGAGCCTCCTCCCCCCGCCCCCAACCGCCTGCCTCTCTGCCTACTTGTGATCTCTCTCTCTGTCAAATAAATAAATAAAATCTTTAAAAAAGAAAAAGAAAAAGTAAGATGAGGAGGCAGTCAGATGACCAGACAGACAGGCAATAGGGAGATATGGCCAGCAAAGGAAAAGTTAAGTAGAGGTTGGGGATTCTTGAATGTCAAATTGAGTATGGGGAATGTGGTCCATCTCAGGTGTGTTTTCAAGGGTATTCAATGCAGATCTGGAAAAGGGTGGGAAACCAGGACATCAGACCAGGAGGTGATGAGGCATGGGCTGAGTAGTGGTGGAGAGAATAGAAAGGAATGATCGATAGGCTCCATGGATGATGGGATAGGAAGGATGGAGGAAAGTTCAGCAAGACTTTGATGTGTGACCCTTCAACCCTGAGAGAGTGGTGGTACCCTGGAAATGCAGGTAGTGAGAGGTTGTGTTGATGTGTGCGGAGGTATGATGTGCTCTTTTCTGTATGTTGCCTCTGCACTGATGCAGAAGCATCTAGAATATTTGTCATCTTACTTACTTACAAAATACCACTATTTTTCAAGTGTCAATATGTTTGGGGGGGTCTCAGGGGGATACGCCCTTAGCATTCACAGGAAAAAATTTATTTTCGATCACTGAAAATAGTCTCTAAAGAACAAAGGCAAAGAAAGAAAAAGTAAAAATCTTATTTCCAACCTCATAATTCTAACTTTTCTGCCATCATTCTATGACCCTAATCCATAACTCCCTTACTGCAAATATAAGTCAAAACTCCAAATTTTAAAAAAATCAGGAATGAAGTTTCCCCTACTATTGCTGGTTCCTTCTCTAGAATTGCATTGGTAGGCCCATCACATGACTACAATGTTGAGATGATAAAATAAACCTCATTGTTCGGGAAAATGTAGACAAAGGGTCCGACGAGAGTCAGGCAGTACTTGTTCTAAAGGGGCAAGCTATCACGTAGACTCTCTGGCCTACACTCTAGAAGATCAGTCCTGCTTATCAAATAGAGCCAGAGTTCCCAACCAGTCTGGATGGACCAGAGCTAATGCATTATATGTGTGCTGAGTCTGCAGGAGTTCCCAGGGCCGACACGCAAGAGGTGTAGGTAACCAAAAAGAGAATTGTTTGCCCTGTGAATCTTTGCTCTGAAAGTCTGAGACATGCTCAACTTGACGAAAAGGAAAAAAAAATTTTTTTTGTAAAGTGTCCATATCCATCAGGTACCTCTAAAGCTCTTAAACATCAAGACCTCCTTCAGATATCTCTAAATAAATAACTGTTTTTCACATAGTCTAACATCACTAGTATTTCAGGACCTACTGAAAAGAATGAGCCAAATGCCTTTTTCCCTCAGTAAAAACATAGTGATTGAAAAACTTTTCATTCAGACAGAAAAGATCAGGAAGAGAATACGACTCAGATATGAAATGCGGTTTAGTTAACATTTCCCTTATCCACATGTGTGTATTTAGGATAGCCTCTCTAATCTTATATAAATGATCTTTTAAGATTTAATTTCCTTTTTCTTGTTTAAATATGTGTCAAACCCTACAATGGACTTACCATAAAAATAAATCAAGCTACATAATGTCAGAAAATAACACTTTATGCATATAAAGTTCTAGCGCCATGGAAATCGTAATATAAACCCTCAGTGTAATGCCTGTTTTATCAGCCCAGTGAGATTTAAAATCATGACCTTCTTTTACCTGAAGCAGTCAGAATTATTTTGAATAAATCCTGAGCCAGTGGGCTGGCATTGTTATCTGTCCTGACTCTGGGTGAACCACCAAAAATCTCTGAGCCTTCATTTCTACATCAGTATGAAACAGGGAAATAGACATTTGGGTGGCTCCTTGAGAGGGTGCAATGCAATAGAGTTAATAAATTTCTCCATATAAGGGCTGAGAGCACGGTAGAGAACACTCAAAAATAACAGCGTTCACAAATGAATTTGAGAAGTCCTTTTCATCTACTAAAACCTGTTATACTTGAATAGATGGGGTAGTCAAATTTTAATTTTAAAAACTCCCTCACATTTTAAAATTTAGCAAAACACATCAGTGTGAAAATTCCATCTTTCTTTGGCATTCAGCGAATGGGAAGCAAATATGTCACCATGAAGTTGTCCGTAAAACTACTTTTCAGTGATTACTGAAGCATCCACAAACGTCACGACACAGCATATTTCCACTGGGAAATAAACTGCCATCAGAAGTACTTGGACTTTGGCCTTCATAGGAACTGGGTTGTTTCTTTTGGTTCGGTCTGGGCTGGATTTGTACAGAGTTCTGTCTACAATAGTAGATGTGAGTTTGCTGCAAAAGAAGTCAAAATAGACCACGTTACGAGAACCTTAATGGGAAGCGTAAGGGTTGTTAATGCTCTGTGATCTATATCTCAAAAAACAAATTAACACCACACACTTTCAGGACATATAGACAGAGATCAATGAAAAGATGTTCTTGCAAATAGAATATTGAAAGGCAAGCAATTGCACACTTCTGCCTTTAGCATCTTTCCAATGAAAAGCAAGTTTCAATAGAGCAGAGGCTGCTTTTTCTTTCTTTTTCCCTCTTAACGTAGAGTTGTTTCGACCTGCAGGTACCACAACCCATCCCCTCTGGAAAAACTCACCATTAGGAATTACAGCTGTGAATACAGTGATAACGGGAATTTGTCTACACTGTCCATTCCAAACTTCTCTTTGTGTGTGTGTGTGTGTATGTGTGAAAGAGTGTGTGCACGCACATCCATGCATGTGTGCTCACACGCATCTCAAGCTCCTGATGTAA
>CM053606.1:69923761-69933761 GCA_028646535.1 Procyon lotor | reverse complement strand
TAAAATAAATAAATCGATCTTAAAAAGAAGAAGAAGAAGAAGCAGAAGCAGCAGCAGCAGCAGCAGGAGGAGGAGGAGGAGGAGGAGGAGAAGAAGAAGTCCTCCCTCCTGCAGGCTCGGGTGGCACACATGATGTGGGCAGCCTCCCCCTTGGGCTTGCAGCCCATGGCTCCCCTCAGCTTCTGCACCTGAACAGAACACGGCAGCCTCTGGTGGCTGTGTCCTTCGGTTCTTGCAGAAGCCCTCTCGGGCTTCATTTTTAAATGACCCGAAACAGACATGTATACTACAGATTGTTTACCTGGTCTCTGGGAAACAGAAGCTCGTGAACTGTTGCCAGGAGAAAGCAGTCCCTTCTCAAATGTAGCCCCCCCGCCCTGCTGCCATAGGTCACTTTAGCTCGTCTCCAATCTATAGATTTTTTTTTTTCAGGTTTGAATCAAATATACCAGGCTCCCTGATTCCAAGAAGCACTTCTAAAGCTCTCTAAATAATGTCTGATTTTTTTTTCCCTCTGGACTTAGAAAAAAGGATATTTAAACGTCGTGCTACACAGCCATACAAATCGAAGTTGTCTCATAGGCTACTACAAAAGCCCTCCCTCTGCTAAACTGACAAAATCACCTTTAAGTCACGGTCAGTGAAGCTATCCTTGAAGTAGCTCACTAAGACGGCAGGTGTGGGAAGACAGAGCAGTTTAGCAGATGGAATCTCTTTAGACAAAGGGACACAGTATTCTAGAGTTTACTCCTGAGGGATTAGTGCTATCCTGAAATATCAAGTAAGTAAAGAGAAAACAAGAGTTCCCTATTCAACAGTACTTAAAGCAATTTTACTTTTCTTCAATGACTGGGAGGCAACCTTAATAAATAATATAGTTTCCTTGGGTTTTGAAGAATCAGGGATATGGACTAGACAAGAGGGAGAACAGAGAGTCGTCTTCCTCATGAAAGCCGGCCAAACACCCAGTTTACCCTCCCCGCCTTGCAAAATTCCAGTGAAATCAGAGAATAAATATGAAAATAAATCCAAGACAGCACTGGAAAGCTAAGAAGTGAGTGGAGTGGAGCGAGTGAAGTTGACAGGAAAACAGTGAGGAATTTGTAGAAGATGTAAGAAATCAAATGAGTGGGAACAAACCGACAATAGAAACAACACAGAGAGGATGCTAAGAGTCTGCCAGAAAACTGTGTGGTTATTTCCAAGGATCCGGTAGAACTGGCAGATGGGTAATAGTATGCAGCGGCCACCTCGAGAGGGTACAACAGTCCTGCCCCCAGCCCCACCCAACCTCAGAACATCAGAGCCTGTTCCATTTTCTAGAGTAAGACCTCGGACACCAAAGACTGTCAGAGAACATTCTGTGACTGGAAACCACTGTCTCCATTATGGCAACCATGAGGAAGAAACAGGGTGCCCCTGCACCCAGGAAACAAATTCCTGTCACACCCCACAGGAAATCTCACCAAGAAGCATGGCAGCTCTTTTCCTAAACAAATTGTGGATTAAGGCAGAAATCAAACCAAACATACAGATAATTTAGAAAGCAACGGCAATAATAGTACTAAGTGGACATCTACAGGATGCTGCTATGACTTATCCCAACATCAGTACATGGAATTTCTCCTGACTCTATGCTGGAGCCTAGTGTGTGTGTGTGTGTGTGTGTGTGTGTGTGTGTGTGTGTGTGTGTGTGTGTGTGTGTGTCTTTGACAGAGAAGTGTGGTGTGGTGTGTGTGTGTGTGTGTGTGTGTGTGTGTGTGTGTGTGTGTGTCTTTGACAGAGAAATGACTTACGTCCTAGCTTCAGCCTTTCAGATGGGCCACCTTTCCAGATCACGGCACGTCAAGATGCCTTCACCACCATGGGGTCCGTTTTCACCCCTGGCACTAGTGATTTCCATTCTCATTATGGTGCTCTGAAACGTACTTTTACAAACACTCATTGTATTTAGCTTAGACTGGGAACTTCCCAGACAACAGCTCATTCTGCTCTCTTGAAGAGAATCTCTGAATTTATTCCTATTCTCTAAACTGTACCTAAGTGTGCTTTGAGGGGCACTTGGTTGGCTTAGTGGGTTAAAGCCTCTGCCTTTGGCTCAGGTCATGATCTCAGGGTCCTGGGATCGAGCCCCTGCATCGGGCTCTCTGCTCAGCAAGGAGCCTGCTTCCTCCTCTCTCTGCCTGCCTCTGCCTACTTGTGATCTCTCTCTCTCTCTCTGTCAAATAATTAAATAAAAATCTTTAAAAAAAAAAAAGTGCTTTGATTATTTACTTCTCCATGCCTTATTCATCATTGCAAGGTCTCTAACTCTACTGTTATCTGCTGGTTCCCAAAGGATGTTTTTATTTATTTATTTATTTTTAAAATTTCTCTATTATTTTCTTATGGGAAACATATACTCACCTTTCACAATACTGTTGAAGTATCATCTTTCCTGTGAAGCCTTTCTGGGGTCCCTCAGAAGGAGTCAGCAACTCCCTCCCCTGTGCTCCCACACATTTGCTCATCACAAACGCATAGCATTATTTTTGCCTTTGTAATCACTCATGTGCTTACATTCTTTTTAGGCTATTGGCTCCTCTCTGAGATTGACAGAATCTAAATCAATATTTTGATACTCCCAGCACTCAGGCTGGCATGGTACAAAAAGTAGGTAGCCACAAACTTGTGTAGAATGAATGAATGACTCCAAGTAGAAGGGGTCAGTGGCTATGTAAAGGAAACACATACCCTGTCTACCTGAAAAGAGTGGAAATTACTTGCAAGTAATGAAAATTGGTTGGAAAAACTCAGATGCCTAGGGTCAAATCCACAGTGTATTGCGAAGTCATTTCAATATTTTAGTCAAAGTAGAAGCTGGGTAATATGATTTCTTGTAGAAACACTTAAAATTAATTGGACGAAAGAAAAGGCTAAAGGTTAAAGAGGTCACTGAAGAGTGAAAGACAAAATTCAAAGTCCTTAAGAAAGGTGTGTAGGATATCCCTTAGGATGGTTAATAAACTCTAATAATCTTTCCTACCTCCCCTCACAAGCTCCCGGGGATACAATTACCTTTCCGCTAGTTTCACCTGGAGTCTTTGAAATACCCACAGTTTGCCCAGGGGCCGTCAGATTTTGAAGTGTAGCAATGGCTAATAAAATAGACCAAGAACAGTTACTGAGTGGGAGCCTCCTCTTTGTTTTCAAGGTGTGTCTGCTTTCTCCATGATTTGTCCCAGACTGCTCTTGACTCACCAACAGAATGACATTTATTGGGAACTCCCAATAAATAGAGATGTTTCCCCCATCAACACAAATAATATTGTACAACTTTTCTAGAAAGATAATTACCTACTTGCTGCTCAATTTGTAGCAATGAGTTCATTGTTCTTTACCTAATTTCTAGATGCTGACATTTGGAAAACACCTCTGGCTAACATAGTTATTAAAAAACTTGTAGGTGCTCAATAAATGTCTGTTGAATGAGTGATTCATTAATATGTTTTAGTGGTGTTGGATGGTCTCAAATTTCAGTTTCAAGTATTCTGAATTACATACCCTATTTATTCTTAATATAATTCATATATAATAAATACCTAATCTCTAAGAAACAATTGCTTCTTTCAGCTATAATTGACCAGTTCAATCTGTGGAGTTCAGTTTTAAGTAGATTACCGTTCCTCCATGACAGGCTTCATTTTAAGCCAGAAAAAGACAGGCCTAGGGTACGGGCGTGAAACTATTCCTAGAATTTAGATTCTTCCGCTTCCCTGTGTGATGCCTAGCCCCTGAGTTGTTCAAATGCACCAATGAAATGCATAGATTTAGGTAATTGCCATATAAAGAATAAGGAACTCACCTACGTGTGTTTAGTGACTTATGTGCTTGTTTACTCGAGTGCATAAAAATGCTGCAAAGGGGAGAGATGGGGCTTCTTGCCTTAGCACTGCGCTGAGTCGCATGTGCCGTTGAGAGCCCCAGCTAGATGGAAATAAATCCTCTTGCTGTTGCATCCAGCCTGCCTTTTGTGGGTTCTTTTGGGAGGGTCTCGATCCGGACATAACAAATCAATGATTTTAAATTTTATTTTTTAAATACTCAAAAATCATTTATCTTACTCCATATTCAAGTGGATCAGCAAGATCAGAAGTATCATATGTAGAGTCTTTGAGTGGCTAAAAATAGATTATAAAAACATATATATTAAATGATTTTATGAGGAAAATAATTCAATAATCTTCATCACCAAAGGTATAAATAATATGCATTAACCTATAAAATAATCCTATACTAAAATTTGCATTTCTAGACACTTTGAAAACCAGAATTTATGAACTATGAGAATTTCTGGTTCACTGGCTCACTAATTAGTGAAAAAAATTATACTCACACCATAACCAGTGGTCATAACCGTAACCACAACCTCACCAGATCACCAGTTTCCAAAGAAACAGAATTAAATACACTTATGCTTGGTTTAAAATAATTTGATTTGCGGATTCAGATTTTGCTTGATGATATCAAGGTACCTCAGATCTGTTGATGGGAGCTTTAGATACTGAAGAACTGTATTAAAGGAAAACTTTGTTGTCTTACCATTTCAGGATGAATGCTATTTTATCAACTACTAATTAGACCAAGTAAAACTTCTCCCAAAATACGATCTGAACAGCCAGTCTAAAATTTGAGAGCCAGAAACATGCATATTTGGGAACTTAAAAGAAAATGAAGTGATTGGGGATTTTTTTTTTTTCACATAACAATCTAAAATGGTGGTGCATGCTCGCAAACACCGAGTGATTTTAGAAGATGTACCACATCTCTAACAATCTATACAATAAAGTGATTTAACATGTGCATTCAGCAGGTTTCCCAGGGTCACCATCTTGCTAAAGTCAACTCCACTACAGTCTGGTATTTCTAATCTTATTTTCTTGGTATTTTCTGCCTGGTTCTGTCTTTCTACTTCCCTGATTGGCTTTTATCTTCTTGACTCTTCTCCTACCAGGTGGTAAACAAATCCCTGCTGAGTGGTAAACAAACCTCAGGGCTAGGCAGGACCTCTGGGAGTAGCAGCTGCCACAGTTATAAAAAGAAGCCTAAACTCTTAAAGGGATGAAGAACCTTTAAAGGAAGTAGAGAGCAAAGCCTTGAAGTTTTTCTACCGTTTCACCATTTGTACTAAAGGTGGCTGAAAAGAAGTCAATAAGAGAGAAAGATAGCTCCAGGCAATGGAACATGGAGAAGAGCCATTCAAAGCGTGATCTTCAAAAATATTTTCTTTGAAAGAAATAACAAAGCCCTAAGTCAAATATTATTTTACTGGCAACCACCACATTTTCTGCTATTGTAATAATACTTTCACATATACCTATGGTGCCTTGAAGTTTACAAAGCTCTTTCCCATGTAGTATCTCATTTGATGATCCCAACATGCCCCAAACTGCCTTTGCAGCCTTCTCTCCACTTTTTCCTCTACCCAGCTCAAGGTCCCTACCAGACCCTATGTACTACCGGCTTTGAAACTTTTGCTATACTCCTCGTCTTCATACAGTTCAAATTTCCTCTTCAGGGTGGCATATCCAAATCCTATGTGGCACCAAAGACCAAATTCAAAATATTGCTTCCCCTAAAAAGTCTTCCCTGGTGACCCATATGGAGAGATCTTACCTTCCTTTGTACACTATGAAAACCAATGTCCATGCATGTCACTCAGTAATAGCCATGTTCTGTGTCTCATTAGATCCATTCTATTATTGTAGTTTCGAAGTCCTCTATTATTTAATTTTTTTCACACTTGCTCTTGCCTCTTTAACTAAACTATAAATCTCATGAAATCAGATATGAGAACCTGAGCAAGTAATTTTGAACAAACCGGGCCTGATGGGTTGTTTGGTCAACTGTAGTTAGTCAAGATTTCTCCCCTCATGCCTAAGGAATGGAAAATGGAGTGGATTCATGGACAGTTGGTCTCTACAGGGAGCAGGGATCAAAAGAAGAGTTTGTGCATTCCTCTGTCACATCTGGTACTCTACTTAATTATGTTTCTTAAAGGTAGAGACCTTGTCCTATTAATAGAATGCATTCCAATAAATTAAAGCAGAAATAGGAGAACTAAAGAAGGAAGGAGGTCAACCAGTAATTAAGAAACCAGAATAGATGGTGGAGCATACCAACAGTAAATACTAGGAAGACAGGACTAAGTGACCAAGGGTGAGAAATTCTGGAAACAAATAAATGTAGTCCTATGGTAAGACAACTTATAAATGCTTACATCAAATCTCAACCCATAGCTTCAGACCTAAGTGGGAGAACTCCAAGATCTAAGAGTAAATTGAATGACAGAGGGTTAGGGTAGGAGGGATTATAAGGCTTCCATCTGAGATTACTTGTGACAATCTTAAAGGTCATGGAACAGAATGGGCTAGGAATCAGGTTCTATGTCCTCTATTAATTGGAATTCATAACAGAGTGAACTGCATACAGCAAGGGCTCAATAAATACACATTCGATTGAGCTATTGAGACATACACGTTATTTGTGTGTGTGTGTATCATATATGCGTTATTTGTATGTATATATATTTCTTGTAGATTTTCTGTTTATTCTAAGATTGACAGGTCAACCTGATTCAGTCAGGAAAAACTCTTGTCAGTGTGAGGAGAGTTGAATTTGGGAAGTAGACACTCCACCACATCCTACTCTCCCTATATCACAATTCTTGACATTCTATCATTTATGGCTCCTCCTTCTCTTATGCACAAGTCAGGAGGAATTCACCACACAGTTCAACACTTATTTGTCTTTTTAATGACTGCTGGAGCCCCCATCACACTCGAATGGTTGTTAAAATGTTGAGGCAAATATATTTGTATAAACTAAGTGGCAGGTACATGTCAGCCAACCCATGGAGGATTTTGACCTTAGCAATTAATGTACTAAAAGCAATGATTACATTTGTAAATTACCCCCAACAATTAGCAGTGTGGAACAAGAGCGTGTGTGTGTGTGTGTGTGTGTGTGTGTGTGTGTGTGTGTGTGTGTGTTTAATCTCTCGAGGTTTCTATGGGACAGGAGTCTGAGTGTGGCTTGGCTGAGTGGTCTTGGGTCCAGGTCTTCCAGGAGGTTACACTCCTGGGGGCAGTTATCAGAGAGTTTGACTGGAGCTGGAGGATCCACTTCTAAGATGCCTCACTCTGGAGGCTGGCACATCGGTGCTGGTTGTTGTAAGTGGCCTCACTGAGTTCATTGTCATACCAACCTTTCCACTGAGATTGAGTGTCCTCATGACACAGTAAGTGAGCCAAGAAAACAAGGCATGAACATGTCTTACATGTTCTAGCCTCTGAAGACACACACTGTCACTTCTGAGGCATATTATCCATCTCAAAGGCAACTCTGATGCTGTATGGGTGGGGACTACACAAAGACATCAGTACCAGGACAGGAAGATCACTAGGGTCCATCTTGGAAGCTGGTTACTGCAAGTGTGATATAAATTGACAAGCCAAACATCACCCTTTGGCATGATATAATCTTCAGAAACATTGAGCAAAAACTAGCACCACTTACCTCCATAAATAACCAATATAGTACCATTATTATCTAAGATTCGGGAGTAAAGAATTTAAAACAAGTAATTTTTTTAAAAGATTTATTTGTGGGGGGGAACGGAGATGGGGGTTGCAGAGGGAGAGGGAAAGAGAATCTTAAGCAGACTCCCTGTTGAGCATAGAGCCTGAGGCAGGGCTTGATCGCAGGACCCTGAGATCATGACCTAAGACCTGAGCCAACACCAACAGTCACACAATGAACTGACTTCACCACCCAGGCACCCCAAAACAAGTAATTTTTAAGTCATACACTTCCTTAAAAAATTGAGAACAAATGGAGCTAGATAATGAGGTTTCACCATGAAGTGGGTGGGAAAATGCCAGCCTCATTCATTTCCTCATGGAAGCACCAAGACCTACAGAGACCATCACAAATGATGGTTAAAACCAACACCAGTCCATCACAAAGTAGAGCAAAACAGTATTCTGTGCTTCATGTGTCCTCATTTGAAGAAAAGCAAATCTTCCTCCTTTCCTTCCTTTCTAAAAATGGTAATTTGAGATTCTTTAAGATAAATCCATATCCATTCACAGAAAAAGACAATTAATTCAAATTGACTAAACCTTTAACCAAAAGCTCCTCCATTATAAGGAACATTATAGCCGGCATAGATTGAACCCAGAGTAAACCGGAATCTCAAGGGTTAAAAATATTTAGCATTCAATTGCTAGTTCACTTCTTGCCCTCTGATAACCAGGAACAAAATTGCTTTTCTGTTGCATAAAGTATCTTTCAAATTCAATTGCTTATCTCCTCATTCATTCAAGAAAGAGAGACCTCAGATTTACAGGAACCAGAGCCCATAATACAAATATAGTATATTAAACATACAGCAGACATCTTCTGAAAAATAACCAAAACACAGTCTATTGATTTTAACCTTCTATATCAAGGTATTCTCCAGTGGTCTCAACTGGATGCTGGCTATGAGAAATTCCAATTATTTGAATTTCTATATATAGGATAAGCATTTAGTTATCAACACACACCATAAAACATATTTTCATCTGTTATTAAAGCACTATTACTATGTGGAATTGAATGTATTTCTACTGTGAACTCAACTGGCAGTGAAGCGGGCCAGGCAGCATTTTTTGTAGGAGATTCTCTTTGCAGACCTGTTTTATGAGCACTGTCCTGTAGCAACCTTTGGATTTGCTTTTGGATAAATAAAACCTCGTGGAGAGATTTTGATATTCCTTCCTCTTCCCTCCGTCCCTTTTCACCTCCTCTTACATGCAATTATTCATCGCCTTGGTTTTAATGAACTGATCTGTTGTTGAAAATTGTTTTTTCTAGTAATCACCGTGCCCAACGTCTACAAGCTTGGACAGATGCTTCTAGCGCAGGATGGTTTCTTACAGAATCCTGAGCTTACTTAATTTCAGCAAAACACCAAACAGGGGGGCTGAGATGTACATGACTTCTTATCGCACTGATTCCAATTTTGATTAAAACAAGTTTGCAGACTAGGAAATGGAGCCAAATTAAATGTATTTCTAGAATGGCATGGAAGCTGGTGATATCAGTGTTTGCTAGAATCTCCTAAAGAGCATCACTGCTCTTCATGGTTCAGAGACCAGCAGAATTGGAGCCGAATGGAGAGGAGAGAGATGAGGGAGAGAGCCAGAGGAGGGCTGGTTTCATCAGGAGGGTTTAAAAAAATCTAATTCAGTATCCTCTTTATGCAAGAACTCAGCAGCTGGTTTCTGAGAAAGCGTGGTGGGTTTCCCATGCACTTCTATAGATGATTTAGCCATTGCAGAAGAGCAAAGAAAAAAAAAGCTCTGGGCTTCATTAGGTTTTACTTTTGCTTTACAGTTCAAACTTTGTAACGCTTATGATTCATTGCAGATTAGAAAAGAGTAATTTGAAATGCAGATAATAAAGTTGAAAAAGAATAAAATAAAAGTCCTCCACAATCCCAGAATAACCATTATTAGTAATCTGGTGCATATTTGTCCAGGATTTTCCACTCACCTATTTTTTGTTTGGATGAAATCATGTTACCTATTCAGTTTTATATTCTAGATTGTTCCCTCTTAATTGACTATTACCTCCTCATTATATAACCATTACAGGTGTCCCCCTCTGTCTGAAAGTAGAGCATTCCTGTGAAAACTTTTGTAAGCCAAAGTGGTGTAAAGCAAAACAGTAGTTACTGTTAATTTATATGGAAAAATTTTTGAGAATTCCTAGACCCAAAAAAATAACCTCTCTTAGGTTTTTCTAATACCTTAGGACTGTTAGCTCTGCTAACAGATGCAAAAAATAAATCCAGATAAAGCACAGATGCTCACAGACACAGTTCAAAGTTATGGCAGCTTGATGCCCCAGTGCTGAGTGTAGTTCCAGGGAAGGAGCTTGGTGGGGCTGCTCAGCGGCTGGTGGGGGGGTGGGG
>CM053606.1:69905195-69923661 GCA_028646535.1 Procyon lotor | reverse complement strand
TCCTACAAATGTGCCATAATTTTTTTGACCATTTTGGTTTCATTAAATATTTTATCTCTAAATATAATATCTAACACCTCAATAAACAACTTTACATTATACATTTTGGTCCATTCTTCTCATTGTGTTCCAGGAAAGGATTTCTAGGTTAGGAATTTGTGACAACAATGTATTTTTGTAAAAATGTTCTCCCACATGATCATTCCCTCAACAAATAATTTAAAGGGAGAAAATATGAAACCTAATCAAGCTCAAAACAGCCTGTATTCAAAGTTTTGGTAAAATCCTTAGTGTACTTGCTTTTATTTTTTATCCCTTTTATTCACGTATATTTTATACACAGTGAAATGCTCTGATATTAAGTGTTATCGGTTGATGAGTTCTGACAAATGAAGACACCCATATGCCATATTCTTATTAATATATAAAATATTAACATCACCCTAGAAAGTCCCTAAGGGCCCCTTCTCAGTCAGCCGCCATGTCCAGAAGATCTTTGCCACTATTTCCACTATAGGTTCTTTTTGCAAGTTCTGGATGTTCATACAGAATGTATTCTCGTGTGCCTTGCTTCTTTCCTTTGGCATAATGTTTTTGAGATTCATTCATGTTGCTGCATACGTTAGTATTTAGCTCCTTTTTAGTGTTGAGTAACATCATATGAATAAACTAAAATTGGTCTATCCATTCTCCTGTTGGTAGAAACTTGGGTTTGACTTTTGTAAATAAAGCTGCTCTGAAATTCCAGTGAAATCTTTGCCAACATACTATTTCCTTTTTCTTGGGTAAATACTTAGGAATATAATTGAATATAATTTCTGAGTTATAGGGTAGGTTATGTTTAACTTTACAAGAAACTGCCAAACTATATTCTAGGTCCTTGTACCACTTTACACTCCCTCTAGAAGTGTGTGTGAGTTTCAGATGCTCTAGCTCCTCGCCAACATTTAGTGTTTATAGTCTTTTTAATTTTAGCCATTCTGGTGGGTGTGAAGTGGTAATTAATTCCGACCATATTTGCATTTCCCTTGTGACTAATAATGTCGAGCAGTTTTTCTGGTACTTATTGACCATATTTCCTTGTAAAATGTCTGAACTGTTCAAATCTTTTGCCAGTTGTTTTATTACTGAGTGGAAGGAATTCTTTTTGTAGATCTGTATTTGAGGACTTTATTAAAGACACTTATTTTATTAAATTAAGTATTTAATATATAATACACACTTTAATGTGTAATGTATGTAATATTTTACTGTAGTCTCTGGTTTGTCTAATATTTTTCTTGCTGGTGTCTTTTTATGAGCAGAAGTTTTTCATCTTAATAAAGTATAACTTATTATTCCTGTTTATCTTGCTTACAAAATCTTTGCCTACCCTGTTATTCTTCTGCATTATCTTCTAGAAGCTTTGTAGTTTTGGATTTTTCATTGAAGTCCAAGATTCATATTGGATTAATTTTTGTGTGTTATGAAATAGGGCCAAAGGACATGGTTATCCACCTGGAATCCATGTGTTCCAGAAGCTGTTGTCGTTTTTTTTTTTTTTATTCGTTGCTTTGGCATCTTTGCTAAAATCTATTGACTTACCAATGTAAGTCTATTTCTGGAGTCTGTGTTCTGTTCCAGTCACTAAATTAGGAATAGTTCAAAGCAACAGCTATCAGACTCCACAGTCTGCAGTGGCCACTTCCCCCGCACCTCTCAAATCTCTGAGATAGCGCACCTGCCAAGGCATTCTCTCCCATTGGTGTCCCATCATGGTTCATTACCACTTAAAACAACTGCGCCACAACAGCAAGTCAAGGGCAATCGTGCCCCACTTCCTCTCTGTGATGGAGCCTCATTGTCACCTGGCCAGTGGATACTCCAGCTCCCAAATCCCATTTTAGAGTCTACTTCCAAGGACCACTCCTGGCACCAAGTAGACACTGAAACAGTGATTTGCAAGCAGAAGGTTTACTGGAAAGTGCTCTTGGGAATGAAAGCTACAGTAAAGAAACAGAAGCAGGAATGAGAAGTTGAGTTGTAATGCACTGTAACAGGCCCTAGCCATCCCAGATCTATGGGTGGCTGGGAAGATAGGAATTCCCTTCAGAGGTGTATCAAACTGAGGCGGCAGTGGGGGTGGAGCGGGGGGCAAGCTTTGTACCCCTGTATCAATCAGTTATTTGATGTGGACTGCCCCAGGGAAGGGCACGTAACCTTGGGTGAAACAGCTTTCTTCCACTGAGGTAACAAATCTACCCATATAAAAACACCGGCTTCCATTAGCTGCAGAATTAAGGAGATGATACTTAAAATGGATTACAAATTTATCAACATAAGTGTAGATGTCTGCCATGGTCCTTCTGGCCCATGAACAGATAGGATAAATAAAAGGAGGAAAGATGGGTTAATTCACTGCCTAAATGGGTTACCCATAAAAGCATACTCTGACAAAGATACTTGAGTTCAGGCAGTTTTTTGGGGATGTGACTCATGGAAGTACAAATGAGAGAGGAGGGCAGAGAGAGGAAAGGGAAAAAAGAACCCAGTGAATGGTATGTCAGTAAACAGGTTACCATTTTTGGCAACTGGGGCTCAATTCTGCTGGAATCTAGTAAAATATTACTCAAAATGTGTCACAGAAAGGAACACTAGAGAACTAATCAGTCAGCTGCCATCTCTCACAGCTTAACGACTGCACCAGAGGTACTTCTTGGCTACCCAGCTAACCAAGTGCCATGGCACCGGAGAAAATTCTCAGGCTTAGAAGTCGGGATCTTAAAGTGTCTGAGATAGAAAGCTTTCAGTGTGCATGCAACTCAGACATGGCTGAGGGAATGTAAGCTGGGCCTCAACGGTACCTGCTTCAGCCCGCAAGACATTTTTAATCTGCTCTGGAGGTAGCAGACACAGCCCAAGTGCTAAGGTATTTCATAGAATGAAAAGAACCACTACCCATCAAGGTGTTCACGCTGCCCATTATGTAAGCAAGGATTTAGGGAGTTGGGAGAGAGGTGTAACTAATGCTGATGAGTTCAGCTCTCTCAGAGCGTTTGCTTGGACTCCTTTATTGGCAGGTGTTACTCTGTTATATCAAGGTGATATGAGCATACTAACATATATTTACTGATGTACTTACTTGGGAGTGAGCATAATTCACTAGATAGTGTATAACAGTGGAAGGTATTTCTACAATGTGACAATGTTCTCAACATGTTATGTATATATCATCTCGATGAATCTTCAAACACTAAGGAATTCAGTATAAATATTATCCCCCACATTACAGATCAGGAATTTGAGATACAGAGAAATTGTGTTAGTCAGCTATTATTATGATAATGCTACATAACAAACAACCCAAAAATGTCCATGACTTACAAAAACAAACATTTAGTTTTCTTACCAATAAGCTTAGGGGTTGGCTAGGATGGCTCTATGGGTTAAACTGGGATTAGCAAACTAGGCCCCAGGCTGCAAGCAGCAGTTTGGGTTTAAATCCGCTCAAGACTTCTTTCTTCCGGGACCAATAGCTGCTCAGAGCATGCCCTTTCCCTGGCTGATGGCATTTATGATACTCCCTGTTGGTGTCATCAATCAAAGCTTCTTCTTGGTGCCATATGTGAACAAAGTGAATGACACAGCCAAAACTGACATCATTCTTGTGAAAAAACACAGATCCCATGGAAGAAGTGGAAGAAAGTGAAGCTTTGCAGAGCACCAGTGCAATCTACCATAAAATTAAATAACTGGGTCTGGTTACAAATAGATGGTAGAACTAGAACCAAAACCCAGTTCTTTTTTTTTTTTTTTTACTCCTGCTCTAAATCTTTACAATATTCTGATTTATCAGGAAGGGCTAAAGGGAGCTGGTGAAAATTTGGTGAAACTTTAAAAGCTAACCTTTTAGAAATACTTTCTAAAATTCATGTATATTTGAAGAGTGACTGGTAGCAAGTAGGAGAATGGGGAAATAGGATTCTACTCTTAGTACTGGGGAGGGCGTGGGTTTTCCAAGTTAACTCTAAGTTGTTAGGAAATTAAAGACACATGATCTAAGAATGTCCAATAAAAGTAAGTCGAGACCTGGTTTTAAGTCTTGATATTGCTACTGTTTATTACTGTCTTGATGTGGTTTCTGGACCATTCCATGCCTCAGCATCCTCCACTGAATATGAGGGACAGTACTTGGTGCCCTTAAACACTATGTTTTAAATAAACCCTTTAAGCTAATTTGAGAGAACTTATGAAAGAGGCCTACACCCACTATGCCTCCATAGTATATAGATAGCCCAGAAATGCAAAGCTGGGGTGAGTGCCATGCAATCCAAATCAACAATAATTTAAAAATCAGTTTGGATGTTCATAATACATAACAAATTCATAAAACTCAATAGAATAAAATCAAACATGAAAAACAAAACCAAAAAACTAATCTAATGTAAAAATTGAAAAAGGACCTGAATAGACATTTTTCCAAAGAAGATATTCAAATGACTAATAGGTATATGAAAAAGCACACAACATCACTAACCAACAGGGAAATGCAAATCAAAACTACAATGATGGGGCGCCTGGGTGGCTCAGTGGGTTAAAGCCTCTGCCTTCAGCTCAGGTCATGATCTCAGGGTCCTGGGATCGGCTCTCTCTGCTCAGTGGGGAGCCTGCTTCTCCCTCTCTCTCTGCCTGCCTCTCTGCTTACTTGTGATCCCTCTCTCTGTGAAATAAATAAATAAAATCTTAAAAAAAAAAAAAAAACTACAATGAGATATCGCCTCAGGCCTGTTAGAATGTCTAGCATCAAAGAGATAAGAGAAAAATACTGGTGAAAATGTGCAGAAAAGAGAACCCTTGTACATTCGTGGTAGGAACGTAAATCATTACAACCATCACAGAAAACAGTATGGAGGTACCCCAAAAAATTAAAAATAGAACTACTATATGATCCAACAGTTCCATTGCTGAATATATATTTGAAAGAAACAAAATCACTCTGTCAAAGAGATATCTATACTCTCACATTCACTGCAGCATTATTCACAACAACCAAGACATGGGAACAATCTAAGTGTTTACTGACAGATGAATGTATAAAGCAAATGAATATAATCATATATATGTGTGGAATACTATTTAGCCATGAAAAGGAAGGATGTCCTGACATTTGCAACAACATGGACGGACTTAAGGACATTATGCTAAGTAAAATAAGTCAGACAGAAAAAAGACAAATACTGTATGATCTCATTTATATGTGGAATCAATCAAATAAATAAACTCATAGAAAAAAAGATCAGATTTGTGATTGCCAGAAGCAGGGAGTGAGAGGTGGGGGAACTGGGTGAAAATGGTCAAAAGGTACAAATTTCCAGTTATAAGATATATAAGGATTGGGGATGTAATGTACAACATGACTAGTTAAAAGTGTTGTAAGGGATATTTGGAAGTTGCTAAGAGAGTAAAATGCTAAAAGTTCTCATCACAAGGGAAAAAAACTTATAACTCTGAGAAGTGATAGATGTTATCTAAACTTACTGTGATAATCATTTTATAATACAGAGGTATGTTTTCATTATGCTACACACCTCAAACTTATACAGTGTTGCATGCTATTTATATCTAAATAAAAAACTGGACAAAAATCAATTTGCAGGATGCACTTAATAAAACAAATCTCCCACAAGCTTGTTGACCATAAAAAATTTTCTTTAATTATTCCTTAATTTGTTAGAATTTTCTACAAATGCTCAAATTCCTTCCTGATATTGGGTGTTTAACTTGACAAAAAGTTAGCTGAGTCAAAAATTTCAAACACACTCTTTCAGGGGAGTCTGTAGTTTACACAAAGTATTATTTGGCTTTTGTGAGCTATTCTACCAAAGGGCAATGAAATACCATTCCAAGAATATCTCAAATATCAAAGAAGGGAAAGGCCTAGTTGACTTTTTTCCTCTCAAGCTGATTAAGAAAAGAACTATTTAGATTGTTCCACATACACTGCAGAGCCCAGTGTGAAGGGAGAAACATTCTCCCTGTTGTTGTACAAGACCTAACATCGCACAGGCAGTAAGCTAGATTATCAGGTCCTTGAGGCCTTGGAACGTGTATTCTTCTCATGTGTATTTCTTACAGCACTTAGTCCTGCTTTGTATATACAAGGTTCAAATTAAAGTTTTGTTGAATGAATGAATGAACAATCAATAAATGAATCTCAATGATTGTTGTTCTCTTCGCATCCACATCAATCACATTGTGGAAATACAGACCAGATGTAATATACCAAAGATTTTTTTTTAAGATGTATTTATCTATTTTAAAGAGCAAGCTAGTGTGTGTGGGGGAGTAGCGGGGGGGGGAGAGAGAGAGAGAGAGAGAGAGAGAAAGAGAAGGAGACTTCCCACTGAGCGCAGAGCCCAACTTGGGGCTCGATCCCATGGCCCTGAGATCACAACCCAAGCCAAAATCAAGAGTCAAATGTTCAACCAACTGAGCCTCCCAAGCATGCGCCCGAAGTACTAGAAGATTTTTAACAAGAAGATACGGCTCATGCTTCTTAAGCATGGGAATCAGATATTCATAAGGTTAAGGAGGATAAAAGGATGGTTGGATACTTGTGGGACATAGTCCACTGGCTATAAAATAGCAGCCATTCCCCCAAGCAGAGCCAAGGTGGACCCGCAGATGGAGACACAGACAATGCAAGACGACCCAACATAAATTATGCAACATATCCTCTTAATACTGACACATCTAATATGGCATTCCACAATTTAAAGGAAATTGGATGATTTTTAAAATATGTTAAATAAAACTTAGGTTATTTGAAGAAGGGATAAAATAACTTGGGCTAGTTAATCTGGTTTGAGGATAGCCCATTTTTGACATCTCAGGCCAAGCCAGAACTCAGGGTTTTATTCTTTACTTACCCTAGGGTAAAATAAGGTTTTTTAAGGGCAAAGTATCCTAAAACTTGCTATTTTTATGGCAAGCTACTATTTACTTCCTATCTGTGAACAGTAGGTGCTTTCTCTCTCTCTATTTATATACACATATATTTATCTCCATTTTATAGATGAGGAAACACATTTCAATCAATATCTGGCCAATGGTTACACAAGTAGCAAATAACAGAGCAGCATTCAGACCAAGTTCTAGCTGACTCCAAAGTCCATTTCTTTGTAATCATCTCAATCATCAGGCTGTCAAAACACACCTTTATGCATCAGAAGCTTTTCTGTGTCCTTACCTGGAAAAAGACCTGGCTTGGGTCAGATTATCTGACGTCTCTCACCACATTTTATCCTCACCCAATCAGATGAGTATGAGTGTCTTGCACTTTGCTTCCATTTCCTGATTACCACTCTCCTTCCTCAGCAGCTCTTTGAACTCCAATCGCTTACTGCTAGTATTCAAACTTTCTTGCTCGTAGCTGGCACCTTCCATTTAGCCTCTTCCGTTCCCCCCTCTCCAGCACCTATCAGCAGCCGGGCTGCGTTAGGCCTGCCATCAAAACAACGCCCTGCTGCCTCCCACAGCATTGACCAAACTGTAGTCAACCTTTTCATCCTTAACGACTAGAGTCTACCACAGAGCCAAGCCCGTGGCACTTTCCTTGTGAGAAAAGGAAAGTGCCACAGGCTTGGTCATTTAAAATGTCCACTTTTTCTACTTTCGTATTGTCACCAGGCAAGAAAATGCTTCCTGAAATAGCTCCATAACTTGAATCACCAGCTCCAACTACGATTTGTCTTTCCATCACTTGGCAAGTCTATTATGAGCTGTCACTGAGATCCTGGTTCATAACCTGAAGTGGTATTCCAAACCTTCTCCTCTAACCACGGACAGCTCAGCTAATCCTGCTCTCCCCTCACCCCAGATCTTCCCACCTCTCCCTGCCTCAACAGTCCCTACCGATTCAAGGTGATATGTATCTGTGTTTAGTATCTCAAAGGAGAGATTTTCACGTGCTCTCCCCTTTCCATTTCTGCATCTACCCGCTCTACATCAACTATTCTCTTCAAAAGGGCAAGGCTTTGGAACAAAGGGACCTGAATTCAAATCTCAGCTTTATGATTTTATTTGTAGCTATATACCTTTAGGCAAATTGCTTAGGTTTTTCCAGGGCCTGGGTCTCCACATCTTTAAGAAGGAAAGAACAAAGCCTTTTGGAGAAGGCTTATGAGATTCCAACATAACACCTTATGGTGCGCACATTTGGGAAGTTTTATGTGGTCCTTTTTCCATCGTCAGTAATAAAACCACACTCTCCTTTTGGCTTGAATGAGGCTGACTGTCCCCGTGGGATGGGACAAAAGGCAGGCCTGGCCAAGAAGAGAACCAACACCTTTAACCACAGGAGTTGGCTCATGGACATGACCCAAGTAGGGCTGCTCAGAGTCCACCTGGCGGTTCATCTGATAATGACTGGCACAGAAACTTCTCTTAATTTCTGGGATTGCTGACTACCAGGAACATGCAAGTCTAGAGTTGTTAGTGGTTATTTTTGCCATAGAAAGAGGAAAGCCAGCCTAAGAATGGCACTGAAACAGAGGGAAGTAGAGCTAAGAGATTTAAATAGGCAGAATTCTCACCCTGCTTAAGTACCCAATTCCTGGACTTTCTAATATTGTGAGGATATATGGTCCATTTTTCTTCTGTTAGCTTGGATTGGGTTTCTGTCACGTGCAACCAAAACCTCTAAAAAACATCCACAGTGTCCAGCACGGGGCTTGACCCACACAGGGTTATGTGTGCACAGCGTGATGCTCTAATTTCTCCACTGCCTTCTGTGAAGAACACTGCCTTCTCTACCCCTAATGCCCTCAACGACATTATTCCCAAACTTAACCACTTTTCTCTCCAACATCTTGAGTTTCTCTGCTTATTTGATTACTGCTTTCAGTATGCCCGATAGCAAAGATTCATTACTTACATTTTTAAACACTTGTTTACAAAGCACTTTCATGTATAATTAACCCTATGGGATCGGGCACGGTAACCTGACTCTTCTTCCATCAAAATGTAGCCCCCCTTTTCTTTCCTATAGCTCTTAGCCAGGTCCACGTCGCCTGTATAACTATGCTTATTAAAATATATTCCATCTATGAATCCTATCCCTAAATTAAGCTTCCTAAAATGCCACTTTGGGCATGACTTTTCTACTGAAGTAGACTTCAGTAGAAAGTTTCTACATGACTTTTCTACTTTTCAGTTTTCTACTGAAGAGTCAAAAATATCCCAGATAGCTTTTCACATAAAACTCATCTTCATCTCCCAATTAACCCAATGCTGTCCCCTAGTTTGCACCACTTTACTTATCCATTAAATCTTATCATGGAGCCAGATAACCAATACCTACCTCTTATTAGCTATGTGACTTTGGTCAATTTATTTCACTGCTCTGAGACTCTGACCCCCCTACTGCAACCAGAGCAATTTCTTTACCATCTCTTACTCATACCACACTTATTTCTTCCAGCTACATTTTTTAAAAACACTTTTAGGGCATAACTTACATAATATAAAATCCACCTACTTTAAGCTCATAATTCATTAATTTTTCATAAGTTTACGAAGTCATACAACCATCACTATAATCTAGTCTTAGTCTATTTCTATCACCCCAAGAAGATCCTTTGTGCTCATGTATAGTTAATCCCATTCCTATCTGCAGGCCCCTCTTCCATCTCCATAAATTTGCCCTCTCTAGACATTTTATATAAGTGGAATTATAAGATACTTGGTCTTTGTGTCTGGTTTCTTTCACTTAACATAATGTACCAGACTCATTTCTGCCTTCATCCTTTGTAGGTTCTCCATCACACCTTTCCCCTTCCTCTATACCCACCCAAATCCTTTCTTGTTGTTGTTGATACTGCTCTGAGGTACAACTGGAGACACAGCACTTTTATAACATTACCTTAGTTTCGTTTCAACCCACTATTTCTATTACCTTTATTCTGAATCTCCAAGGGGGGGCTCCCAGTTCCTCCATAGTTGCCTCACATTATCTTATTTTTCTTGCTGAGAAAAATGAAAACTCTTTATGGAAAGTGTCAAGACACATTTGGGAAGTAAATAAATGTTCCTTGAAAAAAGTAATGAACTGGGTATGACTACTTATACTTTTCTTTACCAAGAACAGTTTCCAAGAACCATACTCAAGCTGGGCTCACTTTAACAGATAATTTGACTCAACCATAGGAGAGAAAGATCTGGATGCACGATCTGCTAATTTCTGTGCTTCTTATGCCTAAATCGCTTGCTGGAGGACTGGGCACATCCCACAGCTGTTAGAGATCCTATTCTCTTTCTATCATCAATTCCCTCCACAAACTCCCCAATTCGGGGAGCTGTCCATTCCTGGAGGATAGATCTAATGCTTGCTGATCAGCCTTTGTTCCCATTTGGTACAGAGCTACTATCTTGCATATGGCAGGTGCTGAATAAATACGCATCTACTGAATGAATGCACAAGTTCATATACCAGTGACACCTTCAAGCAAGCATGCAGGACCTGGCTGCAGCGATCTCAGGAGACCTAAATAGTCAGAAGTTAGTGTTAGCCTCAGTTAAAAACTCCAGTTGGGATATTGCAAATGCCAAATAAAGCTCCATAGTTATTGCACATTGATTAGTCATAAACACAAATGAATAGGCAAGAACTGAGCCATGGAGACATCGTGGAAAAAGTCCAGACCCCAAATACAAGGCAAATGAAAAGTAGCTATCTCATACTCACGAAATCAAGTCTCCCTAACCTTCCAGGCTAACCCGCTTATGCTTTAGGGTGCTAATATATATCACTTCCTCTGCTTACCATTCCTTTATGTCCCAGGTTTGGTCACCTTTCTATTTTTTTCTTATTGTCTTTAACTTTACGACAAATAGTTGTCGAGTACCTACTGTGAGCAGGTGTTGTTCCAATGGCTTGTAATACAGCAGCGAGCAGAACCAGAGAAAAGCGCCAGCGTATGTTCATGGACCCTCTGTTCCAGTGGATTATGTGCCGTCATATTTTCCCGCTTCAGGGTTATACTGCTTCAGTGTCTGTGTGTGAGATCCCCGAAGGCCAGAAATCAATCCTGCTATAGCCGCAACATCAACACAATGCCTGCAACACAGTGGAACATTAATGCATATTAGTTGAACAGAGTGAACAAGTAAACCACCATGTATTGAGCGTATCAGCATCTCATTTAATCCTCACACTTGCTGTAAGAGGAACATACATGCCCCACTCTTATTATCAGTAACATTTTGCTGCTCTCGTTCCGAGATGTCAGTTAATTTGGCCAAGGTCACAAGTCAACAAGTGAAAGATCCAGAATTCAAATGCAATTGTTTAGCCCCAAAGCTCCATTCTGCTCTGTCAAAGCAAAAGGAGACTATGAGAATAGCCATTAGGATGAGGATTTGGTTTAACTGGATTTGCATGGAACACATCTGACTTCCAGCATTTGGAAGTTAATTTCAGAAGCAACCACCTCTACTGAGAAAGGATAAGATACCAACTGTGGCATCAGTGACAAGGGAACAGAACTGTTGTTTAGCTTTGAAAATTAATCAGCACCTCAAAAAGTCATTTACCGTTACATTTACCTCAGCCATTTTCCTAAAATGTTTTGGTTTCTCCAGTCCTAAGAATAAAAGGGATGGGATTTTTTTTTTTTTAATAAATAACAGCTGTGTTGTTTGCCCCCAAACCTAAAAATGTTGAAGTTATCCCACGTGAAAAATTTACTGTCATTATTTACAGGGTTATATTGTTTTCTAATTATTACATGTGTCTAAATCTCATTCCCCTCAAGTCTGCAGAAAATGCAAGGTCCTGGCAGACATAAATTTCTTTTATGCTCCACAGCATCTAACATGATGCTGAGTAGAGACTTAGCTCAGGGTCTAAAAAATGGAGATAAATTTAGAAAATCAGGTCCAGGGCTGACTGTCTTTTCTGTCAAATTTTGCCTCCAAGATTTTATCCTGTTACTCCATGTCATTGAGGACAACGCCAGTCTTTTGTCATATTTTCACATCATTTGAAAAGGCCACATCAGTAGCTATTCATCTCATCACATAATAGAGAGCAGAGCAGATTTTATTTTAACATGAGCTTCGCTCCATTCAGTGAATCTGTTAGAAAACGTGCCTCAAGTCACATACGTGGTGGGCTGAATCCGTGCCCGTGAGAGAGAAAGAAGGCAAGTGTGTGTGCACACTTGTGGGTGGGTGAGCATTTTCACAAACCCCTCAGCCACGCCGGAGGAGCTTACAGAATGTACCATGGAAACAGTGGTTACCATGGAAAGAATGTGCCATGGTGACGAGCTGAAGAAATGCCTATGTAACACCATCTTACCACGTAACCTTATACCTTCCAGCATTTAAAAAAAATATGACAGGATTAGAGCACAGGACTCTGGGGAGTCTCAGCCCTCTCAATGATCTTCCAAAACAATCTAGAAAGCGAGATGATAAACTGCAGAGTGTTGTGTACGTCGCTAAAGGGCCTGACAAGCAGTTAGGTGGAGAAATTGCCAACATTGTTTATCTATGGACTGCATGGCACACTATTAAATATTTCCTGTTAAAACCCACAAAGTATTACAAATGAAGAGAAAACATGGATAAAATTAACTTAAAGGGAATGGTTTCCCGACTTCCTGAGATCAGAATTGATGTGTTTCATCTAACTTATCTGTTAATAGGCTTTCTTGATGCCCTCGTGTTACCATAATCTCCAAAGCACTGGACAAACCAGTACATTTGTTTATCTTTATCACTCTTTGCTTACTAAAGAACTCGCTTTTATTAAAGAGATCAATCACCTGCACACAGTTTAATAGCCTGCGTAGTACATCCAAGGTAAAAAAAAAAAAAAAAAAAGAAAAAAGGCAAAATGGGTAAAGGGTGAGAGTCCTGTTTTAACAAAGCCCTAAAAGCATTAAAGAGGCAATAAAATGAACTTTTGATAATCTATATATGTATATATGAAATCTTAAAGGTAGAAAACTTGCTATCAAACTTCGTAATCTAAAACATTTCTAAATGGGCAAGTGAAGGTTTAAAAGCAATCGGTACCTCTCCCCTGCACTCAATTTTGTCTGGTTACTTTAATACGCAGCCGAATGATGCTAAGTGGAGAGACGGAGTACATTACGCGGCTCGTACCCGGCTGCTCTCACCCTCTTGCACGTGGAAGCCAGACATCTGTGCCTTGTGGCCAGCCCCGAAACCAAGAATCCACCCTGGTCCGTGAGGATGTGGCATCTGAGGGCCACCGTCTTAGACCTCAGCCGCGGGGGCATCACGGAAACGCCAGCGTGCGGCTCGCTGTCCACATCGTGGTGGGAATGGAGAGTGTGGCAGCTTTGCTCCTCCAACGGCTCTCCTCCCGACGCTGAAAAACAACCCTATCCACCATCTCTTAGAGCCCGGTACATAATATCATATTTTATCTAGTCTTCCGGGATTAAAAATATTGATTGAAATTTTCATTGGAAGCTTTTCTTAAAAGACACTTTCTTCCAAACCTCTCTTTCTACTCCATTGCAAGTCAGCTATTTTTCTTGCCAAAATGCAGGAAAGCAATTAGGCTCAAGGGTTTTATAAGCTGCACCAGTTCAGGGCAAATCTATTGAACTTTGCTGAGAAATTCTTGTTCATTCACTGTGAAAATTTTGATGGTTTCATCCTCTTTCTTGATAACCACTTAGTTTTAGGAACCTGTGTAATGTGTGTAGTGCAGGATTTAAAGAGGGGCTACCCTAATTAAAGTGTTGTGATGTTAAACCGGAAGGTGCTAAACATATTCCTTTGATAACTGAAATTTCAGGCTCAAATATATGTTGGGAAGAACTGAAGCTAAAATACAAAGGAAATTTAGCAGAAGCAGGGAAGGCGAAGAGAAAATATGAAGCTGCTCTGCGAAGTACCTCACAGGTTTTGGGACTAAAGCGGGAGGAAGTAAAGAGCCGAGCCTTCATCTTCCATCAGCTGTTGCTGGTGATTACAGCCATCTTTCACCGAGAACATATGGCCGTGTTTATAGCCATCAGGCAGCATTTCACAGAGCGACCACACCATGTGTCCACCAACTAGCCTTCCTGATTACAGCTAATTAGAGAAGAGTGGGAGGCATTTTTTAAATGATATTAAGACACAAGAACGCCCAAAGTTCCCAGGCCTGTTTGCAAGACCAGGTGACGAGAGAGAGACTGACATGAAAAGCGGGAGAAGCCAAGAGGAGCGGGCATTTTGTGCAAGTCTGTCCCTAAGAAATGAGCCACACAGGACAACAACAGCACAAAGAAAAGCAAGCACGTGAACACAGAGACAGGAGAGCCCGGGGATGCGCTGTTGCGAGGTGTGACGTGGGAAACCTGCTAGAGCCAGAAACTACCTGAAAAGTCCCGAGAGCACCTTTTCAGGGGGAAAATTCCAAATCAAAACTACTGTAACAGCATTTCTCAGAGCCACTCTGTAGTTAGGCACCTCCGAGCCGCAGGGTACTCGACATGAAGTCATACAGGGGCCTATTATATGCCATTGAATATGTGCTTTCACCCAATTTCGTGGTTCAGCAATGCTGTTTGTTCTCTCTCCTTTTTAACCCCGAAGTAAAATACAAAGTAACGTATGTCACCAGGTAAATACCCAGCACGATTTATGGGTCTCAGCTTCTCAAAACTCCCCTTTTTGAATCTGCAACATTTCTTCCATAAGCTCTTGGGAACCAGACTTGGCTTAGAGGTTTCCAGAGGGACCACACTGGGCTCACATGCAAGTGAAGCCTCAGTTTAGTCATTTTCTTCCTCCTGTGGTTTACAAACTTCCCCTCCAAAGGGGCAGCTGTGTGGGTGGGGGTGTTTGCTTGTGTGTGTGTGGGTGTGTGGTTTGCACACATGCGTGTTGGGGGACATTGCATCTATTACAGACGCTTCTTCCTTCAGGCTCATTTAAGTCTGAGAACACGTCCGTTGGTAATTGTGTCATTTTTTTCCTCCTCTATTTCTCTGCTTTGCTGGAACTGGACATAATGACATTAGATAGGTCGCATGATGGCAATTTAATGGCCTCAACTCAATCCACAGGTACATCGCTGTGGTCGCCTTGGGATCTGTTCTGATCACCGCAATGTGACAGAAAATACCGGCAGAGCCAGAATGGATGGACAACTGCCATGCTGGAGACAGGGCATTAGTAAGTGCAGGGGACAGAGACTTGGCTCTGAAGGTCCAGGGCAGCCCAGCAGCGGTGATGTCACCTCCCTGCACCCTCCCGTCCCTGCTGTTCACAGGGCACGCTTCACCCAACAGCATTCACTGACCATGCTCTGCACAGCACTGAGGGTACAGGGACAAATAGAACACACACAGGCCTGGCCCTCAAGGGGCTTACTGTTTCTCAGGGAAACACACAGAAGCATTTATATAAGCAAATACACTAGAGCACCATAGACACCGCAGTGATGGGTCCCCACACACAGAATAGTGGCACCTAAGAGCAGGGAGCTGAGCTGCCTTTAAATGTCCACTATGGTTGGAAGAGGAGATCAGGGGAAGGATTGATGGTCCAGAAGTTTAAGAACCCCCTAGTAAATCCAAAGGACACGCAATGCTTTCAAAGGCCCATGTGAATAAATGGATGGGTTCTGGACTCCCTCAAAGAGTAAGTTTGAAGATTAAATTAAAGAAATTCTCTGAGCATACTGAGGGGGAAAAAAGTATAAATTCAAAACAGTGTAGTGGTTATACAATTAATTCAATATGATAGCAAGAGCCCTGGTGAATGCTTCCATGTTTTAAGGAAACAGATACCATGACCCTCTAATTTTTTTCAGGAAACCACGCAATGGTGATAATATCTTTCACAAGTTTTTTAGGATCAGAGAAATAATTTGTGTGCATATGTGTGTGAATGTGTGTGTATACATACACATATTTCATGTTATACACAAATATATTTATATTAAATATAAAAAGACAACAGAAATATAAATTTATATTATAATCTTTAGTAGAATCTATTAATAGATGCTGTTGTCTCTATTGTTTTTAATCTTGATTTGTTGTAGCTAACTCTAAAACAGAGGTCAACAAATTATGGTCCTTAGCAAAATCCAGCCCACAGAGGGCCAAATCCATTTATGCATTGTCCAAGGCTTTTATGCTTTAATAGCAGGTTATGTAGTTGGACAGGGAAGATACAGCTCACAAAGCCAGAAATATTTACTATCTGGACTTTTCAGAAAAGTTTGATGACCTCTGCTTTAAAATAATCACATGATATCAATCTACTTTTTTTTTTTTTCTTTTTTTTGTCTTTTTTTTTTTTTTTTTTTGTCTTTGACATTTGGGCAGGGTGGAGGTGGTTGGCAGAAAATTGACTCCTAGGAAAAGTTCTATGATCAGGTAAGTGGAAAACACTACATACTGTATTCCCCTCTGGGAGATTTAAAATGCACCTTGGCATATGAAAGGCTTTAAGAAGTCCTATATAAAAGAAACCTATTCAGATTCATTTCCCCAGCTGAATTGGTTACTTTTTTCCCTCTATGAACATGTATTAACAAATATGGCAAATGCGGGGCACCTGGGTGGCTCAGTGGGTTAAAGCCTCTGCCTTCGGCTCAGGTCATGATCTCAGGGTCCTGGGATCGAGCCCCACATCGGGCTCTTTGCACAGCGGGGAGCCTGCTTCTCCCTCTCTCTCTGCCTGCCTTTCTGCCTACTTGTGATCTCTCTGTCAAATAAATAAAATCTTTAAAAAATATATATGTTTGCCACAAGACAACTCACAGCCCACTTCCTCTGTACTGCAGAGGTTACAACATTAAATACTTTCTAGTTCAGCCTGCCTCATGTCTAACCATGGCCGTGTACCATAGTTATGGCCTGTAAGATATGGAACTCTTACAGGCATGCACCCTTCCAGAAAAACAAGTGAGGCCTTACCTTTATTCTTTGCTGGCTGCCTTTGCGCACCCCTTTTCCCTTGGCCAGAAGTCAGTGGGGGGAGCAGCCACTCTGGCCTTCCAGGGCCAGTGAATGAAGGCTAAGCCTAATATTAAAGTTGACAAGGGTGGAGCCCAAAGATGGCAAAAGCCTGGGTCCCTGACCACATCCCTGAAACACCACTCTAAGCCAGAGCTGCCTACTCCTGGACTTCTTGCCAAATCAAAGAAATATCTTCTGTTTATGGCAGTGTCGGATACAGGGAAGTACTTCTCAGACTTTAATATGGGTACAAATCACCCAGGGATTGCTACAATGCAAATTCTGACTTGGTAGATCTGGGTTGGGGCCCCTACCCACCTACCTGGTGATGCAGATGCTTGTCCATGAATCACACATGGAGTGGGTTTTCTGTTCTTCGCAGCATGACACCGTCATAACAGTTAGGTCCTCTGGAATTCATCGCCAGGGAGAGCACTTCAGGAAATTCTGAGGATTCTCGTCCTCAGGCTCCCTGTTTCCCTGAGCCATTTAGAAGGTAGGCTCCACCTAGTGTACTCTTCGAAGGATTTGGACTTCCTTCTTGCGTCATTTCTCATACAATGTATTTCTTATTATGGCCTATGATGCGGTGCAAATCTACAGTGAGCCAGTGTGGGCAGTGGTGATGTTTTCCACAGCTGTCCTTGGTGTAGCTGTAGATAATAATGAAGAGATGATTCTTTGAGCACCACAGAATTACAGCTTCCTCAAAGATTTACCCAATCCTTTAGTGATAGGTAAGGGATCTAATGGCAAGAGAGGCCAACCGATTCCCCCCAGGTGACCCAGGAAATGGAGTGGGGAGGGAGGGAGGGCAGAGCTGAGTGGCAGTGCCCCTGCACATCGGAGTCTCCACGCAAGGATGCCTCCAACATTATCTCCCACCTCGCACAGAAAAAAACTTTCAGAAGAAAAAGTGGGCTCCTTTGTACAAGCGTGCCCCTTCTATCACATACATATGACACATCAAGAGGAAAATATCGAGTTCCCGTTTCCAAACTCTTCCTACTGCCTGTGTATTCAGTGACAGCAAAGCCAGCCGTTTCCCATCTCATCGTGATTAGCCCAGAGCGTTAGCAAATCCCCAATCTATTTAGAGATACAGACCCGTAAGGGAGGCTTTCCTCATTTTTTCTCTAAAATGTAGTTCCACTTGACCTAATTGGGGCTTGGGGAGATTCCAAATCTCATTTTTTTCATTTTTCCAAGTGAAACCATGGGTTTGACAATGGGGCGTGTGAAGTATTTCCCACCGTCTTTATTAATTAAAGGAAAAGTTTTCATCTTAGAGTCTTGAGAATTTTAAGAGCAAATGAAAAGTAGATGAAATTCAGGAAGGGCTAAAATAGCTGAAATGTTCTATTTTTTCTTTTTAATAATTGGTGCTAAAGAAAGAATATAGGCTTTAGATTTTAAATCCTATCATTGAAGGGAGGAAGGTAGCTTCTGAGTGTTTTGACCTGCAGAGGAAGGGTTCAGGGGCCAGC
>CM053606.1:69873781-69904695 GCA_028646535.1 Procyon lotor | reverse complement strand
GAGTCTTGAGAATTTTAAGAGCAAATGAAAAGTAGATGAAATTCAGGAAGGGCTAAAATAGCTGAAATGTTCTATTTTTTCTTTTTAATAATTGGTGCTAAAGAAAGAATATAGGCTTTAGATTTTAAATCCTATCATTGAAGGGAGGAAGGTAGCTTCTGAGTGTTTTGACCTGCAGAGGAAGGGTTCAGGGGCCAGCCGGCAATAACTTTGTCCTGCTCCTGTGTTTGATCCCACATTCAGGCCTAGGCTCTGCTTACAGGCTTTTAGCATAAAGTACTGTTCCTCGCTTCTGTGGCTCTCCCTGCTCATTGGGTTTGTTAGGATCCTTTAATCAGTCACCGGTCAATTTCATTTTAAATTTGTAGGATAATCCTGTTTCAAAGCTCAAGTAACTAAGGTCAAGTTTAGAACGTGATTTCCTCAAGGCCATAAAGCCAGGCCATTGCATTCCCTAAAAATAGCTGTCAAAACTTCTAAATCTCTCTCCTTGTCAATGACTTTGAACACAATTTCTGTTCCAAGGACTCTTAATGTGATGCTAGATAGAGTAAGCACTTACCCACCCAGGTAGAAGTTGCATAGGCCAGGAAGTCCACAGATCTGGATTCTAGACTCAGCTCAGACCCTCACTGGGAACTCAAGGAAGCCCTTCATGCTCTGGTGTACTTAATTTTATTACCTGTAACCTAGGGATATATGGCATATGATTATCTTACAGGGTATTATGGGTTGAATTGCATCCTCCAAAAGGGCACATGGAAGTCCTAACACCCCTGTGCCTATGAACATGGCCTAACTTGGAAATAGGATCTTTACAGATATCAACAAATTAAGATAAGGTCATTAGGGTGGGCCCTAATCTAATAAGACTGGAGTCCCCATAAGAAGAAAATGCCATGTGAAGATAGACACAGGGAGAATCATGTGACCACAGTGGCAGACATTACAGTGATGGAGCCACAAGTCAAGGAATGCCAAGGGTTCTTGCCACCTCCAGAAGCTAGGAAGAGGCATGGAAGACTTCTACTGAGAGTCCCGGAAGGAACATGGCCATATTAACAAGTTGATTTTGAACTTCTGGCTTCTAGGACACTATGTTTCTGTTGTTTTAAGCCACCAAGTTCACAACAGTTTGTTACGGGAGCCCTAAGAAACTGGTACATGCATTAAAAGGTACTTTGCCGATGTGGTCAAGGATATTCAGGTGGGAAGATTATCTTAGATTATCTGGATGGACCCAATATAATCAAAAGGATCCCAATGGTCCTTCCAAGAGGGAGATTTTATGAGAGGATCAGAGTCATAAAAGGAAGGAGACGTATGACAAGGGAAGCAGAGGGCCAGGGTCAAAAAGAGATTTGTCAGGGACTTAAAGATAATATGCTACCAGCTTTAAGGATGGAGAGAGGGGCTGTAAGCCAAGGAATGCAGCAGGCCTCTCGAAGCTGGAAAAGTCAAGGAAACAGATTCCCATCTAGAGCCAATAAAGGTTTTATAGCCTGGCTAGCATCTTGGCTTTGGCAGAGGAAAACTCATTTTGGACACTCACCTCCTGAACTGTAAGATAATAAGTTTTTGCTGTTTTAAGCCATCAAGTGTATGGTAATTTATCATAGTAGCCACAGGAAACTAATACAAGATAATGTTTTCCCTGGCTAACCCCTAGGCTTATGTCCTTGATAGCTCAAAGACAAAGCTAAAAAAAAAAAAAAAACAAACCAAACATTTATTTTAGTATTGTCATGATTCTAATGAAGTTTAAAGATATGCCAGGTACTCAATATCACTTTACAATGAATGGATAAATAAATGAATAAAAAAATTTCAATTACCCAAAGACATGCAGACCAAACTGTGTTTAACGGTAATTCTTTAAGGGCAAAATTCCTGGGATAACAGTTTCTCCAGTACATAGCACAGTGGCTTCCCCAAAACAAGTCTTCTCTAAATGTTCTTTTATTTGATTAATCAAAAACAAAGATGGTCCTAGGAATACCACATAGTCACTGAGATGGAAAGAAGGCAAGGAAAGGGTGCTGAGAAATTTCTTAGAGTATGCCAATATCCCTACCATCCTCACCTGCTGAGATGATCAGAGTTTACAGAATGTGGCCAGTTTCCTTTGGGGTAACTTTACTTCTTCAGATCACTCCTGATACCTAATTAGCAGCCAGACACTTCCTTATAAATAGCCATGTTTTTGGCACATTAGGGCATTTCCCCTCTCAGGACGGGAGACAGATGTTCAAAGGATGATCCTAGCTGACAAAGCAACATCTGGCATTTAGCATCTTGCTGTGACTGATTGTCTGATATATCACCCCAAAGTGAGGAGCAGCAGAGCCCTAGAATGGGAAATGGATCATGCAGTGCCAATGTTCCACCGAATGTGGAGACTTTGTATGTTAGAGCAGAGGAGAGAAAGGAAAAAAAAAATAGTTGTAGTAAAACATGATCAATTTCATGACTCCAGAAACCAAACCTAAATAAGCATCAAAAAGATGACATGGGAGCCATTTGAGAGATATAGAAACGTCGAAGTCTTGTATAAAAATATGCTACTATCTGGGGATTGTTATCGCTAAAGCCAGCAACAGTAGTCTGGCTATTTGGCTATGGTCAAAACCCTACGTTTTAAGATTCAAGAGGCAAAAGGTCTGTGTCCCAGTAGAGCCACCCACATGTGATGCTAAAAAGAGATGTAATCTTGGGCAAGGTACTTCACCTGTAACTTAGTATCCAAATATGCAAAAGTGGGTTCGTGGCTACCTTATTAGGTAGTCAAGAGAATTTTTTAAAATTATATATAAAGTGCTGGCATAGCATCTGACATAGTTATGGTCTTAAATGATGAGCGTTTATTGCTCAGTTACCATACGGTGGGCACTGTGCTAAGGGCTCGGGTTGCATTCCTGAAGGTAACAGTGTGGTGGTTCCAAACACAGGCTTCCTAGGTTCATATCCCAGCTCTGCCATTGACTTTTTACATGACCTCAGGAAAGTTACTTCTACATGCCTCAGTATCCCCATCTCTAAAAGCAGAGGATGCTGTACCAACTTCACAATTTGTGGTCAGAAATAAATAAGCAAAGGGGCGCCTGGGTGGCTCAGTTGGTTAGTGGTTGAGCGATTGACTCTTGGTTTTGTCTCAGGTCATGATCTCATGGGTCAAGGGATGGGGCCCTGCACTGAGCTCTGTCTGAAGATTCTCTCCCTCTACCTCTCCCTATGTGCATTCGCACACATGTGAGTGTTCTTTTTCTCTCTAAAATAAATAAATAAGTCAGAAAGAAAGAAAGGAAGGGATGGGAAGGGAAGGGAAGAAGAGAAGGAAGGAAAGGAAAAGGAAGGAAAAAGATATGGGACACCTGGGTGGCTCAGTCGGTTAAGCGTCTGCCTTCAGCTCAGGTTGTGATCCCAGGCCCCGTGTCAGGCTCCCTGCTCTGTGGGGAGTCTGCTTCTCCCTCTGCCTGTTGCTCTCCCTGCTTCTGCTTTCTCTCTCCCTCTCTCAAATAAATAAACAAAAGCTTAAAAAAAAAAAAGTAGTAGACAGGTTCAATGAATTTAGAAATAGTGCCTGGCGCATGATAAGCATTCATAAGTATTAAGTAATGTTATTATTGTCCCCTTAATCTTTGCACTTCTTTACTATACATGCTATTATTAGATATATTTCATCAACAAAGAAGTTGAGTCGAAACAGTCTAAGTGAGCTATGGATCCAGGATTCAAGTACAGAAAGTCTTGCACTTAGTACAAAATTGGATTGAATTAGGTGACGCTGGAAGCCAGAGCCCACCAAATCTTTTTTGACCTTTCATCTACCCTTTTCAAAATGAACTGGTTTTATGACTTTGGCAAATTTCTTTTTTTTTTTTTTTTTTACTTTGGCAAATTTCTTAAGCACTCTGGGTCACATTTCTATAATGGGGAAAATATTATTGATGCCTCATTGGGTGATGAGGATTTAATATGATGATGCAAAAAATTCCATATCATAGAGTCTGGCACAGAGAAACCCCTCAAAATATGCTAGCTACCATAAGAAATATCGGTTGCAAGAGCCCTAAAGACAGTGCCATACCACTTTTAGAAAAAAAAAATGCAAAAAAAAAGAAAAAGAAAAAAAATGCAATCAAGTTTAATTCTCTGTGCTTATCCAGGACATCCAGAATTTTCCTCATCCCATGACATTGTCTAAGGACTTTTCCTGTAATAGCTGTCCGGTTAGGGACCTGGAAAGACCCCTGGCCATGGGAAACAGTCTTGGGTCTTGCAATGACGGACAATACCTGGGCTTTTTCTAAGGCTTGCTTTGGACTAGGTTTGATGATGAGCAAAGTGCTGGCTGGTCAATGCAGAAATAACTGCAGCTGCTGGCGAACGAGTGGGTTTACTGGCCCTGGGGTATTCACTAGTGTGGACCTGGTGGACGGATCTAAACAGTAGTGGCTGACATCATGGCACGGGGACACTGGTTGGAAAAGGAAAATCATTCAAGGTTAAGCACAGGGTGAGAACGACCAGTGATAAAGCAGCCCAACCTCCACAGGGGCAAACTGTATTCTCCGAATCATTAGTACAACTCTTGTACTTTTCACACAGTGTCTAAAATGATGGTGGGATAATTGATTTTGCATTAGCGATTTCGAGCATAGTATGTAAGAAATATTACAAGCCTACTCCCTAGTTGCTTGACAAAGCAACCTTAAGAAACTGATAAGAAAACCTATTTTTTTTTTTTTTAAAGCACAGTGAAGGCCTGTTTTATCCCAGAAGCTGCAGAATAGGACCAGCCCCTCCCCATGCGTTGGGAGCGCTCTATCAACCCTGTTGGCCGTGTGCCCCATCACGTACTCACTGGATTTGTCAGGTTTGGGAGTGGAATGCCCAAAACCTGGGTCTAAGTAAATACAAACTTGGCTAAAATAGAGTTCTGTTGTCTCTGTGTGACAAGTAGCTCCCCAGGCAAGTGTCCAGAGAGACCTTCGCAAGTTGTGAGAAATGGACACCCTGAGAGCCAATGTCTAGAGTGACGGGAGCAGACAAGTCTCTGTCACCATCACGGAGGTTCCTCTCTTCTCTCAGAGTCACCTCAGCATTTGGGAGGCTTAAGGGTTGGAAGCCACTACTGTCCAGCTTGTCACATTTGTCCCTAAGATCCCAAATTTCCAAACCACTAGTAGTCCCTGCAAGATGGGTGCTCAGAAGTGCCCTGCATGAACGCTCTGCTAGATGCGCCTTGCTTGCAGGCCAGCTTTCCTCAGAGCATCTTCCCCTCAAAGCCCTTGTGATTCAAAAAAGGCCCCCCTCATCCCTGGCCTGATCTCTGACTTGCTGTTCCTCAGAGACAGTCTCTCTGCATTTTTTTTACCATAGGGCTACGGGCAGGAGGGTAGAGCCATCACAAGAATTGATAAGTTGAAATTTTTCCTAAAGCCAGCCTCTGGAAAGTTCTCGTGTTAGGAGACTTGCCATCTCTAGGAGCAACCTATTCCACCATTGACCACCTGTGACAGTTTTTAAAGTTGGAATCCCTGTGTTTCACCCATTGGTCTCCTCAGCAGCACACCGACAATGCCCAGCCTCAGAATGGTGAAGAAAGGTCATCCAGAGTCCTGCAGAGTAATGATGAGGACAGCACCACATGCATGGGGTCCTGAGGCTGCACTTGGAACTTGGTTAACCGTTGACATCTGACAGGAAACACGGTGGCACCATAAGGAGTTACCAAAGCCAGACGAATCCATCATCTAAATGAGAATCCTTAAAAATTTGGAGCCCTTTGAGTTGTCATTTCTTCGGGACAAACACCACCAGCTCCTTCAGGCATTTGCTTTATGACCCAACTTTTAAGTTCTCTCACAATGTCATTTTCTTTCTTCTGAGCATTGTCACAATTCTTCTCTCTCTCAGGGCCCAGAACTGATCACAAAAGTACGAAGATGACTATGTGGGAAATGCTGGACAGTGAGTCTTCATCTCCAAAGATAATTCAACAAAAGGAAATGGGCTGTAAGAAGACAGCAGACCTCTGATTTGGATATAATGATGGAGTTGTGAATTTATTTTTAAATCATCAAGCTTTAGGCCTATATGCCTTCAAAATGCCAAGCTCTCTCTTCCTTCTACTACCTCTTTCTTTACTACACTAATGCCAACTAATTTTTCAATTTAAAGTGCCATCTCTTGGGTGCCTGGGTGGCTCACTTGGTTAAGCGACTGCCTTCGGCTCAGGTCATGATCCTGGAGTCCCAGGTTGGAGTCCCACATTGGGCTCCCAGCTCCATGGGGAGTCTGCTTCTTCCTCTGACCTTCTCCCCTCTCAGGCTCTCTCTCACTCTCTCTCTCTCTCAAATAAATAAAGAAAATCTTAAAAAATAAATAAATAAAATAAAGTGCCATCTCTTCCAAGCAGACTCCCCTAATCCTTTTACTGGGGGTTAGGTGCTCCTTCCAGACTCCTAGCCCACCCTGTGGATACCCCTATCAGAGAACTTTCCACCTGCTTTAGAGCTGTCTGCTGAGCTGCCTTCTCTTCAACATGATAGCTGGTGCCCAAGACCCTGAATCAGCAGACGGCAGTTTGCATCTGTCACGTTGCACGGCAAAATAGGTACTGATAGAAATGAATAAACCGAGTGATAAAACACTGGAATGAAAACCTGTGGGACAACCAGGGAAGGCATGAAAGCTGAGAGCTACGGGTCCCTGGGATTCTCCTTCTGTTCTCTCTCCTTGACGTGCAGGGAGAGCTCTGCCCCCGGCATTCCATACAGAGGGTGGAATCCCACCTCTCCAGTAAGAGAGTAATGACACCAAATAGGAGTGAGACACGAAAATCTCTACCGACTTCCGGTCATCTGATAGAGACCCTCATCAGCCAAAGCCCCTCTAGACTAGAATTTCTATGGTGGCCAAAGGATTTACAATGGTGAGATTAGAACAGAAACTAAAGAGGCAAGTGTGGAGGAGGTTTTCAGAGGGTGGCTTTTCAGGTTACAGGGACAGGGGCCAAGAGGACAACGTGGGGGATGGGGCCGGGCTTGCTCCTGAGGGCCCTGAGCTCCCCCTCTGTGCTGTCTACACAAGGCCAGGCAGGGACCATGCTCTGACGGTCAGACATGTAGAGCCACAGGCCGCACCCACAGTCCCAGAAGCACTTTGAAAGACACAGGAAGAGAGGAGTGTGGTGATAAAGGAAACCAGAAGTCTAGAGACAAGAAAAAGTTAACCCACTGAAGGAACCATCTGAATCTGTGACCAGGCTCTGTTTTCAGAGGTGACATCATTGACAGTGCTTAAAAGCAGAATGAGACCAGATTTGCCAAGGGACATGTGTGGGCTTCCAAGTCTTCTAATCCCTCCTCAGCCACACCCAAAAATAAACTTCAGGGGGAAAATTTTACTTGGCAGAATTGAATATTTTTGTCTCGCTTACCTAAACTATCACAAGTGGTTTTGTTAAAATAACAAAAAAATGAATGTTGTCTCAGGAGCAAAAAAAGATACTGTTTAGAAATTCCAGTTAGGTAAATATTTCCCCCCCCACCCCCCAGTTTCCTAAGGGCTTTTTTGTAAAAAGCAAATTAAATCTATTTGAGGTAGGGCCTGAAAGTTATTCAGTTCTGCTGGGGGCCTTTACTCTTGGCTGTGGCTACAAAAGAAGATTCACGGTAAAGGGGCCTGTGGGGGTGGCTGCCATTTACCCCAATGTTTTCATAAATGGAAGCAGCCAGGCAAAGAGCACAGCTGTCATCATTTCCCACACAGGCACCGGGGGCTTGGGAGCTAGTACTTGAGCAAGGGCCAATACGACAGGCAGGTTTCCTCGCATAGCAAATCTGAAATTTTATTAGCAACAATTTGGACTGTTCAGGCAGGTTCAATGCCTTGTGTATATGTATAAAAATAGATCCGTTCACTCTTCCTGCATTTGCCCGGGCTGTTTCTCCTTTCTAAAACTAACCTATCATAGGCGCCCACCGTTCCCTAATATTTGCAATGGTCAGTGATCAGAAGAAGACTGGAGCTGACCAGATGTAAACTGAAAGATTCACCAGATAGACCAGAATGAAAGACTCACCTGGAGCGGAAATCTGAAAGGTTTGTTTATTTAGTCTCTCCCGCGTGCATCTTTTTGTTGCAGATTCCAATTGGAGTGGAAATGCCAGGTTGCTCCGAGAGAAGGTTGTCCTTGTAAGGTGTCTTGGCCAATTGGAAATTGGCAGCACTTGTGCTCTCTTGAGAACATTTTCTTGCCAAGCTTCTAGGACATTTCCCAAGACCAAGTGGATTGGCCAATTAGACAACATTTCACTAAGCACACAAACTTTTCATGGTGCAATCCACTTTTCAGAACTCTGAGTTGCTAACAAAATAGACAAAAATAATTGAGCTTCACTCCTCCCTACTCAGGTTCTTCCAAATATCACCAGCGTGGTCTCCCTAAAAGTGAGAAATAACACAAATTTGCTCTAAAGTAAAGCAAATTAAGAGAGACACCTACATTTAGAGGGAAAACAAAAATGCAGTTGAAACCACTTTTAACAGATTAGTCAAAAATTCAATTGTAGTTCTTATAAGAATTTAACCTTTTGTTCAGGATCAGTTATAACATCCTTAACTTTATCCAAAGAAATATATTTATCCTGGGTACAGAATAGAAAAGGTCAGGTACGAGATTCCAAAACTTTAAAAGAGAAAGAAATATCTCTAAATTACTAAGTGAATTCAACCTTTTGGAAAAACATTTTATATTCATTAAGAACCTTCTTACTGTGGGGGAAAAATTACAAAATCCACCAATGGTGAGAATTATGTGTGTGTTTGGTTCACTCAAACTCCTCTAAAATTATGGTGTCGAGTCATGTGTAATTAAGGCACCCTTGAAAAATATCCTCCAGCCTGTGTTGGGGGTGGGTCATTAAATAAATTAGATTAATTATGATTTTACAAATGCAATGGTAAATTAAATAAAGTATCAAAACCAAACCCAATAACAGCTGTTTGGAAGGATTTTTGGCTTAAAAACCTCACTTATCACCAAATAATATAATCAGGCAATTACCAAGTGACAATTGAGTGATGATGATAGCATCAGAGCAAAAGGGCAAGTGTCTTAAACTCCCAGAAAAGTCCCTCAAGGTCAGATCACATTGTACCAAAGAGGATACATTTTTTTTTTTTTGCCTGATTTTGTCTGACTTCCTGGTCAGCAATAGGTAAGTAATAGCTTTTCAGCAAACGGTGTTTTGACCCACAATCAAAATCTGCATGAGGCACAGTAGGCACAGGACCCAGAGCCTGTGATGCTTTTAAGGGCCCAGGGCAATGTTTTTATTTATTTTAGAAGCATAGGGGAAAAAAAATATAAACTTTTAGGCCAAAGAAAATGTTTTAATATATAATATTATTACATTCATATAGCTACCATGGCAGTCATAAAATATAATTTTTAATTTTAATGAAGCAATGGGCCCGCCAAGGCAAAGGCAGCTAGATCCCACGAATTGATTACACGGCCCTGCCTAGACTCTTCCCGTGAAGGTAAGTGGCTGCCTTGGCAAGGGGCAGGAGCCAGCTGGGGGTCAGAGGGAAGATGGAAGGAAGCGGAGGAGGGTGGGTTGGGGTGTGTCCATCCGGCCAAGGGGGTGGCACGGTGAGGTTGCAGGCCACATAAAGAGCTCTGTTCCCCACAGGGTAGCAAAGCTGAGGCCCTATGAGTAATCTCAGCAGCTCTGCTTTCTTCACCATTATATCCCAAGTCCAGAAATGACACCTGACTCATAATAGGCACTAATATTTGAGAATAATTAAACGATTCCAGGGTATGGAAACTAGTGGCAGAAACAAGACAGAGCTATGTCCCTCTTTATTCTTTACCCCATTTCTGTAACGACTAGTGCCAGCCTGTACTGATTTCCTCAATGACGTGTTTACTTGTTTGATGTTCATCTATATCCATCCTTCCTCTCACTAAGAATAAATTTCCATCGAGATAGCATGGATCTGGGTTTAAGGCTTGGCTCCTTCCCTCACAGCACTATAACTCTGAGAGAGTTCTCTAGCCTCTCTAAGCCTCCGTTGCCTCCTGAAGAACATGAACATCTGTTCCTACATCAGATGGTCATGAGATAATAGCGTGTGTCATGTGCTCAGCCCAATGAGTATTACACAGTTAGGTTCTAAAGATAGGACTTCCTTTTGTGTCGACTATGTATCACCTAGCATAGAGCCACGCTCAGTAAGTTTTTACTAGTGCTCCCGTAATCTACCCCTAAATACTTGCAGTTAACTCATTTTTCACACAACTCTTTAACGAAACGCATTGCTAAGTTCAAGAGTCAGGATGAATGGAGGCCAGACAGCTGCTTGGTAACGCAACTGAGAGTGAAGCCCAAACGTCACTGGAGGGATGACGAGACAGACAGAGTATGTGGTTGGCAGATGTTCTGATGAGCTACTTGGGACGAGAGGTACGGAGACATAGGGAGGAGGCAAGAAGACTAAGTGGCCTCGAGAGTAGGCTGCCTCCAGAGGTGGGCTGGTCCTCAGAGCCCATGTTTAATTGAGATGCCAGTCTGAGGCGAGAGCTGGGCAGCAAAGGACACTGTAGGCTGCCACCAAGGGCACACCTTCTTGGTCCTTCCACCATGAGTCCTCAGCCTGGCTGCCAAATAGATACAAAAACACCTTTTAAGAAAACTGATTTGAGGGGCGCTTGGGTGGCTCAGTCGTTAAGCATCTGCCTTCGGCTCAGGTCATGATCCCAGAGTCCTGGGATCGAGCCCCGCATCGGGCTCTCTGCTCGGCAGGAAGCCTGCTTCTCCCACTACCATTCCCTCTGCTTGTGTTCCCTCTCTCGCTGTGTTTCTCACTGTCAAATAAATAAAAAATCTTTAAAAAAAGAAAAAAAAGAAAACTGATTTGAAGATTGTGACAAATATTTGCTACCTGGGACCATCTCAGCCTAGACTCACCTGGAGAAGCAACAAATTACAATCCCTGCAACTAGCTCCTCTCATCAGCTTTTCCCCAGCCAGGCTTCCTTCAGTTTCACAGAGATACTGATTTTCCTTTATTCTGGTATCCCTCCTGAGTACCTTTTATTCCTTCTTTAACTTTTTCACCTTCAATAAATTCATTCAAACACATTAACATGTGCTTAACAGTATATACTACTATGAGATACTTCGCTAGGCAGAGAAAAGGGATGCTGTGTATTTTTTTGTTAAATTTTACTTTAACGTTTTTTTTTTTACTTTACTTTTAATTTTACTTTAATGTTTTTTTTATTTTACTTTTACTTTACTTTTACTTTTTTACTTTACTTTTTTTACTTTAATGTCTTTTAATTTATTATTTTAAAAATTGAAACATAAATGACACAGCATCATATTAGTTTCAGGTGTACAACATAATGATTGAATTTATTTGTATATTGTGAAATAATCACCACAATAAGTCTAGTTAACAACCACTGTCATTAAATACAGATGCTCTGTGTATTTGAAAGAAGGTTTTAATCTTCTCCCCGACAAGATATTTAAGACTCTAACCTAAAAGCATAGAAGCCATCATTCCACGCTGAGATCTGATGTCAGCTGTCTAATTCATTCACTCATTTATTTCTTTTTAAAAAAATTATTGAATACTTCCTAAGTGCCAGGTAACACTTTAGGCCATCCACTGAAGGCACTGAATGGCACAAGTCTTATGGAGGAGAAGCTGGATATGTATAGAATGGCCAGTGGAGGTAAGAGCCAAGAAGAGAAGGGGAGCCAAGTATAGGGACAAGAGCCACAAGGAGCTACTTAGCACAGCGTGGAAAGGACTGGGATGAGCAGGACGGGAACTCCACTAATCACCACACTTCTCATTCCTTCTCACCAGTCTTTGCCTTCCTCCTCTAACATGCTTCCAGGATTTAAACCTTCCAAGGTGGTTTCGTCATTAGTTGGAAGAAGTACTGGCTGGACAGAACTTTTATTCACCTAAAAGTTAATGATAATGTTGAAAATTTCAAATGTTTTTTGTTTGTTTAAATTTTATTTATTTATTTGACAGAGAGATCACAGGTAGGCAGAGAGGCAGGCAAAGGGAGAGGGGAGGAAACAGGCCCCCTGCTGAGCAGAGAGCCCGATGGGGGGCTTGATCCCAGGACCCTGAGATCATGACCCAAGCCGAAGGCAGAGGCTTTAATCCACTGAGCCACCCAGGTGCCCCGAAAATTTCAAATGTTTTATAATGTCATAGTCATTAAGCTTTTCTGTTGTCTTCTGAAGGATCAAGTGAGTGTTTTCTCCCGTCTCTCCACATATCAATGAAAATAGCATCCAGATATTATATATTCATCAGCTTAAGTAAAAAGCTTTCATTTAAAATTTTTAGTATTAAATTCTACCTCTTTAATCTGAAATATTGCTAGAAACATTCCTAAAAATGGGGAGGAAAGGAAAAATTCTACCCAATGCTGAAAGTTTCGCAGATATGATATGGACTTGTTTCAATACATTGCAAATACAGGGGTCTTGGGGCGCCTGGGTGGCTCAGTTGTTAAGCGTCTGCCTTCAGCCCAGGTCAGATCCCAGGGGCCTGGGATCGAGCCCCGCATCAGGCTCTCTGCTCTGCAGAAAGCCTGCTTCTGCTACCAGTCCCTCTGCTTGTGTTCCCTCTCTCACTGCATTTCTCTCTGTCAAATAAATAAAATCTTTAAAAAAAAAAATACAGGGGTCTTAAGTTTTCAAATGGACGTGACGCAGTTAAAATGCCACCTACCAGCTCCACAGGCCTTATATCTTCTAGCTCCATTCTCTGTTTAGACAAGGAGTATTTCTACCAATTATAATAAGCAAATGGACTAATGTGATTTGGGGGCCTTGTAAGCCACATCTTTGTTAGTTTTCCATTTCTCCACTTTATGTATGAAATTGTGGTAAATTTATTCATTTCAGAAAGTGTTCCACAATTATGCTATGTCCATCTGAACCCTTTCAATTAAGTCAATTAAGTCCCATTTGCATTATTATTTCTGTTATAGACAGATGATTTAATTTTATCAATTTCTCTCCTAATGGCCAAATCATACATGTACCAATTATACTTAAAATCACACCTTTCTCTTCCCTTGTTCTATCTTGAGCCTCTCCTTGGCCTTTCTCAGATGCTATTAACAATTGCTTTTGAAAATACAGGAAATCTTCATGGCCATTCCAATAATATTGAAACTTTGGCAAGTTTATAAATAATCTTTTTCTTCCTTGTATTTATTTCAGATATTTAAGATAGTTAGTTTAACATAAATTAATTTGGTTTATTTTCACATTCTAGTCATTCATTTCATAAGAATCCTCTTCTTAATGTTTTCTTAAAAGATTATTTATTTTAGATAAATAAATGTCTCTTTTTTTAAAGATTTTATTTATTTATTTGACAGAGAGAGATCACAAGTAGGCAGAGAGGCAGGCAGAGAGAGGGGCAGGTAGCAGGCTCCCCGCTGAGCAGAGATCCCGATGTGGGGCTTGATCCCAGGACCTGAGATCATGACCTGAGCTGAAGGCAGAGGCTTTAACCCACTGAGCCACCCAGGCACCCCTTTTTTTAGATAAATGAATGTCTCTTTAGACCTTCCTCTGTCATTTTTATTTCTCAACAGCAACTTCTGTTGGGTTCCCAAGGTCTGTACTCTGTGCCTTACTTTGAGTTGCCTCCCTATGTTGAGAACAATCTCCTACCCTGACACCTTCCATCTTCATCTTCAACTAGCTTCTGGAAGCCCACTTCTGCTAGGAGCTGTATTTGACCAATTTTCCTATCCAGCTGCATTCTCCAGGCTGTTCCCATGAATGCTGTCTTGGCCCAATTCAAGTGTGAGCACTTTAGGAGAAAGATACTTCATGTTTCCATTTCTTCTAAAGTAGCATGTTTGATTCTAAAAATAGTACCTCTATTCAATCAATATAAGACTCCTGAACTCAGTGTCAGAGCCTTTCACCCAAACGATGGCCAGATCTGCCAAGTCAACTTCCATTATTCCTTCAGGTATTTCTTTCCAGGTTTCTAGAAGTTCTAGGACCAAAAGCCCCCAGAAGGTGAAACGCAAGGATAGATATTTCTTATAATAAAAAGGATAAGAAAATCCATTGCACACATAGTATGGGTCATTTTGTGCTAGCAACGAAAGAGCTGACTATTCTTAAGATATAAAAATGAAAAGATGGGTGATTTAATAAAAGTTCTGAGGCTTCACTGGTCTTATCTCCCATCCCTTTTATTTTCAAAGATATTCTGAAGGGAGTTCACACAAGAGTAATGATCCATCATCAGTTTGGTGCTCTAAAGCTCAAGCTATCCAAAAGTTTCCCTTGGCATTTCATCTTTAAGAAGAGTAATTACTCCAATTATTCTCCAAATTTCGGATTACTATATAGTACATGCACAAGCCAAAAGTTGTATTTGTCATATGTTTGTGTGTGTATATGTGTGTGTGTGTATATATATACATATATATGTATGAAATTATATATATATATGAAATATATAATTTCATTATAATGAAATTATATATATTTATCAAACATATGTATTTATTATATGTGTGTGCTGTGTATAGATAGATAGATAGATAGATAGATAGATAGATAGATAGATAAATATCTCAAAGTAGAGAGAGTATTCCCAATGTAATTTTCATTCCATTTACACTCAGGAAGAAAAGGGTATCTACATTTTCAGGGGTTGTCTATAGTATTTCGTTTTTATGGAAACATCAGAAAGAAAGAGCCAATTATGCAAGACTCCATTTAATTTTGATTGCCTTACAATACAAACTGCTGATGTTTTATAGGCTCCCACTAAAGAAAAAGACTTACTTATGGAAGACATTCCAGATATCTTGTGACTTATGAACCTTCAGACATAAAATCATTGAGTCTCCAGGGCAAGAGAGAGCCTAAAGTGGAAACAAGAAAATCAAGCCAGTCGGTAATGAAGATCAAAACTAGAAACGTTCATTCCTGAATAAGCCTTTTTTTCCCCAAGTTTTACATTGGTCCTTTTTGTGTTTATTTTGAGTCTACTTACATCTGGTCAGAATCTCCTTGTTCATTTGGAGTGGTTTTTCTAGCCCAGCTAACAACAAATATACATTATTTACCAGGCCAATGGTGGGACTCGATTTAAAAAAAAATTAAAATAGTTGCACGTTATTTATCAACTTAAACAAAGGTCACCCACTCGGATGCCTTCAGGAGCCTAAATGACAGCCTGTTGCCTCCCACAAAGGCAAGGCAGCGTTCAGTCTCGCAGCACTCTGCATTCCTGCTGGGCTGGGACACAGCCACATGAGCTGGGAAAATGCGGTGGTGGTACAGCCAGGAAGGTCAATGTGCAAAGCGGCCCCAGATGAAGGTGTATGAAGCAGAGGTGCCTGACATCAACTGGAGGGCACAGAACCCTGCAAACAAAGCAAATGCATGTCTGCAACCTGAATTTTGGATCCCAGGTCACCAATTTATGATATCATTCCAGAATTAGGAAATCTTTATCAATGGAAAACTGAATTGCATCTCCCGTTATATTAGAATTACTATGTTTCAGTGTTATGTCTGCTTTGGGGGATGTTCAAAATTCCTTTTTGATCACCTGATACAAGGAGAATTTTTAAATCCAAAGGCAGTACTGCAGTGAGGTCCATCCTTTACCGAAAGCCGATGAGTCACTAGACTTTCAATTATTATGGAAGCATAATCTCTTTGTTCCCACAGCAACACATAATAACAATGAAAGTATTATTTAGTATAAAACCCCAACGCTTCTTCATATCTTACCCCTGTCTGTACCTACCCAGTGATTGTTCAATGAAATGCAATCTTGCTCAATCTTCTTCTGTCTCGGGGAAGGCATGACGTTTATCTACAAAAAGGTCATAGTTTGGAGAAGTAACATAATGTACACGAAGGACTGTAATAAGACAAATATGGAATTGCTGCAGTAATTGTTTTTAAAATGTGGTAATGGGTACAGATAAAAGAGAGACACTCAGTGATATAAGAAAGGCATTGAGATGGTCCTTGAAGATGGACCAGCACGAAGTCATGTCAGGAATGAGCTGATTGGCATCGAGCTACACACAGCAGCCATGTTAATGAGGCATGGAGGCTGGAACCACTGTGAGCAGCTGGCAGTGAGTAGCCAGATTACAGGGAACATGTGGGCAAGCAGGTGGGACAACGAGATTCTAAGAAAGATGGGTTGAGCTCTTTCTCACTGGCTGCTCCATCTCACACTCCATAGCTTTTTTCCTCTTCATCACCTGCCCCCATTTAAATAATGGATCCTAGGGCTCAGTCCTTGGACCTCTTCCCGCTGTCCACTCATATCTTTTACAAGCTTACCCATTCTCATGGCTTTAAGCACCACCCTTATTCCAATGACTTTGTGGTTTGTGTCTTCAGTGCATGACCTGGACTCCACACGTGCACATTCCAATTGCCCATAGACCATCTAAACAGAGAAGTCTAACAGGCATCCCAATGTTGAGTCCTAAAACCACCTGGTCTACTCCACTTCCCACCTTCCCCTTCTGGTTGATTTCCTTCCAGATGCTCAGGCCAAAAATCTTCGGGTCATCCTTGACTCCTCTTTTTCACACACCCACAGACAATTATTAGAAAGTCTTGTTGACTCTACTCTCAAAATACAACCAGAGTTTGTCCCCTCCGCACCACCTTCTCTGCTACACTCTAGACTGAGCCATATCATCTCTCACCTGGGTTCCAACATCCTCCTAACATCTCCCTGCTTCTATCTTCCCCTCCTATACACACGGGATTCTTAGTACAGGATCCACAGTGACGCTGTTAAACTGCAAGGAAGATTATGTCTTTCTTTGACTTGCAATGTGAAAAACCCCTCCTCTTGCTCACAGGAGAAACTCAGATTCCTCTAATGGCTGGCCAACCAAAGTGGCCTCCTTGAAGCTCTTGCAGTCCCCACCTCACAGCCTTTGTGTCATCTCTCAGTCCACCTTGGAGGCTCTTTCTCTGGATATCCACAGCTCCTCAATTTTTCATGCCTTTTGCTTACAGGTCATCTTCCCAATGAGGTCTCCCCTGGCAACCTTGTCGAGGATGGCATCCTCTTTTTTTGTTTTTGCACTTATCATATGTATTTCATATATTTACCCTTTTTATTCCCAGCCTCCCTCTTTTATGTAAGCTCCAAGAGGGCAGAGATGTTTCTGGGTTTTGTTCACTGTTGTATCTCCAGCATCCAGGACAGTGTCTCTTATGCAATAGGAACTCAATAAATATTTGGTGACTGAAAGTACAAAGAAGAACCTTAAGTGGTTTCAGGCAATGAGAAACCACTGAAGATGTTTGAGTTGTCTGAAGAAAGGGAAATGAGCAACAAGTCTTTGCTGAAAACTTGCATTGTATCTTTGGGGTAGAAATGGCATTTCAGGGGCAACTATTCAAAAACAGCATGTTAGAAAAAAATGCCATACCACCTTCTCCTACCCCATGATGATTATATTTCTGTTTTCTCTGACTTGATAAGTTTATCAAGACAGCTTGGCATTGTGGAAAAAGTAAGGACATTGGAGAAAAAACAAAAACAAAAAACAAAAAAACAAAGTTAAATTTCTGATTCTAATACTGTCAATTTCATCTATAAGATGGAGGTTATAATAAAAATTCTTTTTTATGGGTTATAATGATTAATACTTATTATTAATGTGTTTAAAAGATCTGGCAGATAGTAGGTATTTACAAAATCTTAGTTCTTTTGATTTAATAATTAATTAGAGCACAGCCAGCCTCTTAAACTTACCTGCCTATTTTTTCATACTCTGCTCACTAAAACTCTTGCTAATGTTATGGGTAGAAATTATCAACCAACATTTGACTAACATGCTCGGCAATAAAATGTGCCTGCTATACGATTCCTTCTGCTATGTTTCATTAATTTTTCTATGATCCAAGCTTTCCAATTCTGCACCCATCTCTGACTATCCTCAACTCCCAATCTTTTTCAGTCCCCTGGAAAAAAACTATTTTATCAAGGGCTTTATTGAATTAAAAGTGCATTCATTTTTTATTCTGCATTTCTTTCATAAAGAAAGCTTTGAAAATTAAATTTAAGAACAAAAAAGACTGGGATCACCACATCCCACTCCAAATTGCCCATATAATTTCTGTATTAGGCAAAGTAGACCGATTCAGTGGTTCTCGAGCTCTCTGGTCTGAGGGCCCTTTACATTCTTAAAGATCATTAGGGACTCCCAAAGAGCTTTTGTTCATATGAGTTATACCTACCAATATTTGTCATATAAGAAATTGAAAGAGACATTTTTTAACACAAGAATACGCAAAGACACATTTCATTAGACATCAGAACAATGACATCATCACACATAGCATGTAGAAAGCTCTGCTCCACGGGCTTGAAAGGATGAGAGTGAAAAAGACAAACAGTCTCTTAGTATTATCGTGAAAATCATTTTTACCTGCCAAAGCCTCTGAAAGGGCCTTAGGGATGCCTAGGGGGTTCCTGAGCCACACTTTGAGAACCACTTGCCTAATCTTTGTTTGGGAACACAGCAACCCCAAATTCTCAATGATTTAACATAATGAATATTTATGTTACTCACATAAAGCCCACTGTGGTCTGGACAGGTCTTATGCATCTTATAGCTACACCATCTGGAAGATGTGGCTTCATCTCAGCAAGGGAAGGGGCACCTAGCTGGCTCCTAACTGTGCTCATTCAAAAGCACACATGTCACATCTACACATAATTCATGTGCCAGAAGTAATCACATAAATATTTGGTGACTGAATGGGACAAAGAACCTTAATTGGGTTCAGGCAATTAGAAACTCCTAAAGATGTTTGAATTGAGTCTGAAGAAAGGTTAAAGAGCAACAAGTCTCTGCCGAAACCTTTCATTGTATCTTTAAGGTAGAAATGACCCCAACTCACTGGAAGGGAGGCTGGCAAACTAGAAGTCCACCATACTGATCGACTTTAAAACATCTGCATGGAACACCCTTCTCCAAATACAGCATTTGGAATCAGCACATCTGATTCGGTCTGCTGAACAGAACCTAGATTCAAGGCATTCAGCCAGATGGTGACCAAAGAAGTGAAAGACACATTCAGCGCAAGGATAAAGCTCACTAAGAACATAAAGAAGGGAATGGATCCAGTTACAAAATCATCACAATGTAGGACTTGTCTGATTTAGTGAGCACTTACTATGTGCAGACTGACGGTTGTATTTTTGTCTCATTTAATGCTCACCAAAACCTCATATGTTATGTCATTATTTATGTCCATTTTTAAGCTAGAAAAAATTGAGACACAGAGAGATTTGAATAATTTGTCCAGGGTCCTCTGGCTAACACAGGGTGAAGCTAGGACTTGAGTCTAGATCTGTTGGACTTAAAACAGCATTTTAACCACGTGGGCGCACAGTACTATCTCCCTCAGCTATCTTTTCCTCAAGAAAATCCTTCATCATCATAGATGATATTTCATTAGTTAACTTTATCCCCCAAACTGGGTGAGGGACATGTGACCTAACCACTACAGTCCAACAGTGACATTGATGTCACTTGGAAAATCAAAATACTGATAATGGCTGTGCCTTTGTTAAATCTTATTCACTACATTTTCACTGCTTCCCTTGAGAGGTCACCACATGGAATGTGGACTGTAAAGCGCATGTAGTACTGGGTTCTAGACCCATCCCTGCACGGGGCAAGTCACGCCACGTTTCCGTGCATTGTTTTCCTCATTTTTAGAGATGAGGAAGCATAGGAAGTGCAGAAACATGAGAATCAGACAGACCTATGCTAGGTTCCAGCAGCGTCACTGTTTCTGGGAACTTGGCAAGGTATTCAAACTGTCAAGCTACCATTTCTTTATCTGTACAATGGAACCAATAATGAGGTCATTTAAACACTAAAGTGAGATTATACATGGGAAGAAGCCTTGCAGGTACATCCACCAGGCCCGCGTCTCCCAAATCTACCCGTTCCACCTGTTCCTTACCTGTGTGCTTCAAAGAGCATGCCAACATCTGATCCCATACAAAGACAGGGAGATTCCATTCTCGTCTTTCACTCAAATTAATGCATCTGCAACCGCTCACCGTGCAGCCACCTTGGTAAATACAAAAACCCATTCATAGACAACCATTACATAATATTAATGTTTCATTTTATGGAAAGCTTTTTTTTATACTTTTCAAACAAGTTGAAACACACATCACGGCAGGATTTTTTCTAGGAAGAAAATGCACAAAATTTAGAATGAAGAGTTTCATTCGGATTTGCTTAGACTGTCCACTCCCTTTGTTTGTGAAACAAGAGTCCATGGAATATGGTGTTTTACAGGAGGCAAAATGTTGAGAATTGGTGCAACCTTTTGTAAAGCTTTTTGTTAATATGTGTCAAGAGACTGAAGTTACTCCCGGAAGTTCTATCCTGAGTAAAGAAAGTAATCATAAATATGGAAAAGACTTTATATACAAAGATGTTCAACACAGGATTATTTAAAGTAGTTAAAGTGGTGTAATCTAAATTCTCCAAAATTGGGAACTAGATATGCAAATGAGAATAAATTCCAAGTACGGTATTTTATGATGTATATGAAGATTTATGATGATACGGTATATAATTTAGGAACACACTTAGCTGCCAATAACAGAAAAACCCGACCAACAGTAGCTTTAACAAAAAGAGGTTTGTTCTTACATAACGAGAGGCCAGAGGGCCAGTGACTGCTATTTTTAGCAGAGCCGCTCAGTGATAACAACAGAAGCAGGCTCTTTCAGGCGGTTCAGTGTGTCACTGACAAGCCTTAGCTTTTTATCCTTATGCTCATTGCCTCATAGTAGTAAGATGACTTCTGTGGCTTCAAGTTATCACATCTGTTTTCAAGGCAGGGACCAGGGAAAATGGTGGTATCAGAAATGTCTCCTCTTGTGCTTGTCTCTTTCACCCGGAAGTGATACATCGCTCCCAGAAGACCCTGTTTGCGGCCCACGGTCCAGTGCTATTTCTCGTGGCCACCAGTAGCTTTCAGGGTGATTGAGCCAGTGGTTGTTGACCTTCCCTCCTCTCTAGCAGAGGCAAGAATTGCAGAAGGAAGTAGTCAATCAGCAGTATGCAGGGGATGGCCTGAAGGCGGGTGGGAGGGAGAATGTGGAATGGGAAGCAGGTTGAAGTGGCCATATTGAAACAGGGCAGTGGGCTGGGGAGGATAACTTTACAATCTTGCCCCAGCCTGAGGGTCAATGTTCAATTTCTCCCAAGGTGGGGGACTAGAGAGTAGGCTGCCTCGAGGGAATCTTTATATGGAAGCTGGACAGTGAAGCTGATAGACAGCTGTTTCTGTGCCAAAGGGTTCTTTATTTTTACAGAATTTTCAGCTAAATATCTCACTCTATTGAATATCTCCAATATGTAAGGCCTCCTGGAAGTGTGATGTGGTACAACATGGCGGTTAGGACCAGGCACTGGAATATGACAGACAGGATAAATCCTAATTCAGCCACTTACTGTGGGACTGTGGGCAAGTTACATACCTTCTCTGAGCTTCAGTTTCTTCATTTTTAAAATGTAAAAGTAACATTTTTTGGTAAAAAAAATGTAATAATTTTTACAATAATTGTAAATAATTGTAATAATAATTTGTAATAATATTTTAATATTATTAAATATTATTGTATTTGATTTTGTAATAATAATTGTAATAATAAATGTAGTAATAACATAATTATTATTGTTATTATTAGTTATTCTAGAAATAACTACCTTACTTTTTTATTCTGAAGATAAATATGACCAGGAAGGTAAAGCACATAGCTACATACTATAACAAGTCAGCTGATCTTATTTGAGATAGATGTTAATTTATCAGATGCCAGAAAACAAGTAAAAGAGCAGACTAAGCAGAAGAAGAATATTAGCAAAGGATTATAATAATAGCTAACACAGTTGAGACTACGTCGGGAAGTGTTTTACTTGTGTAACCTCTCCGAATTCCCACCACAAGTGGTGTGGTGGTACATTAGTCAGGTTAATGTAGGTTATGCCATGGTAGAAATCACTCCCAAATCTCAGGGGCTTTATAACTACAGAAATTTATTTCTCACTCAAGCAAAATCATGCAATGGGTATGAGCCGTGAGCAGTAGCACTCTAAGCTGCCTTGCTTGTTTGGAGACGTGTATAGCCTTGGTCACTGAGGCAGGGCATACTAACCCTGTTTCTAGCTTCTGTGAACTTGATGTTTTAACTCCTGCCCTACATGCATATACTGAACACTCCTTACTCTGGGCAACCCAGTGACATACCTAAGTCACCTTGCTTTGCCTCCTGTTTCTCTTGTCATCCTCTCCTCGGGAAGCGTCGTCCTCCTGAGGGCACATTCTCAATGAAAACCAACCAAACACCACCACAACCCCTTGTCTGTCAGGCTCTCATACCCGGACCACTAGCCCCTTGCCCTAATCACTTCAGGGCCAGAAACCAGACGACAAGGGACAGCTCCTACGCCCTAGGATCTGCAGAAACAATTCAGACTGGCCAACCCTAGGCCTGCCTGTGCTGCCTCACTCATGCCTTCCTCTGGAAACCACAAAGAAGGCTCTTGTCCATAGTTCCTTCCTCTCCTTCTGCCTTGTGACGCACCCTAGGGCTCCCCATGTAACTCCACATGGCACAGTATATGCCTCTTTCTCCTGAGAACTAGGAAGAGTAAATTATCTTTACAAGGTGATCGTTTCCTTATCTCTTGGCCTTAGTATACCTCAAATTTTCTGTTAATGTACCGTATTTTAAAACACAGGGAAAGAAAGAACATGGAAAACCCACACTTAAGGCCTTGAATGTGCACAAGAATGAGGAGGCACAGTCCTTCCGTGTGTGCACAGAACATATGGTGTTCACACTCGTGAATAGTGCTTACGTCTACCACAGGTGGATTTGTAGTCAACATCAGTAACAAAGAGCTTTTACACAGTGGGGGATGGGCTGGGGTGGGGATGGAAACAGGGGTATATCTGACCCACGGTCCTTAGACACCCACATGTGAGCCAATGGGCAAGTTAGCTATGCACTTATTATTTAGCCCTTTTGTTCATTTTGCCAAGAGTTTACCTTTGGTATCAAGGAAGCCCACCAAATCCACGGGTTCTCCGTGACCTACTTTAATGCATTTTCATCACACTGTCAAAATAAAAATTTGGTATCTTTCCCTTTTCAAATTCCTAGGAACCTAATAATCTTCCACAAGGTTTCAAAAATAATTGCCAGCTGGCTTGCACTCTACCCATTCTCTCCTTTTGTGCTCTGCAGCGATTTTCCTACCCTGGGCATTCTGAGACGCCTTGCTCCTCTGCGCTCTTTCCTCATCGACTATTATTACCTTAAGTATTCTTCTTGCTATTACCTTTGTCACCAAGCCCGCTCCTAAGACAGGCCAGGCCTTCTGTCCTTTTTCTGTAATTTCCTATTTGCTCTTTTTCCCTGTTAGGAAGCCAGTCCACATTTTCTTTTTGTCATCTTTTTTTTTTTCCTTTCTCGAATACCTTCAAAATGCTCTTTTTCTCTTCTGGGATTTTTCCCCCTTTACTAACAGTGTCTGTTCTATGGGCCTGCCTCCACCCACTTTGTCCGCACCTGTCTTGCCTCCTTCTCTGCCACTGTCATTTCTCATGCACGCCTTTTCCATGGTCCACTTCCCATTCTGATGTCTTTTAAAACATCGCCCCTGTCTCTACTTATGTTTCTGTTAGAAATTATTATAGCATTAAGTCATTAAAATCTGTATCACTTAGCTGTGTCATCTTACTGCCACCCTGTCAGAGACCTTAGCTATAATAATATGATGGAAAATTACTCTCATGCATACGGTGAAAAAGAGAGGGGCAAAGTGACAGGAAGAGAAAACAGAGACCGAACATAAAAGTAAATTACAAAAGGTCTGCACAAAGCGAATGGAAGAATGAAACCATCAATCAATGAATTTTTTCAACGTAGATGGCCAATTCAAATCATTCTGGTAGGAAAAAAAAAGTAGGCAGGCTAGCCGGCAAGCAGGCAAAAGCTATCCAACTCCTTGCCCCTCCTCATGTCATTTTCTTCCTAAGTTATTTCTCAATTTATCCTGGGTTTATTCATCTATGTAATACATATTTACTGTGTGCTGACTGTGTGCCTGGTGGAAAGGAGACTTACTCTCCATTTGCACAAACCCCAGAAGACCCCAGCTCTTGCGGGTATCTACACAAGAGGGGCCAAAATTTTATTCAACTGAAACTTCCAAAGATGATCTGTCATGAGATCTGCCAGACTGCAAGAACTGCATTGCTCAGCAGACTCCAGGTGCTTTCATCACAAATCAGACGGTCTAGGTTGGTGGGGACACAGGGAATATGGCTTCTGGCCCCTCAGCCCCTCCCGCAGCCGGGCCAAGCCAGCCACGGTACACCCTTCAGCAGTTGGGGGGGCGTGGTTCGGCCCACGTGTGGGGATTTGTGGAAGGCTTTCAGAGAGTGTGATAGGAGGAAAACAGAAGCCTGGAGAGTAGCAGCTGCAGTCTACATGAAAGGAGGAAGCCGATGAGTTTAACCCTTGGTTTCAGCTCAGACCATGATCTCAGTGTCGTTAGATCAAGCCCTGCATTGGCTCCCTGCTCAGCACAGACTCTGCTTGGGACTCTCTCTCCCTCTCCCCTCTGAGAGCTTGCATGTGGATGCTCCCAATCTCTCTCAAATAAATAAATCTTTTTTAAAAATTCACTTTCTTCTTTGTCATTTCCTGGAAGGTCTGAAAAGATTTGAAATACGTATAATTACTTCTGGTTTCCAGGTTGTGTTTTTTTGCATGAGACAACATGCACAGACTGGATCACGTGGGGTTCCAGAATTTATTTGGATTACATTTGGATTACCTATGACCGACCTTAAGCAAGTCTCTCACTTCCCTTAGGAAGAAAAAAAAACCTTTCGAATCTGGAGAAATAGATGATGAGATGACACATGAAAACTCTGAAAAGTGGTCCTTTAAGTCACAGATGGTTAAGAGGAACTGGAGGCTGACATTACAGCTCAGAGAGATGGTTCTTTGGCAGGGCTGATGTGCTCACTGGCCAGCCTCCATCTGGGTTTAGTACGGCCTCAGATGATTCTTACATGTAGTTATCTGAATAAGGGCAACTGTTCCAGTAACTACCTAACCCTAGAGTCAAGAATTGTGGCAGGGAAACCATCTAAACAGAACATTTTACGTAATCATCACAATGAGACTGATCCCGGCAGGAAGTGCTACATCTAACACAATGGGAATGCTGACTAGTGTGGTTGTCACCCCTAGGAGTCACTGGGACTTCAGGTGCAGGTCAAGAGAGCCCACAGAACAGGCATTTGTGTGGAATAATTAGAGGAAGTTACGTCTGGAGCTGGGGACTTGGTCTCCAGGGGGCGGTCTCCTAAATCCTTTAACACTCCCATGGGACAGAACTGAGTCTCAGTACTGAACCAGGACCCGCTGCACGACACCTGGAAAAGTTGGACAGGCCGACACATAAGGCTGAACTGAAAGCTATCACATGCCCTTAGCGACCAAAACGTCCTGAGCATGGGTCAGCAACAAGCTAAGCAGCACTGTGAATTTTAGCCTTTTTCACAAGAGAGCAGTACAATTTTTCATTCCTATTCCCAGGGCATTGGGAGCAGAAAATTCACTTTCTGGGGCCCTTCCCCAATCTGCCTCTGTGTCTGGAGCTCTCGAGGTTTGCTTTGTGAGGAAACTGCTGAGGGGACTCACGAGCCACGCTACCCACACTGAACAGCCACTGTAGAGAAAAGTGATGGCTTCTACCCCCAACTGAGGACAGCATCTTGCTTTAAGTTGACATTAAACTTCAAATTGTCCAGAGAGTCTTGAAGGCAAGTGCTTCCAGATCCCCACTGGCACCTTAAGTGGCCAGATGAGAACTCCTCGAAGGCACTCCTTCAAGCCCAGAGTGATCTTGGCTGCCTGAAGCAGAGATACACAGCCCTTACCATGGACCCAAGTCTTTCATATACCCCACCATTCTGATTCCCAACCCAGTAAAGAGGTTTCAGAGATCAAGGAACAAATCTCTCTCAGAATGTCCCAGTCAGGCTGGGGTTGCTGTCACCTGCTTATAGGAACACAACAATCTGCTGGAACAAAAAATCCCTAGGGAATGGTATCTTAGAAATATGGACTGGGCTGCAAAAAAAAAAAAAAAAAGAAAAAGAAAAGAAAAGAAAGAAAAAAATATGGACTGGGGCACGATCTCCAATTGTCAAAAATCAGAGCAAACAAATTGGCTCAATAAATGGCCAGAAAGTATCTGCCAGATTCAATGATTCATTTATCCAACTCATTCACTTATTCAACAAAGATTTATAAGCCAGATAGTCGTTAAGTGCCTGGGACGCACCAATGAACATAATAAACAACAAGCATAGTAACAGGAAGAGCGTAACCATTAATTTTATAGTATGGTAAAAGTCTTAAGTACTATACAAGAAAAAAAGCAGAGTAATACAAGTTAACTGTGATTAGGAGGACAGGCTGCAATATTAAATCAGAATAGATTGGGAAGGTGAAATTGGAAATAGGAAAAATGGTAAGATTGCACTCTTAGCACATCTCTCTTCCAAACATCTGTGGACATGGCTGTTTCCCCAAGATCTATCCATTCTTCTCTCAGTAACTTCCCCGGGTTTTACACTGATATATCCATACCCTGCCATGCCACCCTTCTGGTCATGAAGAGAACATGTGTCTCAGGCCCAAGGACAACCAATGTAACCTTCCTTCCTGCCCAGTTATTGACTCAAGGGTGTGCCCTTGACCCAATCAGAACTATAGATCTGAAGAAGCTATTTTATAGGGAATCCTAAAAAAGATGTCCTCACTTCGTACCTCTTGTATGGCAGCCTGATGTACTCTTGGTAACCTTCTCAGGCAATCTGCAGTGAAGCAGTTGGGCTAAGGACTGTATCAGCACACAGAGGTCAGAATTCAGAAAATCCCAGAGGGACAGACCTGGAGCCCAGATCAAATCATCCCACTGGATGCTTTGTTAGAATAAGCCAATGAATCCACTTTCCCATAAAGACCAATCAAAATTAAGTTCTTCATTACTTGCAACCCAAAGCATCCTAGCCCATAAATCAGACCAAGGGCTACTACACACAGGAGACCCGCCTCGTGGACACATGTAAAATGTCTTATTCCAGCTTTCCTATCCTAAATTTAACGTCTCTGCGTTAAAGTCACAACTTAGAGACAAAAATCAACATTTTTTTGTGAGTCACAGAGAAACGACTTCTTAAATCAGTAAAAGAGATACTTCCAGAAAACTAAAAATAGTAGAATATATTGCATTAGAAATGAAAGGTGCAGATGTTAAGGCAGGCTCAGGAGGATCAATTCTAAGGTAATTTAGGGGAAGGAAATGACAGACGCTCTCGACCTCCAGCATAGTAAATTGTTTCTTGATTCCCTCTTAATGAAAATATCACACATTCTCATTTCTTTTCTGCAATACGGTCGATGGATTTTTTTTTGCCCTCTTTTTTTGCTTTTACTTCTTGCATAGATTTAGTATTTTTGTTTTTAATAAAAGTGGAGGTGTTTCTGAGAATTTCTATTGCAACAGCAGGGCTTGAACTTCAGGACAGCTGAAAGGAAGAGTGTGTGCTGTTTCCATGGAAACCGTAGCAGAATAATGTCAGGTACTAAGAGACATCAAGAATGAAGGGATAAAATCCCTGCATCATTTTAATAAACACGTCCTACTTACCGTTATTTAACCACAGTCTGCACACATATGCTCTGTCTCTTAATAGCCACTCTTCATAAATTTCTTTTGACCACATCTAACCTTTCTAAGTTGGTCTTGATTATGCTGCTAAGTAAATAAAGATGAAAAGAATGCCCTTCATCAGACTATTATAAATGCTTTATTATTCTGAGAACTCATTAGCCATATATATGTTTTAATTAGAAAATAGTACTATGGGGACTCAATAATAAGGGTTAATGGAAACCCACAAAGACAAACAAGTAAATTAAACAGGGCTGACATTTTGTCCTTAGTTCCTCATCTTGTATTACACACCCTGTTCTGGGTTATTTGCAGTAGAAAAAACAAACAAATAAATAAATAAATGAAACAGTTCTTACCCCAACCCCCTCTCTCGCTGATGCTTCTCTCCTCAAGTTTATGTTCCAAAAGTAACCTGTCTGGCAGCAAGAAAACTACGTATAAGCCTCCAGTCTCCCAGGCAGCAAGGGACTGGAGCCAAATGCTTACGAGCCCCGCCCTGGGGAGATTAGCGAGGGGCTCTCTCTGGGGAGGCATCCTGGTGAAGTAAGTGTCTCTCAATGCTTCTTTGCAGCTTCCTGGTGTTCTCTTGCTCTCTCCACCTCCCCCCAAACAAGGGGTCAGTTCTCATCTGTTTCCTCAAAGTCTGGCCTCCACACATCCATCAGCAGTCAAGAAGGAAGGATGAGAGAAGGGGAGAAGGAAGCAAGGAAGGAGAGGAAGAGGAGAAAAGGAAGGAAAGGGGAGAGGGTAAGGAGGGTAGAGAGGCAGGACAGCACCATAAAGCAACTCATGGGAAGAAAGATTGAGGGTTTCTCCATCCATCAAGGACCCTTCTAAGGGACACTGGTTGAGAGGAATGATTTGTATGTAATCCTATAAGGAATCCCTTTATTTGTCTCCCAAACTCAGGTAAAGGAAATTGTACCAAATTTCAAATAAAATGAAGTAATACTCCATTAGGGCCAGTGAATAGAACTCAGCAAGCAAGCTCTGTCTGTATCATGGCCTGAGAAATGATAAACACTGGAGGGAAAAGGAGCCTTTTCTCCTTTTAGGAGGTAGTAATTAGAATCGAAAGTATTAAGTTCCCAGTAGTCTGGAACTTCACAAAGCCACTTGGGATTCACAGCCGCAGCCAGAGGGTAAAGGGCCTTGTGATAACTGGTGAGCCACAGATTGAGGGGCCGGTGTGCCCGAGGGGAGTCCTGAAGACAGGAAGCAGCATATAGGACAATAAAGCTCACACAATCCTTTCAAGAACTCCCCAGGGACACCTGATCCGAAAAGGGATGCATGGAGCTAAGGCCCAGCAAGTCCCTGATTAAGGACTATGATTCAGAGTTTAAGATCTGGATCCCCTTTTCTTAAGTGTATTCCTCCTGTTGGGTTCTGCTATAACCCAGAAAAAAACAGGAGGGTCATCACTAAATCATCATCACTTCCAGAGGAACCAAAAGACTGAGAAGCACAATCCTGCCCCCAGGAGGTCACAGTCGAGACAGGAAGATTCCTTGTCGGATCCAGTCACCACCATCAACACACACACACACACACACGCAGACACAAACACACCCCACTCATTTGAAGCTAAACTGCTCTAGATTTTAGGCTTATAAGTGGCATAAAAATACCTGAACGACAGACTCAACCTCAAATAAAATCCAAAAAGATGACTTGAAATCTTGCGGAATAATCGCACGACCTTTTAAAGAGACAATGAGCCTACATTTCATGTAATCATCTGATTCTACACAAAAGGTTCACGTGCAATTTTGTGTTTATCAGTTTAGTGGCTCTGGAATCATGATGCCAGTAAAGCCAATCAATTTGGACATCAATAATCTGGTCCTTTGATCTTCCATAATGTCTATTAGTTTAGAATACACAAATGACTTTCAGATGGGTTTCCCTCTCTATTCCCCACATGAAGAGTCTCCTACAAAGCAAAAAAGTGACAACAGCAGAATGTGATTGCCATCCTTGATCGGAGAACAAGAGAAGACAGTATTACGAAAGATATAGATCCAACCAGTTAACTGTAATAACATATTTTTTTTATGCCAAGACTTTATTAGAGTTGAATAATTCATTTGGTGCTCTTGACTTCTCGTATTCCCAAATCTGATCTGCCTCAGCATGGTTTTACTCTCTCAAGGAAGTTTCTATAGGAGAAAAGGATCCAATCTCATTGACCACGACCACAGAGAATCTTAAATAAATATTTTAAGTAAAGCAGGATGGGACAAGCTTCCTGATCCTTAGGAAATGGAAACCTTAGGGGATGGGAAGAGCAGGAGAATACGGAATCTATAGCTAATTCACCTTGCTCAATCTTGAGCGTCTAGTCCAGCTGCAGCCCGTTCTTGCCTCGCTCATTAGATTTGGCCTCTAACATTTCAAGTGAACTGAAGCCACTTGAACAGCTAACAGGGTATGAAATATCGGGTTTGCCACAAGCCTCTACGGTCTAGCTCTGCCCACGTACCTGCCTGGCCTTCGACATTATTCACTCAGCCCGAGGACACCTGAAAACTGAGTCCCGGGCCCACGGAATAATTTGTTCAAAATCACAGTGTGATGGAATTAACATGGCATGTGTTTGTGGGAATAGGAGTGGAGACGGGTGAACACAAGACTCTCCTAATTTCTTCCTCATGCACAGATGATGTGAGTCAACTAGTGCTGAGGCGGGGAAGTCACAGCCAAAGGAAGAAGGGCTTCTTTCCCTTCCTTTTCCTTCTTGCTATGGACTGAGTCAGCCCCCTGCCTCCACTGCTTCAAATCCATATGTTGAAGTCCTAACCCCTAATTTGATATATTTGGAGATGGACTTTTGAAAGGTAATCAGATTTTGATGAGATTGAGATTGATTTGCTACCCAGAAGTGGAGTGCTGCTATAACAAACAGTGAGACACATGGAAGCAGCTTCTGAACTGAGTAATGGGTGAGGGCCGGACAAGTTTCAAGATGCGTGCTAGAAACATGGAAAATTAAGGGCGATTTGGAGGAGGTCCCAGATGGAAA
>CM053606.1:69853209-69873681 GCA_028646535.1 Procyon lotor | reverse complement strand
TTACTTAAGGAGGGGAAGAATGACCCCGAAAGGCATTCAGAGATTATAACATTGCTTCTCCCACCAAGGTCCAGGGGGCAGGGCTGGTTCTTCCTGCCTTTCAAAAGATAGCGGACTTCTGTTTTTGGGGCCAGGGATCCCCCTGTCCAGTGCCTCACCAAGCGGAAGGGCAGGGTTGCCCGCAGAGCCGTGGGAGGGAAGCTGCCACTCCCTTCCACCCAGAAAATGAGACATCAAGCTGAAGAGGATTATTTTTAAGCTGTAAGATCCAGTGGAATTTGCCTTGCTGGATTTTAGACTTGCTTGGGAACCCAGCACCCCTTTCTTCTTTCCAATTTCTCCCTTTGGAATGGCAATATCCATTCTATGCCTTCCCACCACCATAGTTTGAAAGCATAGAACTTATGTGGTTCCCCAGGCTCACAGCTAGCGAGGAATTTTGCCTCGGGATGAGTCATATTGCACATCTCCTCAGCCATATCTGTTTTAGATGCTGTTTAGATGAGACCGGACTTTAGATTTCAGAGTGGACGCTGGCACGAGTTGCAATACTGGGGACTATTGGGATGGAATGAATGTATTTTGTATCTGAGAAGGCCATGAATTTGGGGGGTTCAGGGGCAGAAGGCTATGACTGAATTGTTAAAAAAATAACATAGTTACCATTCTACGTCCAAGATTTCCTGAGCCAATTCCCACACACGTCCCAGAGTTTGTGCAAAACCAAACCAGTCTATCACATCAAGAGTCTGGCAGACACTCTGTTGGTGACATTAAGGTCCTAATTTTTTTCCAAAGGAGTATTTTCAATGGCAAATTTGTCCATTCACTCTGAACCCTTGTCTCATACTGAAATCAACAAAGGTTCAGTGTAAAAAGATCTTATTTTTAGTCATAATCACTGTATTTACTTTTACAACTTAGCTTTTTTTCCCCCAGTATGGGAAATATTCTGGATCATAGATCATCTTCTGGATTTTCAAACTAAAGATAAAAAAAGGGGGGCGGGGGGGGTTAAAGGAAATTTTACCATAAGTACAACCTTAATGGAATTTGCACTTCTGACCTTTGAAATATGAATCCGAAATTTGACCTATCAGGCTACACTATTATTTCTTATTCTCCATAGTCCTGTCTACACACTGAAATCAGTTCTCAGATTGCTCTTTCAGAGAGTTCTCCAAGGTCAACAAAACCTGAGATTACAAATACAAAATTAATTTAAGAAATCAAATAACAAGTATCACTAGGGTCAGTACAGAGTCTTCCTTCAGTGGTCAGGTCTATACCCAGGGCAAATGGCAGGCAAAGCAGCCTTTCTGTACTATTCATCCAGTTGTATATGGCTGTGTGTGTTTATGTGTGTGACCGTGTATGTTTGAGAGAGTGAGAAGGAAAGAGAGAGGGAAGGAGAGACAGGAAGAGAGAGGGAGAGAGAAAGAAGACTAAAAGGGAGAGGGAAGACTTCAATGTACTGGAAAATTGTTCTACCAATAAGGCATGCTTTGGAATAAGACGGCATTTGCAAGGCTGCAACAACAGAAAGGGTGGACATGCAACCCCGGAGAGCACAAACCCAGGACGCTACAGATTTTTATTGACTGCTGAATAGTACAATCCTGCAGTTTGGGACTGGCCTCTCTCACTTCAGTGATCCGCCTTCCTTCCAAAGAACTGAACCTTATTTTTATTGTTCTATATGTTGGTTCTATCAGGAAAGAAATTCCAGAACTAAAGCTTAAATGAAGGCGAGGTCGAGCAAAAAGAGTCTTTAAAAAGAAAAAAAAAAAATCACTGCTAATTGCATGACCGTCTTCGCCAACAATGTCTCCCACTGCTCAGTGTTTGCAGGAGCCTCCTGTTCTCAAACCGTAATTCATCTCACCAGTGCCCATTTTCAGTTGAGGGTATGTCCTTATTCTTATTACATATCAGTACTCAAAAACTAAAATGGTAAGTGAACCTTTGGCTTCTCGAATCAGTTTTGATTATAAATATGTTTTTAAATAGGTAGAGTAAGAGCGCCTGGGTGGCTCAGTCGGTTAAGAGTCTGCCTTCCGCTCAGGTCATGATCCCAAGCCCCGAGTCAAGTCGGGCTCTCTGCTCAGTGGGGAGTCTGCTTCTCCCTCTCCCTCTGCCTCCCTCTCTCCCTGCTTGTGTTCTCAACCTTACTCTCTCTCTCAAATAAATAAGTAAAATCTTAAAAATAAGTAAATAGGTGAAGTAACCCAAAAAACAGGCTTTTGGGTTTTTTTTTTAGTGAATACATTGCTTAAAGATCTTCATTCAGTACATAACGAAAACCCAAATGTAAAATTATTTTTATGAGGATTTTCTGTAATGATGAGTCACAAATTAAAAAAAAAAAAAAAAAGCCTACAGAGGCCGTGTAGGTGCTGGGAGCAATAACCAACCGGGTCTCCTTGGACCTCCTCCAGGGCCACTGCTGGAACAGCAGGTCACTAACATCAGTCAGGATCTCCAGCTGACCTCAGTTGTTGAACTGAGTTGAGCATCAGCCTACAGCGCAGGAAACCTCAGAGACAAGGCACGTTTGTGATTAGGGTTTACAGTCTGGCACTGAAGATTTACAGTATCTTGAATCCTATGCCCTTATTTGTAATCCTTTGATTCGGCATCACATTCTTACTGACCTTGTCTTTGAAAGGTTCAACATTATATTATTGGTTCCAGTACTGCTCAGTTCTTTATCGGTATTTTCCTTGTAATTCCAAAGTAGTGATTCTTTTGAAGATTTAGGGAATAGTTAGCATAGCAGCCTGAGATCAATCGCTCAGGCTCTGGGTCCTAGTTCTGCCACATGCTAGTTATGTGACCTTGGGGCTAATATTTACCTCTCTAAACATAAAGGGAAATAATATTTCCCTCTATGTTTCAGTTTACTTATCTGTAAAGATGAGTATTTAAAAAGCCATTGTTTTAAAGCCAATGGTATTAAAAAGCCATTGTTATGAGGCTTCAATCCATAACAAAGTAGAAGGTATTGTTCCCCAGCCATTTCTCCTCCAAAGATGGCTCTTCTGCCAGCTCCTTAAATGTTGGTGTGACTCCAGCTTCAGCGTAAAGCTTTCTCTTCTTCCTCTGTGTTGATTCCTGACTTGGAGCTGGTGATTATGATGCACTCTGTTTTTGTCACCCAATGGTCCTTCTACTTTCCTCTGGGTCTCTAGTTCTTTCCCTGTCACTGGATGACCTTCCAGTTATCCTCTTGTTACTCTTAGCCCCCCAAAAGTCCCAAAGTCACTGGAATAGAAAAACTCAGCCACATTTGTAATCAAAATATCTGATAATGTCTACTATTTGATGCTCCAAACTCAATATAGAGTTTTGGCTTCTCACCTCTCTTACCTGAGAATTACTGCTGTTTGAAAGCAAAAGGCAGCCATGGTCAGTCTCTTCTCTCTCCCCTCATGGGGTGCTTCTACTTCTCCCTCATCTTGCTACCTGGGTCTGGAACAAGGGACACCAGAGAAGCATGAAGAAAGCAGGAGAGCTCTCAACTGACCGGCATGGTGTGTTGGGATATAGTGACAGGTTCTCTGTTGAAAGTTTCGTTTAAGGAAGGGATGGGGAGGGAGACAAACCATAAGAGACTCCTAGACTCACGAAACGAACTAAGGGTGGCTGGGAAGCAGGGGGTTAGGGATAGGGTGGCTGGGTTGTGGACATTGGGGAGGGTATGTGCTATGGTAAGTGCTGTGAAATGTGTAAGCCTGACGATTCACAGACATGTACTCTGGGGCAAATAATACATTATATGTTAATAAAAATTAAAAAAAAAAAAAGAAAAAAAGAAAGTTTCGTTTAGGCAGAAGTTTAGAGATCCCAACAGATATCCAGAACTCAACATCGTCCAAGCCAAGCTCATGACCTTGCCCCCAACACATGCTCCTTTTAACAGTGGTGGTTTTTTCATTTGTTTGTTTTCCTTCATTCTTTTGCCCTGTGCCACCAACCACCAATTGAGTAATCTGATAAATCTACGATCATTCTTGTCTTCTTTCTCTACCTTCATCTCATATCAAATTAGTCATCCCCTCCTATTTAACATTTACTGAGAGCCTCTCCACCGTGCTTTCTCTTCTGCAGCCTCACTGCCACTGTCCTGGTTAGGATCTGGGCACCTCTTCTCCAGGTTATTCTCATGAAATCACAGCTGGTCATCCATCACTTCCCAAACATCACAAAGATGGCACCTCTTTTTATTTCACTTTAACAACTTTCTTTTTATCAAGTTATCTTTGTAATGATACACTGGTCCTGCCACGGTTTTTCTTAAAAACTTGCCATAATAACTCCCTCTTGCCAAAAGAGCCATTCAGACTCATTTGTCTGCCTTATAGATCTCTTCAGTTCACATTCCTACCTACTTTCCCACTCCTGTTACCTCATTGTAGTTTGATTCTCAAGAAGCCTCTGAATAACCATATTTTCTTAATCTTGCAAGACTACATTCTAGCCTGTCTTTGTAGATGCTGTTCTTGCTGCTTAGGTTACACTTCCCTTGCTTCGTTACTTGGAAAACTCGTATCATCTCCTCCAAAAAGACATCTCTCACTCCCTCACCAACTCATGATAGTTTGTGGCTTCTTTGCCCCTACAGCACTTTCTTCCTACTTCTCTGATAGAAACTACTTAATGTTACAACTTTCTATTTATGCCTTTCTTCTCCATTAAATGGTGGGGTCCTTGATGTGGGGAACAACAAAAAAAATTCAAGAAAACTTGATAAATAAGTGAATATACCTATGAGCTGAACAGTTAGAAATTAAGAAAGCAGAGAGAATGCATAAGGTGAGGAGGTGGACTCTTAAATATGAATTTTCTCTTAAGCAGAATAAGACTTTGTTCAATCTGAGCTATTTTTTTTAAAGAAAGAACTCTCTGTTCCCAATTCCTAATCAAAATTTTATTTTTTAAATACTTCTATGTATGATCCTTGAGGTAGAGAATGGAGTGTTCTACATGTTTTTCTGCTACTTTGAGGGAAAGGGAAGGAAGAAGTGTGTGTGTGTGTGTGTGTGTATTGCTTTGCAAATAAATATGCAGTGACTGCACTGTAAGATCTTGGAGGACAGAAATTGTACTTGTTCATGCTGAGCCTTACACAAAGCTCTTGGTTCACTGGAGATGCCCAATATATTTTTTTAAATCTTCATTTATTTTAGAAAGTACATCCGTGCACACAAGTAGAGGGATGGGCAGAGGGAGAGAGAGAATCCTCAAGCAGACACCCAGCTGAGCATGGAGTCAACATGGGGCTCTATCCCAGGATCCTGAGATCATGACCTGAGCCAAAATCAAGAGCCAGCTGACAGCTGACTGAGCTATCCAGGCACCTGAATGCCCAATGTTTTTTTAAAAAAAAATAAGTACAAGCAAATCACATGCCCCCCAAAATGAACTACATCTATTTTCAAACTTAGAATTCAAGGACATGCATAGGATAAACCTAAGAGTTAAAAAAAAAAAAAAAAGAAAAAACACTGAAAGAAATGGGTCTTAAGGTGAACAGTCAACTACATTCATTGCATGCATGGATCAGTATATGTTGGCTGTGGAGTTCCCTGTCTCCCAAAGGTCTTCCAAGATTGCATGAAGAGAAGGGTAGAGGAGGATGGGAATGCTGGGAATGGTGGGGAGGTGGACAGAGTCATTTTCACACTGTAATATACAAAGCAGGAAGTGAAATGGAGGTCTTCCGGGTACCAGAATTGCTGGACCACAGAGGCCATCCCCCAACATGATGATATTCCTATGCTTTGGATTTATTTATCTTGTTTTGTAGAATCATATTTCCCACTAAATGGTTTTCTCTAAGTCCTTCATGCACATTAAGTCCTTTAGCAATGTGGCACTCATGAGGTTAACATGACGGGCAAAGTGGCCTTGGTTCCTCCCTGGAGGTCATCCTGGTATTGCTCAGCTAATGTTCTACATTCTGCTAATGTGAATGACAACTGCGTGATTTCCCAGTGCCCAGGAAGGAAAAGAATATCATCAAACATTCCCACATCTCCCAATTCTCCCTCCCACCTCACTGTCTCTAACGCTGTATAAATGGCCTCATTTTTAACAGAAGTATGACAAACACAACAATAGCGTCATTTTACAGCCGCACTAAAGCTCATTTTTAAAATGCATTCCATTTCAAAGCTGCTCTAATCTGAGCCTTTTGGAGTCTTTATTCTCCTTTTCTCCAGAAGCAGCCTGTGTTTCTGAACAGCCACCAGGAGAGCTGAGGAATGTGGATAGCATCTGCCAGGGTAGAGGGGCTGCCTCCCAAGTCTTTAGTGATTCATAGGTTGTAAATGCACTTGATTGTGAGGCTCTGCATTTACACCAGGAATTTATAAATGGGCATTTGCAACTTGCAAATGGTTAGCAGTTAATATCACTCCCTTTCTAATATGTCACACAAAGGCCGACATCAGATTATCTACCATATCAATTTTGATGGGTATAATTCAGATTTTTTTTCTTCGAGCTTCCTATTATCGAGAATATAAGAAGTAAACACCACTTTGCTTACTTTTACTTTTCACCAAATCAATCTTAAATAAATCCTTCAGTTACAAATGTGTATTTTCAGACTATTTTGAATTACCTTGAAACACTTCTCATCTAATGGTCATATTTACTTTACAGAACATGCAGTTTGATATCGATTTTGTATGTGATTTGGTCAAGCTCACAGCTACAAGCGAAATGCTCCAGCAGAGTTGCTTATGGTTGTCCTTATGACCAAATATCTACTATGCACAGCCTGGAGTATCATGAGGATTATAGCTCTAACTGCCAGTTTCTGTTTTTAAAATATCTCAGGGCAAAAGGACAAGCTGACCTAATCAGGAGGTCATTTGAATAGATTTTATAGTGCAAGGCACAGCTAATGTCTGGTTGACATTCCAACCCAGAAATTTTTTTTCATCTGTGATTAATGGACTTGACATCCATTTCCCTTTGCTTTTGCTAAACATGTAGTTCAGGATTTATTGTTAAATACCACTGAGATCACAGGAAACTGAACTCTTATGGCTGTAAAAATATTGTGCCAGAGGCCAGAGTTTCTCCAAAGAGTTTGGATCATACTAAGAAGTATAAAATGGTTTATGGTCTTGGTCCTATTGACTGTCACAATTTCTCCAGTATTAAGAAACTTTTTTACAGTGGAAAATGGATTGCATGAGTTAGTAACATGATAAACCCACAGTTAGGTGATTTTTTTTTAAGATCTTATTTATTTTAAAAAGAGAGAGAGAGAGAGAGAGTGTGTGTGTGTGTGTGTGTAAGGGAGGGAGAGAGAGAGAGAGAGAGAGAGAGAGACCAGGGGGAGCAGCAGAGTGGGAAGGAGAGGGTGGGGGAGAGAGTGTCAAGCAGACCCTGCACTGAGTGCAAAGCCAGACTTGGGGCTCAATCCCAAGAGCCTGAGACAAAACCAAGAGCTGGGCACCCAACTGGCTGAGCCACCCAGGCACCCCAGGTGATGAGATTTTTAATAAATTTTAAAAGAGTAGCAGAACCGAGGGGGAATGAAATGGAGGACGATATCCATCTGGTTTCATAAACAGCTCACTTTTCTATTTGCTCTCCTTCTACAAAACGTTCTAGTAGCCAGAAGTGAGAAGAGTAAGAGTTTGAAAACCCAAAACATCTTTCTCTCCTTTCACTGATTCAAATGACTCAGAATTTTGCTAGTATAGATGTGGGACTTATCCTCCTAGTCAATCTGCTGCTATCAGGACATAATAATGTTAAACTCTTAAAGGATTCTCTACTCCTTTCTAATGATTCAATGGTCTTCTGGTGCACAAACTAAGAGCAGTTGTCATTCGTATCTCTAAAAAGGACATATGATACAGCAATCGAGCCTTCGTGGTTAAGCTACTAAGTGAGAAATCCTGACCTACGTGACCTTGGACAAGTTATTTAACCTAATCTCAGATTTCCCACAGGTAAAACAGGAATAGTTATAATACCTTCTTCCTATGGTTCTTGAAAATATTTTTATTAAGATTTTATTTTATTTGACAGAGAGAGAGTGAACGAGAAAGAGAGAGAAAGCATAAGCAGGCTGAGCAGCAGGCAGAGAAAGAGGGAGAAACAGACTCCCCAGTGATCAGAGAGACTGGCGTGGGGCTGGATCCCAGACCTGAGATCATGACCTGAGCCGAAGGCAGACGCTTCACCGACTAAGCCATCCAAGCACCCCGGTTCTTAAAAATATTTTTTAAAAAGCGATGCACAAAAGGGCTTAGTATCTGATAAAAAATAAAATCACAACAAATATTAGCTATTGTTTTTATCAGGTAGCTGAAATAGTTAATTGCTTTTTAAAAAGTTAATAGCATATTTGGTTCGCAAGCCGAATTAGACCTAACTAGGGTTTATTGAATCTGTCCTTTAATATGAGCAACAAATGACTGTGTGATGTGCATATAAACACAAATTCCCAGTGCGTTGAGAAAAATGGCAATCCTCCTGTCCTTGGTAAGAGGAAAATGACAATTTCAATATTTTTGCTCATTTGCTATACTTTCTAAGTAGAATAATGTCCTGGATGAAGCCCGCATACAGGTTAATGGTGACAGCAAGGAAGAACAATGGACCAAAACACGACACTGGGTTCAGGTGATTGTTTCATTATGAAAGGGAATCAACTGTTACTAAATTAAACCACCATGTGTGAGTTACAGGTGTCACTGCATGAATGTGTTGACTGACTAGGGCTCGGCTGTGAAATGAAACATGTGAAATTTAAGCATACTTTTGGAACAATACACACATTTTCATCTACTTGTGAATTTTAATGCTTTTGTGAAAGCCTAACATCTTACTTAGAACATAGAAATGATTGGTTTCAAAATGAGACATGTAAACACAATGTGGGTTCATTAATTGTTCATTACCGCTGCCTGCTGCAAACCCAAGCCCTGTGACCAGGCGCTGGCGGCAGCATACAGAACAGGCACGCTGCATTTTAGTCCTTCTCTCTTCTGTCCTGGGCTAAGACAGTCCAGAACGAGCCCCGTTAGCGATTCCTAATGGAGGCTCTAATTCCTACTTAGAAGCAAACAGTAAGAAATTAAATCAATTCAATCTAAAAACATACAGTGGCAATGCCATTTCACAAGGGATGCTGTTTAAACAGTTAACTCTGAGTGAACTCTTCCTGTTCTTTGATTGGGAAGCGTTTCAGCCCTTAATTACTGTGTTCTGTTGAGTCTGTGACAGATCGTCCCTTTTTTACAGGCTTCTTGCCAGGATAAAGCAGGTTTTTTTTGTTTTTTTTTTTTTTGGTGTTTTTTTTTTTTTTTAAGAAGACTACACTTAATTAGAGCTAGAACAATTAACTCTTTGTGTGCTTGATCTTGTCTCACCATGAAAGTTTGATTTTGGCTGGAATTGTCTGCTTCTGTTGTCTTTGTAGAAATTGTTAAAATAAAAGCAATTTGGAGTGAAAATTTGCTCTCTGTATCAAAGGTAAAACTTTTAAGATTCTTTTTAAGTGCAGTAAACAAAATTGTAAAATTTTCAGCAGACCAATGGGAGCATTTCCAACCCAGCAGTAGCAAGAGAGAAAAGGGCACAGCGGAACGCAGGTTTCCCTGACAGCCCCATGCCTGCAGGGGATTCATCTACCCTCCCCAAGTTTCTGTTTCTTCATGTATACAGTGAGACAGGAATACCTAACTCACAGGGTCGCTCTGACCAGGCCCAGCATACATCAAGTGCTCAATAATTGTGAGCCATTTCTTTCTGTCCTCATCCTCGATCCTAAAATAGGCTACTCTGCATTTTAATTTTTTTACTCTATTGTGGAACACGACAGAACGGCTGTCAGGCTGATGAGCTTTCAAACCAGAAGCACCCCACCGCCATCCTGCTCCTCAGAGAGTGTCCTTTTGGGTGACGCTGTCTGTTCCTAGATCTAAGAAGAAGAGATGACAGACTTGACTTAAAACAGGGAAGGCTGGGATATGAAAGGTTATCCTGAATGATAGAGAATGCTAGGAGTGGCAGAGAAAAAGGATTCGCTCTTCATTAGTGATACCCAAATAAAAATTGATCACATTAGGCTCATCATAACAAAGAATAATTCAGTCTGTAGTGTCTTTTAAGATAAAAGATAAGTTTATGTAGATAAAATATAAAGTTTCTTCCTAAAAGTAATTTAGAAAAAGGTGAGAAAACCTCATCTAGGTAAAGACGGTTCTATTGCTATCTCTCTCTTTTTTTTTTTTTTAGAAAAATGAGTTTAGAGATTTTGTAAAACTGGTCCATGTTCATTATAAAAGAAGGAAAAATTAAAAAAAATTTTTTTTAATTTATTTTATTTTAGAGAGAGAGCACACGAATGTGTACAAGCAGAGGAAGAGGAGAGAGAATCCCAAGCAGACTCTGGCCTCAGCACAGAGCCTAACCCGGAGTTCGATCCTACAACCCTGATATCATGACCTGAGCTCTAACCAAGAGTCAGATGCCCCACAGACTGAGCCACCAAAGCAGCCTGAATAATGACAAATTTTTTTAAAAATCATCAAAAACCTACCATCCCCAAATGGTAGCATGACACACATTTCCTTCCCCTTCTGATCATTTTACTTTGTTTGTATATTGCTAAGGTTTATAACATTCACATTATTTGAGGCCATTAATTGAGGCAGATTTAGTTCTAATTTAGATGGATTAAATTCTAATTAGTAGTATTTTTAAATTATATTTTCATCATTTCAAAATTTTAAATTTTGGATTATGTCAATCTAGTTAAATTTGGATTATTTGTTTTCTAAGTTCTGGATTCCTAAAGTTTGTGAACACAAACATGTTTATTAGTTATGCTTCAAGGACAACTTGCTTATGTGAAAATTATTGGGGTACATACTTCCCCAGAATGCAACATACTGTTTTCTAGCATTGACTATATAGGGAAGAATCTTTTTTTTTTTTTTAAATGGGGGTGGTATTTCTTTCTTTCTTTCTTTCTTTCTTTCTTTCTTTCTTTCTTTCTTTCTTTCTTTCTTTCTTTCTTTCAAGATTTTATTTATTTATTTGTCAGAAAGAGAGAACAGAAGCAGGCAGAGTGGCAGGCAGAGGCAGAGAGAAAAGCAGGCTCCCCGCTGAGCAAGGAGCCCGATGTGGGACTCCATCCAGGACCCTGGGATCATGACCTGGGCCGAAGGCAGCCGCTCAACCGACTGGGCCACCCAGGCGTCCCTATAGGGAAGAATCTAATATCAACCTGCTACTTTCCCCTTTGTACATGACTTGAATTTTGTCTTGATGCCCAATTTACTTTTTAGTCTTCAGGTTCAGTAACTTCATTGGACATATACTGGTATCGATTACTCTATGTTTTCCTGGTATATGAGACCAGTTGATATGCTGATTCAAATCTTTATAATAGAAAGAATTGTTAAAATTTCTTTCTGTATAATTATTTCTAGAATAAGAATTAATACTGGAATCAGATGTAAGGCCAAGAGAATGTAAGGCCATGCACAAGGGGTGCCCAGTATACCACATGAACACTGACCTAAGAAAGCTAACATAGTGACACTAGTACCCGACACAATAGATTTAAAGTATGAAGGATTATTAAGGATAGAGAGGGACATTTTGTAATGTTAAAAGTGTCAGTCCCCAGGGAAAATACTATAATCTATAATTGTACATACTTAACATAGTCTCAGAAAGCTGAACAAAACTGACAGAATGAAAAGAACTAGATAAATACATGATCATAGTAGATTTTAACATACCTCTTTTGACATCTGATTGAAGAAACAGATGTTTAAATTATCAGACATGGAAGATTTGAACCACATGGTTAACAAACTAGACCTATGTACAACACTGTTCACAATAACTACAACATGCATATCCATTTGTTGTAAAATAAACATTCACCAAAAATGAGCCAAGCCAACCTGCTTGGCTACAAAGCATACCGAGCATATTTCAAAGGACTGAAATCAAAGAGAATCTGTACTCTGACTACAGTGGAATTATTTTAGAAATCAATAACAAAAGATAACTAGAAAATTCTCAAATACTTGAAATTTAAGGTTTGTACTTCTAAGTGATCCATGGCTGAAAGAAAAACTCAGAAAGGAAATTAGAAAATTTTTTTACTGAGTGAAACAAAAATATCAGAACTTGTGATTTGTAGCAGAAGTGATCAGAAGGATATGTGTGGTATTAAAAATCATATATATTAGAGAATAAAGACTAAAATACTAAGTGATTTAAGTAACCCTTTAAAAAACAGCAAGTTAAATGTAGAGAAATTAGAAGAAAGGAAATGTTCAGGAGTAGAAATTAACGAAATAGAAAGTTCACATGCAGTACTGACAGTCAACAAAGCCAAAAGTTTATCCTCCAAAAAAAGTTAAAACTAATAAATTCCTATCAAGACTTTCAAGATGAGAGAGAGAGAGAGAGAAGGCAAGCACTACCAAGTTCAAGAATGAAAAGGGGGCATCAATACAGATCCTACAAACATTTTTTTAAAGATTTTTAAAATTTATTTATTTATTTAGTTTGTTTGTTTGTTTATTTAAGAGGAAGAACGCTCAAGCAGTGGGAGAAGCAGGAGAGGAAGAAAGAATCCGAAGCAGACTGCACTGGGCATGAAGCCGAGATGGGGCTCAATCTCACAACCACGAGATCACGACCTGAATGGAAACCGAGAGCCAGATGCTTAACCAACTGAACCACTCGGGCAGCCCCCTTACAAACATTTTATTTCATTTCATTTCGTTTTTCATTTCAGAGAGAGAAAGAGCATGAGTGGGGGTGGAGGGGCAGAAGGAGGAGAGCAGGTCCCCCACCGAGCAGGAAGCCTGACGTAGGCCTTGAAGCCAGGACCCTGTGACCGTGACCTCAGCTAAAGGCAGACACTTAACTGACCGAGTCACCCAGGCACCCCAACCAAACATTTTAAGAAGAAGATATTATGAGCAACTTTATGCAGATATGTGTGAAAAATTAAAAGATTTTTCCTTGAAAAATATTGCTTATCAAAGCTAAAATAAGGAGAAAATAGAAAATCTGAATAATCTTACATCTACTAAGCAAATAGAATCCTTTAATTAAAAAATCTTGGGGCACCTGGGTGGCTCAGTGGGTTAAAGCCTCTGCCTCCGGTGCAGGTCATGGTCTCGGGGTCCTGGGATCGAGTCCCGCATTGGGCTCTCTGCTCAGCAGGGAGCCTGCTTCCTCCTCTCTCTCTGCCTGCCTCTCTGCCTACTTGTGATCTCTCTCTGTCAAATAAATAAATAAAATCTTAAAAAAAAAAAATCTTATCAGAAAGAAAACCCCAGGCCCATATAGCTTCATTGATAAATTCCACCATTTAAGAAACAGAATAGTAATCTTACACTTATTCTAGGAGAGATCGAGAAAGAGAGACCACATCCTAAAGTGATTTCATTTGGCCAGGGAAAACTCGTTACCAAAACGTGACAAGGCTGTTGCCAGAAAAGAAAGTTAAAACACAGGTAAGAAATACTAAATAAACTATATATCCATAAATATCAATAACCTCTAAAAATCAAAGACAGATGCAGTAGAAATATAGGCAAAAAACTTGAACACACATGTATTAATTTCCTACTACTAGTGCAACAAATTGCCACAAAATTAGTGCATAAAAAGAATACAAAGTTTTTATCTTGCAGTCATGTAATTTAGAAGAAATGAGTCTCACCATGCTAATATGAAGGTGTAAATAGGGCTGCATTGCTTCAGGATGTTCTAGGGCAGAATCTGTTTCCTTGCCTTTTCCAGTTTCTAACACCTGCCAGCATTCCTTGGCCTTTTGGCCCCATTCCTCCATCTTCAAAGCCAGCAACACTGAGGCCAGTCCTTCTCACACTGCCATCATTGGCTCTCTCCTTCCACTCCTAAGGGTTCTTGTGATTACACTAGGCTAAGCTAGATATTCCAGGATAATCTCCTTATTTTAAGGCCAGCTGACTAGCAAAGTTAATTCTATCTGCGTCCCCCTTGCCATGCAACCTAACATATTTACATTCCAGGAGTTAGGATGTAACACATACACATATCCTAGTTCTAGGATATAGGTCTTTAGGGAGACATTTCCTACATACTACAAAACACATCACAAAAGAGCTAGAAATAGCCAATAAAAATGTGAAAAGGTGTTCAACCTCTTTAGTCACTCAGAAAATGTAAATTAAAGTCACAATGATATACCATTATACCTCACCAGAATGGCTAATAATAAAAAGTCTGGTAGGGATGTGGAACAACAGGAATTCTCATATATTGCTGGTAAGATCTTTTTAATTAATGCAACCACTCTGAAAAACTAAAACATAAAATATTAATACTCTAATACCCAGCAACTTCATTCCTAGGTCTATACTCATGAGAAGTGGGTACATATATGCACCAAATGATGTATTCAAAGCAGCAATTTAAACAGTCACAAATTAGAAACTATTAAAATGCCTACATCTAGGGAAATAAATTGGGTACACTGACACAATGGACTACTATTCAGCAGGAAAGATGAACAAACTTCTACCTCATAGAACAATATGGATGAATCTCACAAAATATGTTGAGTGAGTGAAGTCAGAAACAAAAATTTATATATTATAGGATCCTATTGTCATTCATATAAAGCTCAGAAGAAGACAAGACTAATAATCTCTTGTAATAGAAATCAGAATAGTGGTTACCTTGGGGCACAGAATACTTGAAAGATGACATCCATTAGGCTTTTGAGGTGTTTGTAATGTTCCATTTTGTAAAAATACAATTACAATTTTTGTAATTTTCTATGTATGTTGTATTTCAATTACAGTTTCAATAAAGCTACTGAAATAGCATATGTACTTTGTGTCAGAAAACTTGGGACTTTATTTAGCTTTCAAGGATATATGAAAACAGACTCCTGGCTAAGGCAGGCTATCATACAGACATACAGCTCACAGTAGACGGATGCTTCCTGTCAGAAGAGCCAAATATCAAAAGGCAAGAGGTTAAAATGAATTAAAATTTATCCCTTCTTGAATCAAATGAAAATGTTACAGACCCCAGAGATTATTCTTATATTTAGACTTTTTCAGTGACCTAAAAGTAGTCATTTGAAATTAGCTAAGTAACATTATATTCAACCTTTTGAAATGAGAGTTTTTGCCATTTTATGAGAAATTGGCATTTTCATCATCAAGGAGGTACACAACCTTCTTGACACAGTGATTCTCCAGCAAAACCATTCAATTTTTAAAACATACCGTTCTTACCAAGAGCCCAGCCACAGTCTGTCAACAGAAAATGGACAGCAGCAAGGTGTGCCTACAGAGGAAGAAAGAATGGACATTTCCAACTGTACAACCAGGAATCTAAAGCATTATAATGCGAATTCCCATAGTAACACGACAACCTGCTTCCTGCTTGGATTTGGTTTTGGTATATTTCTACAGTATCACACAAGGATATGAATAGCAATAAAGAAAATAATATTCCTTTTTATAGGGTGCTTTATGTCTGTAAAGACCTTTCATATTGATAGAGTTTACTGGAAAATCAGGATCTTTTGAATGCAGTCCACCTTGGTTCAAATCCCAGCCAGAACTCTATGAATATCGAACTGTGGGCAAATTTCTCAATTGGCGTCGGTTACCTCCCATGTGCAGGAGGGTAAGAACTACCAGAAAAGGTTTAAGTGGAGATGACAGGTGATGTAAGCAAGTCCCTGGGATGTAGTACAGTAGAGATAATAATGTCAGGCCCACGGCACCTAATAGGAACTTGCAGAACAGTAGCACTTGCTGTGATTGTCTCATTTGCCTTTTCTAACAACCTATAAGGGCAAGGACTGTGAGCGCTTACCTACCAAAACGCCGGCCCACTGGAGGCATTCAGGAAATGTTGGTTTCGTGAGTAATGAATTCATAAAAGAACAAATAAAAGGAAGTAAGGCAAGATCCACTGTCCTAATTTTGTATGAGGGCAGCGAGGCTCAGGTTTATCTGAGGTCCCACTGCTACTAATGAGTAACAAACCCTGTTCCCCTTATTCCAAGCCCAGTGCTCTTGCCTCTATTCAAGCAATGCTCGTGACAATATTTACGCGCCTTCCTCTGGATGTTGGCATTTTATCTTCATTTTGGATGTGTGATTTGTTCTAAGTTAAGGAGTGTCTGGACTCAGCTCAGGAAGAAATCCAGTAAACAAGTTTCACGCTTATGCTGATAGCATGTGATATTTTAAATATACCTAAACTATGATAAAATGTGGAAGCACTGAATTTATATAGAGCATTTGTTTAATACAAAATAAAAATATTGCCACAGAAAGTATTGAGCAAATAAATTCTCCCTGTTTTTTTTTTTTTTAACTTGAAGCTACTGCCTTAGAAAATTAAACGTAGCCAGATAAATGTCTTTCCCAAAGGCATCATGGTAATTCCAAAGTAGCATGTTAGGTCATTTAACCAAGGTTTAGAGGGTTTCTTCAACTAGCTAACATCTGGGCTGTCCACGCACCTTGCCTTTACTGTTGGAAATGTGTTCATCGAGACCAGCATGCAGGGAAACTTATGTCCATGTCCACAGAATCATAAAATTGCATTTTAAAATGTCAATATGTTAGCCAACACATTACGTGCAGAATGGAAATGATCCAGGAGCACTGGGAAGCAAATGAGCTCTTGAGTGGGGGAGAATTGTGAAAAGCAAGAATGAGGCCAGGTAGAAGATTACATTGGAAAGGAAGCCAGCAAGATTAAAGACACGACATCAGGACAGGACCCAGGCCCTAATGGAAAGAACTATGTTGAGAGATGCTGTCTCACGGCACGCCACCAGGCTGCACCTGGGTAGGTGCAGAGCTAAATGCCTGTCTCCCCGAAGTGGGAGAAGGGAAGACGGCCCGAGGAGCTACTGGGAGAGAAAACATTCCAATGCATGAATTGCACAGCGAAGCGTATAGAAACAGTGCAGTACAGTGACAGGCACTGGACTAGGAGATTTATATTCTGCAGAGTAGAGGCTTTGGCGTCACGTATTTGCTATCACTATCAATATTATTGTTAACATTGTTTCTCAATTACATTTTAAATGATTACTGTTAATCTATAGGATACCTATTAATCTCTTCAAGCTTATATCCAATAACTTTGTTGAATGCTCTAAATGTTTCTTGCCAATGCCTTTAGGATATATCCAAACTCTTTAACCAGGTTTCAGACCTTTTATTCTTAGCCACACGGAAATTCTTTCATGTCTTCAGAAGAGGCACATTCTGGCTTGCTGTGAACTCTCCATACTTGTTCTTCCCTATGCTTAGACCACTGCTACCTTTATCTTCCCTCCCTAACTCCTAATAATTCTTTAGGTTTTAGCTTAAACATCATTTCTCCTGGAACATCTAACTTCTCTCTCCCCCCTGCCACCACCCCCACCATGTCCGCCAACAAAATCAGATTAAGCGCCTCTACTTCATGTTTACATGGCAGCCCCACGTGTTAGCAGTTTTGTCTCTTCATAGAACTGTTCGTGCTTGATTGACACTGCTTTTTTCAGGATTTCCCTGGATAGACTATTAGGTTCTGTGAGTGCAGGAGACATGTTAACCTTTACATTTTATGCCAACTACCTAGCATATATAGATCTCTTAAGAATAGCCAGACTATTTGTGGAATGGATGGATGAATAGATGGATGGATGAAAGGACTGGTGGATGGATGAGTTGAATCTAAATTTCTCATATGACTTATAAGGACCTGAATGAAGCCTGCTTATCTTTCTGGTATCTTATCTTGCCACTTAGAACAAAACCATGTACCAGGGGCGCCTGGGTGGCTCAGTGGGTTAAAGTCTCTGCCTTTGGCTCAGGTCATGATCTCAGGGTCCTGGGATCGATCCCCACATCGGGCTCTCTGCTCAGCAGGGAGCCTGCTTCCCTCTCTCTGCCTGCCTCTCTGCTTACTTGTGATCTCTCTCTCTGTGTCAAATAATAAAATCTAAAAAAAAAAAAAAAAAAAATGTACCCATCAGCCACTCCTTAATTACTTTTCTCCTGAACACCTCCTACTCATCCTGGAGGGCTCAATTTTGTTGGCTTCCTCCTCCCATCGTCAACCTGCCCCCTTTTCTATCCCACGTAGATTAGGTGCTCCTCGGAGGTTCTTCCCCAGGACCCTCACTTCCTCTATAATGACATTTAAGTTTTTCTGGAGTTTTCTGCTCTCTAGTTAGTATCTTCCTCTAGACTATAAGCTCCCAGAGGACATGGACCATGTTTAATCCAGTTTATCCTTTTATCCTGGCATTTAATAGTTAGTGAATGCATAAATGAACTAAGTAGTTATATTATCATTAAAAATATAAACAAAGTTTATGGCATTTTTCAGGCATTTCCTTCCTATTCCTTCCCACCAGGGGACTGATGAATCTTTATGGAAAATGTCAATGTTCTGATTCTGTCTGGATTCTTTATCTTTTATCATTTTTCTAAATTATGCACAGATCCTCTTCTGCATCCTATACTATCAAAAATTGGAATGGCTGTTTTCTTTCATGAGAGCTTTTTTACAACTGTAAAGACTTCTGAGTCCCTCTGTCAGCAAGTGCTCAACGTTTACACTTGAAGTGCCAAGACTTTAATAACTGTATCTCTGTCAATTTGGCACATCCGGTTCCTACCAGCTATTGCTCAGACCCACACAGTCTGAAGTAAGTACGAGACTTCCTCTCCTTCTGTCTTTCTTAAGATGCCTGGTGCCTTCTCAGCTACAAATGGAGTTTGTCCATTTCCCTGAGTCACTCCTCTGTTGAGTCCATGTGGCCTGTATCTTGGTGGAAGAAATATGCTTGCTAGTCAGTGGATTTTTCAGTATTCACATTATCAGAATGAGGAGAGCATTATCTACACTGAGCATAATAATTGGTGTCTTACACTTTTACGCTTTGTCTCACACTTGGCTATAGCCATGTGGGCCTAAACTATTTAATTATTTCACGTCCATTATGGATGGGTTACGTTGTAGCTTTGCAGAATAAGGAGTGAGGAAGGAGTGATCAGTACAAATCAGCCACCATTCTGGAGATGCTATCTAAGATGCAACATGCTGATAGGACTGCTGTGTCATCTCTGGTACTGTAAGTGTCATATATCTTCATGTGTCAAATGACATCTACACGGATTCCCACTGACCTGGTCATTAGCCTATATATTCTGAGATAAATTCACCACTCCTCTCCTGCTCTGCTTTGAATCTCAGTAAGCCATATTTCCCATATTTCTTTGGGTGGCGTCAGGAATAAATCCTCCCTGTGGCTCCAGAGAAGCTAGATTTTACCCAAGAGTCCTTTTTTCTGCCGTGGTTCCATTTCCCACCACACAGCCCAACTTTTAGATTTTAACAACATCATCTTCTCTTATTATTCCAGCCCCAGAGATGGTACTGACTTCCTCTTCTTATTGTTGTCTGGGAAGCTGCACCATCCCCTATGTGGCTTTTGAGCCCTTGCAGCATCTAAAGCAATTTTCAATTTCTGTTGAAACACTTAGGAGAGGCTTATTTTACCCTGACTGGACCCTACTTAATACATCTGGAAAAATCCAAAATGTTCAACAAATAAATCTTTTAAAGTAAATAATATTTTAAATATCTTAAATCCTTGTTGTAAAGTAACTATAAATCACTGAGAATATTTACCTTCTACCCCTTCGACATGCACTATTTAGAATTCCATTCTGTGCTTTTCTTTAAGGTAAAAATGTGGAAGAAAGGTGGTTCTAGTTCATATTTTAATAAAAACCCCATTATAAATTGAAATCTTAAAATGGGATAAATGGGAAGGAGAATCTGAGGTCAAACTGGAAAGCCCAGACTTAAGGCTCTATTGCATCTTATATCAGAGAAACTAAAGACATTATTTCAAATAGAAAGACATTGACCAAGTGGTCCTGAGCAATTTTCAAATACCCTGGACTCAGCCAAATGGCAAAAACCTTTTGTCCTTCCAAAATTTTCTGAATATTTAAGAATCTAGATGCTTTACAAAGCAAATGAATAAACAAAAAGCAGAATCAGACCTATAGCACGTGCACCCGAATGTTTATGGCAGCAATGTCCACAATAGCCAAACTATGGAAAGACCCTAGATGCCCATCAACAGATGAATGGATAAAGAAGATGTGGTATATATATACAATGGAATACTATGCAGCCATCAAGAGAAATGAAATCTGGCCATTTGCAACGGCGTGGATGGAACTGGAGGGTATTATGCTAAGCGAAATAAGTCAGTCAGAGAAAGATAAGTATCACATGATCTCTCTGATATGAAGAACTTGAAAGGCAAGGCAGGAGTTTGTGGGGGTGGGAGAGAGAAATGAAACAGGAAGGGATGGGGAGGGAGACAAACCATAAGAGACTCCTAGACTCAAGAAATGAACTAAGGGTGGC
>CM053606.1:69843019-69853109 GCA_028646535.1 Procyon lotor | reverse complement strand
ACAAATGGTAGCTACACTTATATGAGGATAATATAATATATAAAGATATTGATTCACTATGTTGAACACCTAAAACGTAACATTGTGTATCAACTATACTCAAATTAAAAAAAAAAATTAAAGAATCTAGATGTTTGAAACAAAATTCTTGTACACCTCAAATTTCTATGTTAAAACAATTTAATCTCAATATATACAAATATCAAATCATTATGTTGTACACCTGAAACTAATATGCCTTACGTCAATTAAAAAAAAAAATTCAACCTCTTCCTTAGAGAACTTGAGATCTTAAGTTCCTTGACAATCTTTAGAGCATTATCATTTAAAAGAAGTTACATTTTATATGAATTAATATTAAAAACACAAAGAAAACTGTAGGTAACATTAAGCCAACAGCCCAATGGCTTATAGTCCAGGGGATGCAGAATACCAAAATTAGCAAAACATTGTTCTTCAAACTTCAGTGAAACTGTCACATATACAAACATTCAAAAGTCAACAAATGTGGAATTCTCTGGGGCCTTCTATAAGAAGGCTGTTTGGAAGACCCTTGAACACTGTCATGGCAGAGCTAATACACAAGAACTCACAATGACATAAGCATTGGAAGTTATTACTCACTTTCACTCAAGCTTTCTCTCAACCTTTCCAGAATAACCACTCACTTCACCAAGTGCTTCCTGGGCTGTATGGCTAAATGACCACATATTCCTTACAGGTTTCCTTTCTCAAAGTCCTTCAATGGCCTGACAGTACTGAAGAAGTCAGGAGGCCATGGAGACAAACTAGAAGTAAGCCATCCCAGGTTCCCTGGTCTTCTGCTCTCCACTTCCTCCTAATATGGCCTGGACAAGTGGGATACCAAATGTCATCCTATGAAGAGCACTACTTGCCTGGTTTCCCCACTCTGGGAAAGAGGTCCTTGTCTGATGAGTCTACCAACTTCATATATTAACATTGACAACTATCAGAAAGTGTTTCTTTTAATTCCAGTGTTCTTATTAAAAGAACTTTAGGTGAGAATGATCAAACTCTTACTATTGTTTATTAAATAATAAAAGTCTACATTGTATAGAAATTCCCTTTATTACATTCCAGAAATATAATGATCCAGACTTGTTTTCAGTGCCTCCAATGATGTGGAGCTCACCAGCTCCCAAGGCAGCCATTTCATTGCTAGACAGCGTTAATATTTGAAAGCACTTTCTAAGGCTGAACTAAATTTTCTCTCTTACTTTTAGTAGCTATCATTTGTAGAGCTATCATGACGTGCCAAAGATTATTATTTCATACAGTACTTCTAACTAAACCTCACAAAAACGCTTCAAGGTAGACATTATCCTACTTCCTAGTTGAGAAAAATAAAGCTCAGAAAGTTTAATTCACCTGCCTAAGATCACAACAAAGCTAGTGTTTGCACCCACTGTGGTTTTCCCTAATATGCCATACTGCTTTCAACAACAAAGAAATTAAATTCTTGGAAATCAAAACGTTAACTATTAAATAAAGTGTCATCCTTTAAAGTGTCATACCTTTGGGATATTTATATACGCCCTCTCTCCAAACAGCTGGAACAGTTGCTATCAGGCAACAGAATCATGATAAATATTTTTTACTCCCAGTAAATCTAAAGGGTTTGGAAGAAATAGACAAATGGGTACTAAAATCTGTCTGTATGCAAAGATACGTGAATATGAACAGGGCCGCCATGTGTCCCTCTTCTATGTACGTACACACACACACACATACACACAAACACATACACACACATACACACATAAATATCTATGCACACAACAAGAATCAAGAAGATCTGATTTCTCATCCTTACATGAATGACTGAGATTTCCCCCATCTCAGGCAAGAGTCATCTTTAATGACTGAGATTAAAACCCAATGGTGGGGTGGGAAATGATGAAGCAGAGGGGACAGGAGAGGGAAGCACTTCAAATGTGAGGCTCTCACAAATCAGCCCACTGCCAGGTGAGGAGGAAGGCCCCTGAAGAATCCAACACTGCCCCACCCCACAAAGCCACAAGATCTGGGGGAGACTATAAGTCTGAAAATGGCCAGATCCCTCCCCTCTAAGGAAGTCATAATCTAGTGGGAAAATACCAATAAATAACTCCACTGGAGGGGCACCTGGTGGTTCAGTGGGTTAAAGCCTCTGCCTTCTACTCAGGTCATGATCTCAGGGTCCTGGGATTGAGCCCGCATCCAGGGAGCCTGCTTCCCCCTCTTTCTGCCTGCCTTTCTGCCTACTTGTGATCTCTTTCTGTCAAATAAATAAAAAAAAAAATCTTAAAAAAAAAAAAACAAAACTCCACTGGAAGTAAGCACACTATAACTGATATCTTTAGTCTCTGCTAACCACAGAGTGGCCTCAGCAGAGTAGTTGGAAGCAAGGAGGTCGAGTCTGAAAGCTGGCTGTACCCGTGGGGCTGTCTGGCCCTCCGTGGGAGAGCACTGCTGACCCCACTCTGCTAACAGGCCACGGTTCCTAAGTGTGGTCCTCCTTGTAAACTGACTCTAAGCAGGTTAGTGAGTCTGCATGGAGGTCCAAAAGATCACCAGGTGGTTGATTTCTAACTACATGACTGTTATTTTACATATTTTTAGCAGCAAAATCATAACGTGTATCATTATGGATACAAGATTGAGAAGGAGATCCTTCTCAACCTTCGAACCCTTGTAACTTCCAGAAGCTCAGCATTCATCTGAAACCCACCCAACATAAAGGTCAAAGACTTGATGTCCCAAGTGCCAAGGTAGGGTGACCTGCTGTCTCTTTTTGCCTGGGACTGAGAAGCTTCCCAGGATGCGGGAATGTCAGTGCTAAAACTGGGACAGTATTGGGAAAAACCAAACAGCTGGCTAGCCTCTCAAGGCCATCTCTAGATTTCACGGGTCTTGTGGGTGCACCGATCCACACCTCCCATTCAACAGATTTAGGAAAGAGGACAAGGGACCCTACGTAAGTACACTCAGAAATAAACCAACCAATCAGATACGAGGAAAATGGAAGAGGAGAGTAATATCGGTGTCCCGATACCTCAGAAGAACATTTATTGCCAGTGCCCTCCCACACACAGAAGAGAGCGAGCCCTGTCATGAGGACTGACTGCTGTGGTGCCATTCCCTGAACTTCCATATACAGCTGCAATACATTTTTACAATGCAACAACCTTCTCTTCTAACAGGAAAATACAATAGTAAATTACTGAACACTTAAGCATATATATCATTCCAGAGCTCAATTTTGTTTCCAGAGAACAACTGCAAAGGTAAATTAAATAACTGTCCAAAATTGAATATACACATATTCATTCCTTCAGCAATGTCTATTGAGGGCCTACTACACGCTAGCCTCCATGTGGGAACTGGGGACCCACGGACATGCCAAGGACTTGGTTCTTTTCTGCTAGGCATCTTATTTAAATCCTCCACTGTGTTCCTAATAGCCACTTCCTAGTTTGGGGCTATTCTACCCTATATAGACTTGTTCTCCAGGGTTTGGACCATGCACAGAAAACATTCAGTAATTCAATTGCCTCATTTACCATTGCTCCCTGAAGAAGAGCCGTAGCCAACGCATTTTTAATGCATTCAGCTTACATTTTCTTCTCTGGGAGCTTATTTCTGTCCGACATAGCTTAGGCATCAGGTAGCAGAGACATACTGAAGACAAATGAAGGTGGAAACCCCAACAGGGAGAAAATTATTGTTTTAGCCATTACCTACCATTTCTTGTCTTGAATCAGTACTGGAGCCATCTTCCCCTCCTAATTCATTATCATTACCTGAGCTCTAAGGTCTTTATGGCTTCCTCCTGCACCTGGAGGAACAACTCCCCCGCCCCTCCCCGTGTGAATTCAGGCAGGGAAACACGGGCGGACCCAACCCCACCGATCAGAATAACACATTCCTGTCTGTTCCCTGACATCGCCCTCTTTTCAGCTACGCTCAGACACGGCTCCATTGTTTTAGCTGATGATGCCTGACAGGGCAGATGACTGAGGCAAGTGACAGACAGGGTTTCAATAGAGAGAGAAGCCTGTGGAAGCTTCGGCCTGTCTGCTCCAGTAAATGGCGGGTTTTCTCAGCTGGGCGCAACGGGCTCATTTCGCCTCGATCGCTGGCAGTCCATCTCCGGACGGCTCCCTGTCAGGACAGCCTGCAGGTGCCTCAGCACGCCGGGGCTGGTGGGAGTCAAACCCGGGGTGAACGAGGATTAACCTGCAGGACGGCGCGCGGCTCCCGCTCGGGGTCCCGCCGCCAGAGACCCCGGACGCTGCAACAGGGTAAACTTTCCCCGGCCCTCTGCAGCCGGCACCTCATCTGCATTTGAATAAACACACCCGCTGACCCCGGCAGCTCTGGCGGAGGGAACCCAGCCCGCACGGGGCGAGGAGGGATATTTCAACGCTCGTCCTGCGAAACTGGACAGCCTGTCAGAAACAAGCAAACGGCTTTTGAAATCTGCATGTCTGGGTGAAAGTATAAAATATTCATGCCTCAGATTAAAATATTTTATTGAATTAATATTGATTTACGATTAATTTTTAAATAGATTCATATTTCATGAGGCACTCACAAGGAACCCACCAATTGGGCCTCAGTGAGTGAAACCAATTACACAAATCGTTAAGGAAGCGACCGAGAAAGCAACTCTGGACGCCTGGGAGGAGACAAAAAGAACGTGAAAGTCTGGCTTTATGGTAAAATACACAGAGTATCTATACAGTGACTGAAAAAGAAATCTCATCTCCCTGCTCGCTTTGATACAGCTTTTTCTTTTTAATGCGTGCCAGTGGGGCATCCCCCTGTCAATTTTTTTTTAGAAAGATATCTATGTTTGGCCTCACATTTGAAAACTTCACCGTGGTGACATTTTTTTTTTCAAAATTGCAATTAATTCTCCCCTTCCAAGAGGAAACTGTAATAATCATAGCAACCAAAAAGGGAAGCTTCGTTAAGAGCTCCTCTCTCCACTATTGGGCAAAGCCTTTCAGAAAAGTGCTGACAGCTGAAAACAAAAGACATTGATTGCTGCTCCCAATTAGCATCTTCAGGCACAAAGCAATGGCGGCTAAGATGAGGGTCCCCGAGTGCTTTCGAACGTGTTCTATTTCAATCTGAGCCCGGGGAAATGAACTTTTCCCCCTCGGCTCTCCCACCACGCTTTCCAGAATCCTACCTGTATTTTTGTCTGAACGCTCGGAGAGCCATCATTTCAGTGAGTCCCCTTTTGGTAGAAAAATGTTTTCTAATTTCTACAAGATATTTTTACAGCCTAAGTAACAGACCCAGTTCATCTTTATTCATCCTTTTTTTTTTTTCTTTTTATGTCTCATTCATGTCTTCCTTTTCTTATTCAACCATTCTAAATTGGGCCATCCTTGTTTGGCTTATTATAGTCGGGCCTTTTTTGCACAAAGCACCAGTATGTAAAGTTATAGGACAAAATAAGGATTATTCTTCACTTTGTGATGAAGGGTTTTAATGTGAGCTTGAGGATTTTAAAAGGCATGGGAAATCTGCAGGAGATGCTAGACTGGGTTAGAATAGCCACATGGGGCTAAGATGATGCCCAGGGTCTCTAATTAGATAAAGCCATTGTTTAGATTCAGACAATACCTGTTTACAGTTCAATAAACAACTTGTCACAGTTGCTTGCTCAAAGCAGACCTAGATGTCAGTGCAAACAGTTAGTACAGAGGTAGTGGAATAAATTGGTCTCCTGAGTAAATAAATTGAGCAGCAATGTGAAACAGCCTCATCAGTACTGAGGAAGATAATCATTTATAAAGGTTTAAAATGGCGTTTCATAAGTATTGACATTTAGAGAAATGTCTTTCCCCATCTAAATGACTACCCCCACCTTTTCCTATTTTCACCAGCCACTGAGAAAGAAAAACAGTAATAAAATAAAAAGAGAGAATAAAGTATTTCTGGAGTTGTTCCATCAAAGTTGTATAATGCTTTATATATAAAACTTAATAAATATCCAAAAGATGCTCGGTCTTGAATAAAAATTGTGGGTAAGTATGGCACCTGCCTTCAAGGATTTCCCATTCTGTCATCGCAGAAGGGAACCAGACAAAAATAGAAGATGGTGGAAAGGTCATTTGGCCAAACATGCAGGGTTTTTGTTGTTGTTTCTTGCTGATGAGTAACTGAATGACGAAGGGAAGAGTAATAAAAGAAAGAACAGAGCCGAGGTGCGTACTTAGAAACTGTAGTCAGGGAGATGAAGCAAGGGAGGCAGGGAGAAGAAATGAGGTGACACCATTCCGTGACTTCTTTTATGAGGATAATGACTGCACATAGTGGCATTCCCTCTCCCAAGGATCTTTGAAAGAAAATGTCTGTACTGGGAGATGTAACTAAAGAACGAATGCAAGGTTTTTGTAACAAATTGCCTTCATACAGATAGAGAGATCACAGAGACCCTGTCAGAGACCCCCTTGCACATGTAAACACTAGGAAGCAGGGTCGCAAATTCCAATTCTTCAGAAGTTGTAAGAAAACAAGGCATTAACATTTACTCCTCGCCATCTTTAAACCCTTCCTATAATAGACAATGTATGCCAGCCCGCTCTAGGGCCGGAAGGGGAATAATCCAAAGGCACCCAATCAACATTAGCTCAGGGGAGATGGGTACAGGGTGGGGAAGCTCAAGTTCTATATATTTAATAGGTAGCAGAAGCCTTGTTCCCACTACATTCTCCTTTCCTTCCCTCCCTCCCCCACTCCTTCCTTCCTTCCTTCCCTCCTTCCTTCCTTCATTCATTCCTTCCTTCCTCCCTCCCTTTATGTACCACCCCACAGAGCCTAAGAGAAAGAGCTCTTGACCTAAAAATGGTAAAGGGCACATCCCATTTTAAACTAATTTAACCATCCCAGCACTTAATTTAAGTGTACTGAATTATGTCACACGAATAATGCTTATTTCCCTCAAACACAGAATTTTTAAGTCTTCCATTTGGAGTCTGCAGAACAGAAGCCTATTTCCAAACCAAGAAAATAAAACTAGAGTGCAGTCAATACTATTATAAACCCCAATGATCCTTTCTGGAGATGAATATTTAACATCTGCCCTGTAACTCACACTCCCTGTATTCCTGGCTCTTTACAACCACACCTGCTTTTTCAAATGGAGTTCACAAACTGACTGTAAGATTTCTCTCCCTAGCATTATGTTGTGGTCACAGGCCTGAGAGCACATAATGCCTGGATTACTGCTGACCTGCCCTCTGTGGAAATCTGAGCTCAGTGGTGTCTTTATAAAATGTTAGCTTTCAAGGCTACTCTAGACAAAATTGGCAGTGGATGTAGTTTTTCACCTCTATTCCCAGCTTCCATGTTCTGAGGCGAAATCTCATTTACCCCATACTTCTCTGAAGGGCCCAGTGCTCTTTTAAAACCTCTTTTTGGACAGGCACAGCAATGCAGAGTGTAAAAGGAAGGAGATGGGATGCGAAAGAAAACCCAGGCTCGGGTCCCAACTCTTTCTGACTGGATAACCTTGCTTGTGCTACTTTAACCTATTTAGCACCATTCCTTGGATATAAAATTGGGATAGTAAATTCACTTTCTTCCCACGAACACATGTTACAGTTACAAAATAAATGAATTAAAGTGCTTTGAAAGTTCAGGGACCAATCAGGTGCTATTTCTATAAACGGTTATTCGTTCACTCAAAAATGTAACTGAACACCTACGGTATTTAAGACTGCATACACTGATGAATATGGTAGGTGTCCTGCACTTGGAGGAACAGTCTAACACAGAATGTCATGGAAAGCATAATATTAATAGCATAGGATTAGAACAACAGAGTATTAATAAGTGTTATAAGGCCATAGATATGGAAGGAATTAAATATTCTGGAGGCAAGGCATGGAAACTTTATTATTATTACTAAGGTGCATATATATAATGGGCAAATTTGTTAAGGCCTACCACTTAGCAGGGGTGAACAGATTTTAACTATTGTTAGTCTGGAACTCAAGGAATAGAATTCTAATAGTTCAATTTTAAGTCTCAACCAGCAATGAGAAGAGGTGGAAAAGGACCACTAGGGCCTCGTCAGCTCCTGCCCACGGCCTCCAAGTCGCACGAACATGATCAGTGCAGTTAAGGCAGACTTCCTGCTTTTAGCCATGGAACTGAATGGTTAGAACCATCATAAGTCATTTTATTTACTTATCTTTTAAGATTTTAATTATTTATTTGAGAGAGAGAGAGAGAGCACGAGCAAAGGTCGGAGGCACAGAGGGAGAGAGAGGGAGAAGCAGACTCCCCACAAAACAGGGATCCCAATCTCGGGATCCCAGGACCCCGAGATTATGGCATGAGCAAACAACCACTTAACCGACTGAGCCACCCAGGTGCCCCGATTTTATACCATTTATTGAGCTACATTTTTTTGGATCTTTTGTCAAATACATTAACTGAAAATATCCATATCAGACGATGGATCTATATCTGGCTTAGAGGTTTAGGAAATCCTGCAGTGACAGTGTTGGACAGACTCTTCCTCCAGCCCACCCTCATATTGCAGGGGATCCCCAAACTTGTCTCACCTGCAAACACCTTCTGCATAAGCTTACACATGCCTACTGGTGGGTGCTATGTGTGGATCTCTACCCAGACCACGGCAGGCAACTCCAAAACCAGACTTCCCATCGAGACTGACAATGGCTCTCCTCCAGAGTTTGTCTCTATAGAAGATACCACCGCTTACTCCCTTACTCAAGCAAGAAAGCAAGAATTTCTTCTTTTCTTCTCCCTTTATGCCACCTCCCTCCGCTCCATTGACTAACCCTGTCAATCCCGTGTCCTCACCATTTTTCATACCTATACCCTCCTCTCCTTCCTCCTTTGATGGCCAGAGTTCAGCGGCATCACGCTTTATCTCAGTCTGGAAATAGCCCCCTAACTGTCTCCCTGTGTCTAATCTCACTTCCTATAATTCATTCTCCAAATACTACCAAAGTGATAGTGATCTTTAAAAGCTAAGAAAGATCATGTAACCCTCTTTCTTAAAATCCTTCAAAGGCTCACCATAGTTTACAGAACAAAGAGCAAAATTCTTAAAATGACATAGAAGACCCTAAATTATCTGTCCTCCCAGCTGTCTTGACCTCACGATTCTTATAACTCTGACTCTTCTATGTGGTTTCATAACTCCCTGCCTTTACTCATACTGAATCCCTTTGCCTGAAAAGCCTGCCTCCTGTCTTCAATCTCCTATCCAAACAAACACCTCCTCAGTTGCCAAGACTCATTCCAGACGCTCCCTTCTCTAGGAAGTCTTTATTTATCTTACCAGAACTTTGAGATAGAATTGACCAACCCTTCCTTTGTGCCCTCCCCCTGCACTTTGCCCATTTATCTAAAACATGTCTCCTTTCTCCTGGAAAGAAAACTCCCAGTGACAAGGTCCATATCGGCTTACTTCGTACACCCACAACCTAGCACAGTATCTGACACATGTTTGGCACTCAATTGATGTTGTGTGACTGAATAAATAAAATATGCAACCCATTCTACCAAAAAGAATGTCACAAAAGCCTAAAAAAGTGACTTGCATATAGTAAGCAGTCAATAAATATTTGCTGAATGAATGAATGAATGAACAAATCCTTTCCTAGTCTGGCATTGAACTGGAGATCTGGTCACTGGTTTTTATGTCATCCTTCTCCATATGCATTTTTTTTTTCATTGTGAAAAAATCTTTATTTAAAAAAAAATTTAGTTAACAAAAAAATTTAACAAGTTTCACTTAGCAAAACACACCCAAAAGGAAATCACAGTACAAAGAAAGTTTTAAGTCAAGGCCTCACCAATTCCTACCGTATTAGTAATGTGTCTCAATTTTCAAAACTAACTTATTTTTAAAAGCTTAAACTTAACCTAAAAGATTTTAAATGAAAATAAACTAGAATGAACAAACATGAGAAATGTTCCTCTTTGAATCAGGGATCTAGCACCTTGAGTTTTCCAAAAAAGCACGTCTCCCCAATGTGTTCACGGTGATATGGTGTAAAAGATCCATTTAATGTACTTAAAACTACTTTAA
>CM053606.1:69799350-69842519 GCA_028646535.1 Procyon lotor | reverse complement strand
GCTATATGCCTCATTGCTGGCCCCAGTTGTGGAATTCAGGAAAAGTTCTGTGTATCTGTGCTGCATGTTGGCCCGGTCTTTGGACATAGCTGCCACAGCTTCTTCGTGAGTGGCAAACTCAGCATCGGCTTTGCCCGTCACTCTTCCATCAGGGCCAATCTCAATATGGACTCTCACAGGGTTGAGTGGAGAGAAGAAGTTGTAAATGTCGTTCTCTGTGGCTTTGTATGGCAGCCCTCTCATGTGGACACAGTGCCCAGTGGTACTCTGGACAGTGAACTCGCCGTCTCCGTATCTGTGGTCATACATGCCCGAGCGACAGTAACTGAGGTCTCTCCCAAACAGGTCGGTGGTGAAGCCGTAGCCATCGCTGAGGCCGCTGTACTCCTCATAGCCCCCATAGCCTGCACTATAAGCACCAGACCTCATCCTCTCCAGGCCCACTTGCTTGACAAAGCCAATATACCTCCTGGATGTGCCGGGGCGGTCATAGGGCTCCGGCCACTGTACAGACATGAACTTCAGAGGGGGATCTGAGTATGACTTAATTTCTTCCTGACTGCTCTTGAACACTTCAATATATCTGTTCCCTATTCTCTCCTTGTGCTTCCCCAGGGCCTTCTCAGCTAACTCCTGTGAGGCAAACTGCACAAAGGCTTCCCCTGTAATCTTGCCCTCGGGGTCCACAGGCAATGTGATCCCGTTTGGCACAATTTCCAACCCTGAGAAGAACTGAACAATTTCTTCCTTAGTGCATCCAAATGGGAGTCCTCGAAGCCGCACGAAGCCATCATTGGCGGTGTCGGCACTGTTTGGACCACTGTGCTTCAACACCCAATCCATCTCGGTTCTGTGGGACTTGAACACCTCAATGTACCGGTGTCCCATGCTTTCCCTGTCTTTTTAAGGGCCATTTTTACATCATCTTCCAATTCAAGTTCAACAAAAGCCTCACCACTCTGCCTGCCTACTCTAGTGTAGATGAAATGAACGCCTGCAGCCCCATCATGAATTGTGCGGTCAGAAAGGAAATTCTGCACATCCTCAACAGAGCAGGACCAGGGCAGGCCACGGAGCTTGACCACAAAGCCTTCACCTCCCTCGGGGCCCAGCATCATGGACACTTGAGAGGACAGACGTCAAACAAGCTTGGGTGCAGCTTTTTGTGGCTTAAAGAACCACCCGGGGAGGGGATGCCCACAGTCGGAGACACTCCTGTTAGGTAACGAACTGTCCTAAAAAAGAGTGATATGGCCGTCTTGCCTCAGTGTCCCAGCAGTCCCAGAGCCTCCATGTGTATTTTTTTTCTCTAATATGACAATGTCCACAGCAGGGTAAAGCAGTGTACATTATGCCAGTATCAAATGCTGCCACAGACTGGAGATGACCTTGCTGGCTAATTGTTTCATTACTGAAAGCTCCTTAGGGGCTTCTTTCTTAGTGTCAGCCTCCTCAAATATATTCCTAAGGACTTAAAAAAACTGCTTTATTTTTCCACTCAACTGCTGAACAACAACTCAACCAAGGCAGGAAAAATTCTACTAACCCAGGGAGAAAACATCACACAAATTCTAGTCCTAGTCTGTTTAGATCTCTGAGATTTACATAAAAATTCAGGATTAACCTTATGTGTGTTCAGAATAGACATACTTTCTAGAGGTGTGATGAACTGCCAAATATTTACTACTACTGGAATGCTAGAATGCTAAAATTTCTATTACAAAATGATAACCTTTGGCTTCTCAATCTTTAAAAGAATCTTTTTAAAATGCAGATACTCCTGGGTATCTGCAGGGTTACCATCTACCCTATATGCATGGTCAATAAGGACAGGGTGGGTGGTTTTGGCTGGTGATGGTTTTGATTATTCGAGGCTAATATATTACTATATAAATGTAAAGCTTATACTGCATCCCAGAAGGAACCCCACCCCGAGCTTCATTTTTGTAGATTTAAAAGAAAAAGGGCTTTATAGATCACCTAGTCCCCCCTCTATTCTGTTTAAGAGATATACTTTTTCATGCATATACTTATTCATATACTTGTTCATTCATTTGCTGAAGGCCTACCGTGTGCCAAACATGCCTCTAGAAACTCAGGACACAGGAATGAACAAAACAGACAAAAATCTAAAACCTCATATGTCTTGTGTTATATTGGGGAGAGACAGACAATCAACAAAACATCAGTAAAATGTATTTTTTCTTGGCTGCTTAGGTTTGCCAAATAGTGGTTAGTGAATAAAAATAAAACAGGGGAAGAGGGACAGAACATGCCAGGCAGAAAGTTGAGAAGGCTTCCAATTAAAATTCAGTGATTATGGAAGTCATCCTTGAGAAGGTAACATTTGAGAGAAGACTGGTGGAGGGCTGGGGCAAACATGCAAATACCAGAGGAAGAGGGGTTTCCAGGCAGAGGGAAAAGCTAGTCCAAGCAACATGAGGGAGGGATTTGTATGATTTGTTAAAAGAAAAAGAACAAAGTGTGTTTCATTTGGAAGGAACAAAAGGAAGAGAAGTAGAAGATGAGGTCAGAGGATTAGTGAGGGGCTCAGTCATCACAGAACCCTGGTGAACATTTTAAAGACAGGTTTAGGCTGAATGAGATGAGAAGAAACTGGAGGGTTCAAGACTAAGAGTGACCTGCTCTTTACACTTGTAAAGGACCATGCTGCTGCTATGCTCAAAAGAGACTGAACTGGGACAAGGGTGGGAGCAGATAAACCAGGTGGGAGGCTGTTGCACTGATCAGGGTGAGAGGTGACAGTGGTGTGGACCAGTGGGAGTGGTAGTAGATGGTGAGAAGTGGACAGATTCTGGATACATTTTGATAGTAGAGCCAATAGGATTTGTTTTTAGTTTTTAGTTGTAGGAATTCAAGAAAGCAAGCAGATGAGAATATGATTGATTATGAGGAATTCAAGAAAGAAAGCAGATGAGAATAACTGAGTTTTTTGGCCTGAGCAACTAACTGGAAGGATGGTGTTTTCATCAACTGAAGTGGAAAGACAGGATAGTTTGTGTTTGGGGGCATTGCCATGATCAGGAGCTAGTTGGGGCATTTTAAGTGGGAGTACCTAGTGGACATCCAAAGAGAAGAGTTGATTAGGTCAAATAATCAGATGAGAAAATGTATATACAGGGAAGTTTGAATTTTATCAGGTCATCCAATCACAAAGGTACCATCAGAGCAGGACATAAAGTAGCACCTAGGAGGGAGGAAGGAGGAGAACCCTAAAGGGCAAATAAAGACTGAGACTATTACAAATTCCTCCTTCTTCATTGTTTGGCCAGGAAGTGGGTGGCCACAACAAATGAAAGCTCAAAAACCAGAAGAGAAATTGCAAAATATTATTCAGTTGCTAGTTTCTTATGTTCATTTTTCCATCAAGTTCCTGATTGGGTCTACTAAACTAAGGGTTGTGCAATGAGAATATAAAGGGAGAATGGTGTGAGCTAAGACAGCACAAGTCTATTTGAACTGTTCTACCCACATGGACTGCAGAAACTCCCTGTTCAGGGTACCAGAAGCAACTGGAATTAGATGGGTGCTTGGCAATGTGAGTGGGAAGAATTTGTCCATTTGGGGCACCTTACTCAAACAATACCTGGGAAGGGACAAGGCTCTGAACTACTTGTGCAATGACAATATTCTTTTGCAGAGATCTAAAACAGTGCCCAATGTACAATCTTCTCCAAAGCTGCAAACCTTCAGGAGGTCACTTGGTCAGCTCTGGCCCGGAGCAAACCTTAGAGGACAACTAAAAACTGGGACATATTTACCATATTTGCCAGAAGAACATAAGAGGGAAAGAAAGAGAGACTGGACTGTAACTGGTGGCCTGACGGAGACTTCTAGATATCCAAGCTATGTATAGCCTGCCTCCATTTGCAACTGGCTATTAGAGGTCTGAAATAATGGTGAAATCAAATGACTTCAACTTTTCAAGACTTTTCCTATTAAAATCCCCCTACCACAAATCTGCTTAAATACTTTTAAAATACAGACTATTCAACTCATTAAGCCACCAGCCACTAACTGGGAAGAGGTTAGACGAGGATCTGGATCAGATATGATGGCCTTCATAGTTCAATGTGAAGAACTAAGAAGGGTGATTTGAGAGCTAGTACCTGTAAGAAAAACATAAGCCAAAATCAGGCTGTGCCAGTTAGTTATCCATTATCTCTCAATACCAAGTCAACCCAGTCGCACTCTGCTTCTTTGTACTATATTTTCAATATTCCCTTGCCAGATGGATTCCTGTTAGTTTCTGTCAGGGAAAGAGACTAGTGTGAAATTGAAAGACTGGAGGAGGGAAGAATGAACTCTTTTTCTATTTACAGTTCCTATAAGTTTTACTCCAGCAGCAGAAAACAAATACCATACCAACAATGCTTCAGCCCCTCGGGCCTGTCTCTGCCCCTTCATTGACAGAGTACCAGCGACACCATGCACTTTTCAGAGAGCACCAGCCCCATAGCATCTCCTCCCAAAGAGCTGAACAATAGCCAAGTGGTAGGCTTCTTGGAGAGTCACACAACAGCCACATGGTATTCATCCCTCAAAGCACCAGCCACAGAGACCGGTCCCCTGAGCCATCACATACACCAGTCTCCTTTTGTTCTTCAACACCAAGAGTAGTAGCTGCATTCACACATACTAATATTGGACTTAGCTTGACATTCCTTTTCTGTTCTTTCAGGCTCCTAATTCTGGTGTGTGATGGTTTTAAAATATGTCACAAATTCTTCAACACCCTACTCTCTAAAAGGCGGACCCTAATTCATCTCCCTTTGATTGTGGGCTGGACTTACTGACTTGCTTCGAATGAGTAGAATATGACACACATGATAGCGTGTGGTTAGGTCATAAAAGGTATCATAGCTTCATCCTGCTCTCTGTCTTAGACACTCTCTCTGAGAGAAGCCGACTGCTATGTCATGAGGACACTCAAACAGCCTTGTGGGGAGGCCCATGTGGTGAGAAACTTCAACTTTCTGCCAACTACCCGAGAGAAGCTGAGGCCTCCTGCCAATAGCTACGTAAAAGCACCATCTTGGAAGCAGATCCTCCATCTGCAGCCAAGCCTTCAGATAACTGCAATCCCATGTGACAGTTTGACTGCAATCTCATAGGAGGTCCTAAGCGTCTCCTGGATTCCTGAACCTCAGAAGTTGTGTGAGATATTAAATGTATATTGTTTCAAGCTACTGAATTTTGAGGTAGCTGGTTATTAGTGACAACAGATAATTAAAAATCCAAGTAATCAATTCTTTGAAGTTCTCCATTTGAAATATGTATCATGGTTTATTTCTGGATCTTGATTGATAGAAGACTTGGCAACATGAGTGGACCCAGGAAACTGACCCTCAAAGATACGATTCTGTAAATGGATTAATTACTTCTTTAACTTTGAACATAGTAATAATCTCCTAGCCAATGGCAAATGGGACACTGGGAATCTGTAACAAACAACAGGAGCAAAATGATTTAAATTACTACCTGTTGCTGCTTGGGATGAATTTCCTGTGGAAGGCAAGGCTTTGAGTAACAAAGTGGCTAAAATACTTGACAGTTATAGTAAAAAGCGTAACTATAAGAACTGGAAATGAGCTTCCTCTGACATCAAATCATAGAAGACTAGAAAGTATCTTTGGTAATTATAAAAGAACTCTTATTTCTTAAAGTCATAAGGCAGGTATGATGAATCAAAATATTTTTGTGAGCTGCATAATTACAACATAAGATGAATTTATGGACAGAGTTTCTTATGTAACTCTGTTTACATAAGTTTAGAAAATTTATTTTAGAAAAGTTTAGAAATTATTTGGAAAAAATGGATGCCCGAACTTGGAAGGAAGAGATGTTGTTCAACTTAGACAAAGTTGAGTATTTTTAATCTAATATCTCTGAGCCTCACTCACCAGAAGCAGCTCCTTACGTTTTGAGGACTCTTACTTGAAGGCCCTACAACCTCCTCTAAGGCTGATGCCTTCAAAAACCATGTCTGTTCTCTTCAGGATCTCTCATTGCCTCAAGACCTGCAACTAGAGTTGTATCTAAACACACTACAGGGAGGAAAGTGCCAAGTCATATTTAGGAGAAAAGAGTTCTTATTCCAAAAGAATAGCAAGATTTTGCAAATATACATTGGCAGAAACTTGAAGAACAGATATGGGGGCACATTCTATGGATTGGATATTAGACTAAGAAAAGTAAAATACAACACAGAATGAAGCCAAATATATTATTATGATTTAACTTAACTGAGGATTAGGTAACTGGAGGAGTTCCAACAGTTTGCTTGGATGATTACTGGACATTACACGGACACCAATATGACCTAATTCAATCAGGATGAGATGCCAGAATTTCCTTTGCATAAAATAGAATAAAGGACCAAAAGGCTTAGAAAGATAGAAATGTTGGAGTAAACCTGATTCTTCACATAAATATGTCCCTCGAGAGTCCAGAGTACTCTCTCTTCACTAAAGCATTGAGAAATATACTAATGATGAAATCACTATATGCTTAGAAGAGCTTTATGGTAGATGGCTGTCTTTCATAAGCTAAGAATGATGGTGAGAAATGCCACCACTGAAATGGGTTTCCTGATTTTTAAAGTAGATAGTGAAATTCTAGAATGTTAGGGGCCAACTTAACCTCTAAAGACAAGGTATGCGTAATTACCACAATCAATGATGTCTGACCTGCAGGTAGGTATCTGCAGTGAGACTAACTGATCACAGTGTTTCAATAAAACAAACAGGTAGCCTACTAAATAATTATATATGTAACATAATTATAATTTAAAAATTCTAGGCCAAGTGAGCACCAATCTGACCTGGATTATCACAACAGTGAAGTGCATCTTCTCATCCAGGGCAGCCTTAAGCAAACTCATAGGTTCAGAGTACAGGGGGCTCATTCAGCAGCAGCATCACCATATTCTGAAAGACTTCCTAAGCCTTCTACAAGGTGCTCATATATAGGGTGATCAAACTCTGGGAAAAGGAAGACATCCAGGCCTATCTCGAGATTACTAGATTCTAGCTCTGTTGATGTTGTCATGCCACCATGACCCACCAGTCAATGTGGGCCTCATGGAGGTCAGCTGATCTGGTGGATTTGGGGGCTCTAACTATATCCCCAGACCTTGCATATGTAATTTGGATAGTCATCTCAGAAACTCACAGAATCACCGTATGACCTCTCCTACTTGTGGAGGTAGGGCTGTTATGGTATAATGATGAGGTAGTGGCCTCTGAAACTTCCTCTCTCAACCAGAGTAGTAAGCCACAACTGACCCCTGATAGAATTACAGAGATCATTGTCTTCATCAAAAATGTGAAAGGTGAAAGGATGGTAACTCCTATCACATTCCAATGTAATGCTCCTTTTGGCCTATGAAGAACACAGGTGGATCATGGGTTGTTATAAAGCTATGCAGGTCATTATTCTTTGCAGCAGCTACTCCAGATATAGAATTTTTAAAGGGGCAAATTAATATACCTTGGTGAGGTACCTGGGTGGCTCAGTGGGTTGGGCCTCTGCGTTCGGCTCCAGTCATGGTCTCCATGTCCTGGGATCGAGCCCTGTGTCGGGCTCTCTGCTCAGCGGGGAACTTGCTTCCCCCTCTCTCTCTGCCTGCCTCTCTGCCTACTTGTGATCTCTCTCTCTCTGCCAAATAAATAAATAAAATCTTTAAAAAAATATTAATATACCTCAGGATCCAGGTACACAGCTATTGATGTAGCAAATATCTTTTTGTTTGTAACAAATTGCAAGTCCCATCAGAAGCAGTTTGTTTTCCCCTAGCAGGGACAGCAACACACCTCCACCCTCTTGCTTCAGGGCTAAATCAGCTGTTCCACTGCCTGACATAATCTAGCACCCCAAAATCTTGATCATCTTGGATTTTCACGGAATATCATGTCACCTACCTTGATGACATCATGCTTATTGGGCCTTATGAACAAGAACTAGCAGGAACTTTAAATGCCTTAATAACATGCATTCCAGAAAATGGGAAATAAACTCCACAAGTTTTCAGGGACCTGCAACTTAATAGAATCTTTTAGATATCCAACCCACCTACTGGTATCATTGACCATAGATAATCCATCAAGCAGAAGGTCTGAAACAGGTCATCCTAAGTGATTTCAACTATTATAGACTTCATCCCATTAAAATTCATATATCACAAATCTGCATATCTTGAATATCTGCTATACACAAAGTGAGCAAGTAGTTCCTTCCAAATATCAAGCAGTTGCTGAGACACGGTAGTTCAAGAACCTGGACTACGCGTGGTGTGGCCTCACACTGTAATCTGTGGGATGAAGGAAGGTGATTAGAATGGTAGGTCTGGTACAAGGGGATTGCACCAACCATGTGAGCCAACAGTCCAGACAGCGAGGTCCTTCCACAACTACCATTTCCTCACACTCTCTCACCACTAATTAATCCCCAAACTCTCTCCTCCTGAACTTACACACAGTCTCAGAGTCCTACCAAAGACAGTGTAGCAAATACTTAACCAAGAAATAAAACTTTCTGTCAAAATAGAAGGAATCCAGGCATAAGGCCCTTAGAAGGAAATTGCAAAAACTGAATGAGAGGAAGAGGGAGAAAAGTAAAGGGGACGAAGTTAAATCTAAATATATCTGAGTGAAAAAGGAAAAGATTCACAGTATCTAGTGTAGTCAGGGAAAGAATGGTCACAGATATCTGTTAGCTCTGATGGTGAATACAGAAAATTCCTTCTGAAGAAAGCTCATCTGCTTACTGCTAAAGTACTTCTGGGATAGAGGGACCAGGGTCTGAAAGTATGTGGGAGTTATGCATCAGTTTGCCCAAGCCTGCAGGTGCAAAGAGGCTATCTCTAAGCATCCACTCCCAGACACAGAACAAACAGGAGTTGACAGGCATCTAAGGACAAACACTGGAAATCTTTCTACTATTCTGAAACAAAACAAAACAAAACAGAGTAGTATTTAATATCTCTCTACTTCACAGAGGCATAGTAAGTTTCTATATTAAGAAAACACAGCTTGCAAGCAAGCTGAGCAAGACCCTCAGAGCAAAGCGACAGATAAATGGAACAGGATTATTAGAACAGATTATTAGGTTCTTTTGCTAAAGAGCCTTGCAACTGAGAAAGTTGTAGTCCGTGGCTTTTTGCTAATCATATCCCCCAAAGGAGCAAGCAGTAAACTTTTTACATTAGAGGATCTCAATAAACGTCTGTTGAATTAAATTGGAGTTGGCAAAATGTCAAATTTTTTTTCAGTTTTGCTCTTTAAATTTTTACATATTTCAATTAATTTAACAAAGGCATTAGAGCTTTTCATTTCCCCAAATCCTTTCTTTGATCAAAGCCAAGGAATAGACTGACAAATTAATTCTATTCTAATTCATGTCAGAAGCAACACTTAACTTCTCTTAGAAATGAAAAGTAAGTAAGTAACACCAAATCTGGCATGGGTATGGAGCAATAGGAACGCTCATACATTGCTGGTGGAATTGTAAAATGGTACAGTCACTGTGGAAGACAGTTTGGCGGTTTCTTAGAAAACTAAACATATTTTTACCATATGATCCAGCAATCACATTCTGATATTTACCCAAAAGAGCTGAAAATTTATGTTCACACAAAAACCTGCACAAGGATGTTTATAGCAGCTTTACTCATAATTGCCAAAACTTGGAAGCAACCAAGACATCCTTCAATTAGGTGAATGGGTAAATAAACTGTGGTATATCCAGACAATGGAATATTATTCAGCACTAAAAATAAATGAGCTGTCAAGACATAAAAGGACTTAGAGGAACATTAAGTGCATATTAGTAAGTGAAAGAAGTCAGTCTAAAAAGATTGCATACTGTTTGATTCCAGCTATATGACATTCTGGAAAAGGCAAAACTATGGAGACAGTAAATAAATTGACACTTGTGGTGGGGAGGTGGGGAGAGGAATAGATGGAGCACAGAAGATTTTTAGGGCAGTGAAAATACTCTGTATGATATCGCAAGGATGGATATATATTATTACACATTTGTCTAAACTCACAGATATACTAAGAGTGAACCCTAAGGTAAATACAGAATTTGAGTGTTTATGACATGTCAGTGTAGGGTCATCCTTGGTTTTGGCATGTGATCTTGGTTAACAGGGGAGGCTCTGCAGGTGTGGGGTAATTGGAAATCCCTTGACTTCTCTCTCAATGTTATTCGAAACCTAAAACTAATCTTAAAAATTAAGACTTTAAAAAATAAATACATAAAAAGTTAGCACTGGCCTGAACAAATATTTCATACGTTGTTTTCAATTGTCCTAGATCTGGAACCACTACTGAAAGGTAGGAAAATATTATCTGTAAGACTGCCCATATTCTGACAGTCATTCAGGCGGAGGAGAAAGGTCAATGGCTTCACTGACACCATCACTCTATCCCAGTCACAATGGCCTCCTTCTGCTTGTCCACACACCAAACATGTTCCCACCAAGATTTTTACATTCTCTCTTTGCTCACCATCAATGCTCTTTCCCTAGATAACATGCTCTCTAACTCCTTCAAGTATTTCAAGTCACTTTCCCAGTGAAGCCCTTCCTGGTCAGCCTAACTAAAAGTTCAACACACTTTCCTCCTTTATTTGCCCTATAACCTCAGTACACATTGCTGTGTAACATATCCTAGGTTTTACCTTTTTGTTCCTTTGTATATGCCCCTTGCTGGACTATATAAACGCTGTGAGAACAGGAAAATTTTTTTCATTACTGTATCTTCATCCCTTAGAAAGATGTCTGGCATATAACAGATCAGGAAAACATCTGCTGAATGACTAAATGGATATGCAATAAATTTAAAAACATGAAATGAGGGATGCCTGGGTGGCTCAGTCAGTTAAGCCACTGCCTTCGGCTCACATCATGATCCCAGGGTCCTGGGATCGAGCCCCACATCGGTCTCCTTGCTTGGTGGGGAGCCTGCTTCTCCCTCTGCCTGCTCTGTCTGCCACTCCCCCTGCTTGTGTGCTCTCTCTCTCTCTCTCTGACAAATAAATAAAATCTTTAAGAAAAAAAACATGAAATGAAGGGCGCATGGGTGGCTCAGTCAGTTAAGTGTTTGACTTGATCTCAGCTCAGGTCTCAATCTCAGAGTTGTGAGTTTAAGCCCTGCACTGGGCTCAATGTTGGGCGTGGAGCCTACCTAAGAAAATAAATAAGCTTAAAATAAAAAAAAAAAAAAAATGACATGACATGACATGAAAAAGATCAGGGAGATATAGTATATAGCCTTCAAATCTTTCTTTCTTATCTCAGGCAACATTTTACCTAGATCTTGAATACACTCTATATTATAAATATTTCAAAAATACCAAGGTGTTTTGGGAGAAGACAGACAGCCCTGATAAACTATGAATGCCCTAGGAAATTTGAAAAATTCTATTCTCTGCATTGTTCCTAATACATTATACTTTGACATTTATAAAAATTAAAAACAAATAGAAATTAATCCCATCCTTAAAATATGAATCCTATAAATGTATATTTACATCACACATTTAAAAAGTTCATATAATGTTGAGCTTTAAAATCCATTACTACTTCATAATTTAGAATTTTTATATCAATGGATGTTTATTTTTGATAGTCATTAATATTTCCACAACCAATATATTTGCTAATCTAATAGTACTTTTTCATTCTTGCCTGTACTATAAAAAAATTTTCATACTCAATTTTTAACCTTCTTCCAAGGGCCACTTTCTGAAAGTAGACATTATACTCTAGGAAATAAGAGCAAGCTCTTGAGAGGATAAGATTAGAGAAGCCATAGGATATTTAAGCTAAGTAAATGATCAAGAATGTGTAATTATATAAACATTGCTGCTGGACCAAAAGTTTTACCTGCACACTTACTGGCTACTTGCCTGTTAACAGACCTTAATGGACCAAGGTCCCAAAAAGAGATTGAGATAGAATTCCATAAGGAAGTTTGCTCATGTGCCCCGCTCAGATTGGAAGTTTGGAAAAGAAGACAGTAAGAGGATTATTTTGAGATTTTAGAATTAGGGGATTTAGAGAACGGGCTGGAGACACAGAAAGCAATAGCCTAAACCGACACACCCCAAGCAATTCAAGGTACAAACTCTCTTTCCTGATGATGTGTTGATTTAGAGTCAAAAATAAAATTTCCACTTTAGCAGTTTTCAGGGTTACATTAAATCAACATTTGTGGCCCACAATGAAGCAGAGATCATTTAGATCAAGTCTTCTAACTTGATACTCATTGTTTGCAAATTACTCCACATTGAAGCAAATGCAATAACAATCTTTCCCTTTTAACCCCACATAGTTATTCTACATTGTTTTAAAATAGAACAGAGAATGGAGTTCTAAATAGAAGATAAAGCAAATGTCTTATATAAGATTTTGAGGGCCTAATGATTACATTTTAATTGAGTTCCTTTTCTCCTTTAAATTTGAAGGTCCTGTTTTACATATGGCTTATCATATATTTAATTTATTAAATTGTTTTTGCCTGTCAACTCCCAAAACACATAAGCTCAAACAGGCCAGGGATTTTTGTTTTTATTGGTTTTATTCACTTATGTATCCTCAAAATGTAAAGCACTACCTGACACAGAGAAGGTACTGAATAAGTATTTATTGGATGGATGATGTTTGGATGGATGGATGGATGGATGGATGGACAGATGTTCGGATGGATGATGCTGTTAAAGTAGCCTCCTGGGGCGCCTGGGTGGCTCAGTCGTTAAGCGTCTGCCTTAGGCTCAGGTCATGATCCCAGAGTCCTGGGATCAAGCCCCACATCGGGCTCCCTGCTCGGCGGGGAGCCTGCTTCTCCCGCTACCACTCCCTCTGCTTTTGTTCCCTCTCTCACTGTGTTTCTCTCTGTCAAATAAATAAAATCTTTAAAAAAAAAAAAAAAAGTAGCCTCCTATGTGTAGAGATATACCGAGAAAGAGTAATCGATAATCTTCATATATCCACGTAGATACTGAGCATCCTAACTTTTCTTAAATGCCTAATTTAGACCAACTCTTCTTAGAAGATATAAAAGGGGATCCTGGCTTTGAGGAGCTTATAATCCTGTTAGGGAAGCAAAACTCAACCATGAGCTAATTAGAGAATAAAGAAATATAAAATAAACCATGACACTGTTATTTAGACTATCCATACAATCAACGTTCATGGGAAGAAGAAAAGTGATGCTATCTTCATGGAAAACTTTGTGCAGAAGACTTGAATCAGGGCTTCAAGGATAAATATAATTTCAATGGAGAAAGAAAAGCAAAGAACATACACAAGTTTTGAAATCATGATTCCTGTTAAAATTCAGTAAGAATAAAAAAAAAAATCCAGTAAGAATATAAGCTTAAAGGGAATCCAGGGATTCACCCTAGAGAGATCAAGGGACACCAGATTATGATGCATTCTTACAGTCAGTTGAGGATTCATGCACCTCTGATTCATTAGAAATATCAACGCAATGCTTACTTACTATGTGCCAGGAACGAGTGCTAAGTGCTAGGATCATAAAGTGAACATAATAAAGTCCTTGCCCTCATGAAGCTTACATTCGGGTAGGAGAGAGAGATAAGACATGAGTGAACAAATAAAACCATCTCAAGAGTTACAAGTATCTTGAGAGATGTACATGTCAATGACTAGGAAAATTTAATATTGGATAATGTAGTCAGAGAAAGCCATTTGAGTTGAGTTTTTCACAAGCATGGGGAAGGAATAATTGATAGTCAAGCAATTCCAAGTAATCCCTGGATATGAATATGGAAAGGGTACAGAGAATTGAACCCTGAGAAAAAGGGACCAAGGGACACACTACAGGGTAGGCACAGAAGGAATTACAGGTAGGTGGGAGCTGATTTACCCTGCAGAGGTCTAAAGAGGCCTGACACACAGACATGGTGAGTGTGAGGAAAGTTGAGTGTAAAGCATGGAGATTAAATGGGGATTAAATGAAATTTGGGAGGCATTACAATAAACTCCAATGACTCCATACAAAAATAATCCCCAGAAATGATTACTCCTAAGCATTTGCCCAAAAGAAATGAAAATACATGTTCACCCAAAGACCCACATATGAATGTTTATAACAACTTTATTCATAATAGCCAAAACTAGAAACAACCTTAATTGTCTATCAACTGATGAACAGATAAACGAATTGTGGCCCATCCATTTAAAATATACTGCTCTTGGTAAATAAAAATAATGACTGATAAATGCAATAAAATGGATGAATCTCAAAAACATTATGTTAAGCACAAAAAGCCAGACATGAAAGACTATGTACTATATGATTCCCTTTATATAAAATTCCATTAAAAAAAACAAAACTTCTGTGAGAAAAAGTCAAACAGTGATTGCCATGGGCATAGGGTGGATGGGGTAGGACTGACTGAAAGGAGGAGTTAGAGAACTTGTAGGGTGATAAATATGTGACTAATATCACGATTGTAGTGATGGTTACACAGCTGTATACATTTGTTAGCTTATGTTGTACATTTAAAATTGGTGAATTTCATATATGGGGACAGATGGTAGCTACACTTGTGAACATAGCATACTGTATAAATTTGTCAAATCACTATGTTCTCCACCTGATAATAATGCAACACTGGTGTCAACTACACTCAAATTAAAAAATGGTGAATTTCATTTTATGTAAAGTGTACTTCAAAAAACACACAAAAATATCATTCATGTCTTCTGCTTAGCATTGTGAACCCCTTGATTGCCAGGACTATGTATCACTAATGCTTGTCACAGTCCCCAAAACATAATAAAAATTTAATAAATGAAGAAATAAGTGAACAAATGGAAATGTAATTGGTACAGAACTCAGTGTACTATAAGAAATCATAAAAGAATGCTTTACAGACCTTATGTTTGCCTTAAACCCTAAAAATACTTCTACATTAAAGTTATTGAGGTTCTTGAAGGACATTTGAAACTTCTTACTACAGCTTTTGCTTTCTTGTCAGTTAGTCCTTTATAAGACATTGCGCTGCCTAGTATCAGGGTTCTTCCTTAGCTTTGGCTTCTGTCCAGTGAAAGTTCCTGGCGAGTTTTTATACAATCTGAAATATATTGATATCCTTATTACTGCTCTAAACTCCTGACATTTCATTTCATTTATTGGTCAGCTTGCCAAATGACACTCTCCAAGAACTTGTATTATCAGGTTCCTTTGGCAATTTTAGAGGGTTGTCTGGATGACCTGGGAATAAAGTTTGATTCCAAGGTGAATCACTTCATATATAATTTAATTTTTAATAATCACAAATAGAGTCTTTTAGCTACTTTCTCCTCAAAAAACTAATTTTACTTGTCAACAAAGTCTGAGCCAGCAACATAGATTTAGAAATCAGACTTTATTACTTTCAAAAAACTTTTAAGGTTTCTTTCTTCACAAGAACATTAGATGAGTTGCACAAATACAAGTCAAAGTTCTAAGTGAGCAGATTGCTTAGATTTACCACACTTTGCCTTCTGAGAACAAGATACATCACATGTGTCACTGGGGTTCCTTCAACTATTTACACCATCACTCATGAAAAACAAAGTTGTTGCTAGAAGACCAAGCATTAGCAGTCATCATATCTACCAGACTTACTCCCTCCCCATGGGCTGTGGCTGATCAGGGCCCATCTTGGTCCTGTGGGGAAACAAGAGTATGTGCTTCCAGTGGTCATACCTTAGGGGATGCAGATGTCATGTGAACTGACATGTGAACATGCAGATGTCAGTTAAGTGGTAAGTTATATTGACAGAAACATTCGTAACTAGAAAACGGCCTCTGATGCTTAAATCCAGAGAGTGGAGAGTGGGTCACAGATGTGGGAGGTCCACTCGGGCATAAACTTGTATATGGTTGTCACCAACAATTGCCTTGTGGACTCCCTAGAGATAGGCGGAGGTTGGCCATTTGGGATGATGCTCTTTTAAAGGAATGCAGCCATTGACCTGTCTCCCAGCCCAGGGTACGCATGGAGAACGGTAAGAAATGACCTCCATAGTAAGTCTAGAGTCAGCAGCAAGTCCATAAAGTTTATAGGTTTGTAATTAAGTTTGGGTAGAAATAGGAATCACTAAATTCTGTAATAAACATTCGATAAAAACCTTAATTGAAATAAATGTGAGATCCACTGTAAAATGCCCTCCCCTCTGTAGCTGCTCAGATGGTTATAATTTGTGCATTCCACTCACTTCTGGGTCAAGGCACGGCACAGCCTCACTATGACCTTCCTTGGTGGGCCTTCACATACTTGCATGCTATTCAAAGAAATGAGCTGGGCATATAATGAAAATCTGAATGCATAGAAACCAAAAGAGAAAACAGTACATATTTCATTCTCCAGAACATATTTTTTAGAAAAATTGGAGGTTTTTATTTATTGACTAATGTGAAAATACAGCAAGACTAGACTGCCAATTACAATGCAAGCCCAACATTTGAAAGAGCTATGCTGAACACCTTCTTAAATTCCTAATCCAAGAATGTGGAAATGTGTGCTCAGGTTCCTGGATTTTTTCCAGATCATACTGCCAATAGAGAATTCCAGGTTTCCTGTGTATTTCCTCAAACTGTCTTTTCAACTTTGACTACATTCTGGAGCAGTTTGTATCAGCTTGAGTCCTTGCCAAAAACACCTCATGAATCACTGTTTTCATCTTCTAAGTAAGATGGCTCACAGTATAGCTAGAAGCTACCAACTTGGATGTTGCAGGCACACACTCATTTACATCTTCTATTTTCTGGATAATTGCTAATACTTCCTCAGATCTTTTTATTTTGTATTGGATTCCAAAATGAGTTTTTATTATCCATGAGGATTACTCTATAAGCAGTGGTGTTAGGTAAATAGAGAAGAGAAGGCTTGCACTTTCAAGAAAAAAACATCGCACATCATGTTCTACATTGTGACAAGTGTCCTAGGAACAAAAGGCTGCTGGCATCTGAATAGCTGATCACATTTACTTACAAGTTCAGAGTCCACTTAATAATTTTTTGCTGTAAAACTACAGAGAGGGACATTGGTCATTTTCCCACAGCGATCACATTAATTTACTGGAGAATCAAAACTATGCCCTTAAAATGTGCCTTTCAGTTTATGGTAGTCATTTCTTCTGTCAAATACTTAACTCAAATGTCTAAGTACGCTGAAAAGGAAATCACAAGATTATATTTAAATGTTTTACATTACATTCTTTATAACCTCTCCTAGAATATTTAACGTGTGAAGAAATGCAATTCTAATTTTTGAAATAGCTGAGATTTTCATAAATAAAATAATTACTGGGTCACATTAAATCCACTGGCTCCTGATTCTATAGAACTTGCTCAGCTATCCCTCAGCTCAGGAAAATATAATGTCACTGCTTTAGAGCTATTTTTGATAAAGAAAACTAAGCAATTAGGGGGCACCTGGGTGGCTCAGTCTGTTGAGAGGCTGACTTTGGCTCAGATGGGACTTCCTGCTCAGTGAGGAATCTGCTGCTCCCCCTCCCTCTGCCCTGCCCCCCATTCCTGCTCTCTCTCAAATAAATCAATAAAATCTTTTAAAGAAAGAAAGAAAGAGAGAAAGGGAGGGAGGGAGGGAGGGAGGGAGGGAGGAAGGAAGGAAGGAAGGGAGGGAGGGAGGGAGGAAGGAAGGAATGGGAAAGAAAGGAAGGAAGGAAGGAGAAAGGAAGGAAGGAAGGAAGGAAGGAAGGAAGGAAGGAAGGAAGGAAGGAAGGAAGGAAGGAAGGAAGGAAGGAAAAAGAAAGAAAGAAAGAAAGAAAGAAAGAAAGAAAGAAAGAAAGAAAGAAAGAAAGAAAGAAAGAAAGAGAGAGAGAAAGAGAGAAAGAAAGAAAACTAAGAGATTAAACCAATTTAGATCAATGGCTTCTTCAGAATGTTGGTAATACCACTGTAGGTCTGAAGTGACAGAGAAAGCAAATTTGACAAATAGATGCTCTCACTAATGTGTGTTTCTATGACGTGAGGGTGGAGCATGGAAGGGAGGCTATTCAGAAATTAGTCTCCATTTGTCTTTATTAGCTAAACGATTAATTTTCCATGGCACAATTTATAGGTTAAACCTCTGCTCTCATAAAAAGTTCTACCAACATCTACTGCTGAGCGACTCTACGGTTTGTTTCAACAGAGGAATTGGTGAAGTTTCTATCAAATGTCTGAGATACTGGATTTACACTGTAAAATAGGCCCCTGGATACAAAGCATTAGAGGAGTTAGTGATACTGGCTCAGCAAAAGCGCGCACACACACACACACAGACACACACACACACAGAAAAAAGGTTCCTGAGCTTTCAGCCACTTAGGACCACTCACACAGGAACCTGACCTCATTTTGTAACGGTGGCGTTCATGGCGTTCATAGACAACGGCTCTTGCGCGGGACTAGAGGGGTTGGTGTCATTAACCAGACCCAAGCTCTCTTCGTCCACAGAGGAAGAACAGCGCTCAGCTCTATCTGAGCATCTCATCACTGCGAAGCATGAAATGGTAAGAACATGTTTCATGGCAGGCAGCGAGCAGCAGACTCTCAGACTCTGAGGGAGCCACACTGCAGAAACAGCATAGTGAGTAAGACTATCGGTGTGGGAGTGAGCAAAACTGAAGTTTGAGGCATCAACACTTTTTCCCTGTTTAACTTGGGGAAGTCATAGTAAACTTTACAAAAAGCTTCCAAGCCTCCATTTCCTCACAAGCCCTTCTTTGAGTTGTCAAAATTAGATAATGATTTATGGAACAATTTACCACAAAGCCAGTTCTACAGATAGCTCTCAATAAGTGGTAACAAGTACGGTCATGTTATTTAGTATTTTGGAACCTCAGGCAGGTTTTCCAAATGACTCCTTAGGCCCAGGGCAAAAACAAAACAAAAAACAGGATTCATTTCTAGAAATTAGGGTACAAAATCGTGATGTTGTGATAAGACCTAAATGATTAGGAAGAGCCTGGGTCTATAAACAAAATGAGCATGCTGGGGAGAATCCAGTCCTGGAGGCTGAACAGGCTGGTGGCAGCATCACGGAGATCTGGAAAGACGCGCCAGGGGCTAAGTCAAGATAGCAGACTCGATAGTTTCCTGTACTCCCCTGTTCCATGAAATGAAAGAAAAGGTATGTTAAAAGAAGAAACCCAAAGACCAGAGTTTTCTAATAAATTCTGAACTGAACTATAGAAAGCCAATTCATTTGTGCAATCAATAAGTATTTATTGAACATCTACTAGGTGCCAGGCTCTATTCTAGGATTTGGGTACAAAACAGGTAAGAACCCAGTTCTTATGAAGGTTATATTTTAGTGAAGGTGGCAGGAATTAAATAAAGAAGTAAGTAGACGAATAAACTAGATAAGATCACAAGATAATTGCCATGAAGACAATAAAACAGGTGAAATTAAGCTGTGGATGCTGTACTGCACGGCCCAGATCCCCCTGTACCTGAGTCCATTCAGGCTGCTAGAACAAAATTCTACAAACTAGGTACTTTATAAACAACAGAGATTTATTCTCATAGTTCTGGGGCTGGAAGTCCAAGATCAATGTGCCAGTGTGGTCAGGTAAGGTCCCTCCTCCAGCATGCAGACTTCTCGTCTCCTCACATGGCAGAAGGGGCAAGGGAGCTCCCTTGGACCTCTTCCGTAAGGGCATTCATCTTATTTAATGCCTTCACGACCTAATCACCTCCCAAAGGCCCCACATCCTGAGACCATCACGATGGGCATTAGAATTTCAACCTATGAACTTTGAGGGACATAATCAGACCACAGCACCCTGTTAGGACTGAAACCTTATTCCTCCAGCTATTGAAAAGGTTTACACTCCACTCTCTACTCACGATCAGGACAGGACAGCTGAGACCCAGTGACTAGCCAAGGACAGAGTATAAAAACACAGAGTTGCCCCACCCCAGTACAAATCTAAAGGGCCAACCAGCTTATGAACCCTGCATGCTGTTGGCCAAGGGATTATGACTATAACATAACCAACCTCTCCTTTAACTCAGTGCTCCACAGATGTCCACCTTTACAGCACCTGGAAGTGAGCTTCCTGGGCTTTCTGTCCCAGAATCCAGTTTCATTTCTTTTCTTTTCTTTTTTCTTTTCTTTTCTCTTGAGTCTACTTTCTAGGGATCTATAGTAGGCAGGACTATAAAATGCCCCCCAAGATTTCTGCCACCTAGTGTACATACCTTGTATAATCCCCTTCTACTAAGTGCTGAAAGAACTTGTGAATGTGATAGGACGTCAATGTCATGATTAGATTATACCATGTAGCAAAGATAAAGAATTTTTTCAAACATAAATTAAGATCACCAGTCAGTTCCCTCTGAATTAATAAGGAAGATTACCTTGGGTGGGCCTGACCTAATCAGGTGAGTCCTTGAAAGCAATATCCTCATGCTCACTTTGAAGAAGACAGCTGCCATGCTGTGGTAGATTCGTGTGGTTAAGACCTGAAGGCAGCCCCTCAGCCAAGAACAACTCCCAGCCAACAGCCAGGAAGAAAGCAGGGACCCCTGTCCTATAGCCACTAGGAAGTGAATTCTAACAACCTAAATAAGCTCTGAAATAGATTCTTTTGTGATCAAGCTTCCATAGTGAACACAACCTAAATATTACCTTAATTTACTCTCTATTTTAGCCCAGAGTCCAGACTTTGGATCCACAAAAACTGAGATAATAAGTGGATGTTATTTTAAGATATTAACTTTTGGTAATCTGTTAGGCAGCCACCGAAAACTAATACAAGAACACAGCCTGCAGTCGATCATATTGCTGAAAAACAGAAAAATGACAGGCAAGACTCAGAACAGGCACTGAAGATGGCTGCAAAGAGACAGGAAGTTGTTACCCTGGAAAAGTCTCAGAAAGCTCCAAATTTGAAAGCAATAGATACATAGAACAAGAGAGAGCTGTGGGACTGAAATCAGGAGCAGTGATAGAGCGATGTCTATGAGAAGGCTGGGCCAGGGATTCCCTCCCCTTCCTCTGTGTACATAAAGCAGCTAGTAGCACCATTTTGACCTGCTAGACCCTAGAAGGAGTTTTTTTAACAGAGGGATTTTATTTAGAAAGAGCCCAAGTTGATGTGCTAGAAACAGGATACATAGCAGCAGAGCCTGTGGGAACTGCAGACCTCCCCAGAGACTGGGAACAGGGGAAAGAGAAGACCATTCTACCCAGGGACAGGGTGACTGTGTAAGTTATCATCCAAATCAGTGCAGAAGGGGGCACCATGAGTAATTATGATACAGCAATAGGCATACATTGAGAAGTCTGGTCACACTATCCCGAAGTGAAATGCATGAACACACATTCCCCCCCAAGAATAAAGTCTTCCTTTGGCTATTATGGGAATTTCTAGTATTTCAACATGTTCTCCATCCTCTACTATCTTCTGACTCACCCCACCCCCGTGCAGAGTCTGGAGCAGTCCCTCCACTCACCAGAGAGGACTTTGAGTAAATAGACTAAAACTTTCATGCTTTCAGAGCATGAAAGAAAAAAAAATTTCAGGATGAATAAACATAATGACTGGTCTTTTATGAAACAAAAATGATATAACAACAGAAGAAAAGTTTAAGGTCATTTTAATCTCAGAGACATTCAAAAGGATCTGTCATTAATAAAACAAGAATAGGCTACTATGAAAAAGGAGAAATCCAAAAATGAGAAAAAGGGTTCAAGACAGTAGAAAGGCTTGCCGAAATTAAAAACTAAAATAGAGGGGTGCCTGGATGGCTCAGTGGGTTAAAGCCTCGGCCTTCAGCTCAGATCATGATCTCAAGGTCCTGGGATCGAGCCCCATATTGGGCTCTCTGCCCAGCAGGGAGCCTGCTTCCCTCTCTCTCTCTGCCTGCCTCTCTGCCTACTTGTGGTCTCTGTCTCTGTCAAATAAATAAATAAAATATTTAAAATAAATAAATAAATAAATAAAAATAAATAATAAAAATAAATAAATAAAAACTAAAATAGAAGGGCTTAATAGACAGAATCATTATGAATGATGGCAGATAAAGACAAGGAAATCTCCCAGGACATGAAGCAAAAAGACGAGATGAGAAAATATGATAATAAATAAGTTAAGAAATATGGACAACAAACCCAGAAAACCCAATAAATATTTAAGAGCAGTTACAAAAAGAGCAAACCAAAGCAATAGATGAATGGGGGGGTGGGGGAAGACACTGAAATAAGGTAATTTCTGTGAGTTTAAACACACACACACACACACACACACACACACACACACACACACAGAGTTTTCATTCATATTAAAACTGTCATTTGAGTGCCAGGCAGAGAGTAAAGATCCATAATTAGAAACACTCTGATAAAGATTCATAAATTCAAATACAAAATAAGAAAATCTAAAATTTGGGGGTTGGGGTGGGAGCAGTTTTCTGCACATATGAACTCTGAATGCTCAAAACAATGTCATAATTCCTCTGAGATTCCTAGTGAAAATTATTTTGAACCTATATTTCTATAACTAGTTAATTATCAATCAAGTGTAATGGCAAAACCAAGACATTTTCTGACATGCAAGAAATTAAAAAGCTTACCACCCACATACACTCTTTTTTTAAAAAAAATTACTTGCATATGTATTTCTGTAAAAATATGCCATGCTAAAAGCATATGCCTCTTCTGTCAATAACCAAGAAAAGGAGAATGGTTAGAAAGGGAAACAAAATGCTTTATCTAAAAGTCATTCAAGTATGAATAAAATTATAATGTAGCATGATTTTGAGTTATTGCCTTTTCCTTTCTGCTTGGGGCATTTGCCATTAAATGCATATGCTTCATGACACTTTCTTTATTTGGGATACAATCAGACTACTTAGTTCTTCAGTGAATTATATGTACATCATAATAAAATTATGAATGCTACTTAAGGGTATTCAGCTTTTGAATCGACTTATATATAGCACACAGAAAATTAAATTAGAGTTAGAGACCAGAAGGTAAATGTGTTGAAATCTTAATAATTTAAAATATATTATATATATATAAATATAATGTATGTATTATGTGTGTGTGTATATATATATATATAATATATAAAATATATATAAAATAATATAAAAGTCCAGATACCAGAACAGGGGAAGACAGTCAGCCGGGGCCTGGCAATGACATTTATTTAATTAAGCATCCTTTGAGTTATTGATTAAAAGTTTTAAAGCTCATTAATTCCACCCTCTCTCACAATGAATAAGGACTGCCAAGAGTAGATCCAAGCCACCAGGGAGCCCCAACTGTGGGTACCTGAACACACAGAAATACCATTACAGAAATAATTCACTACATCTCTAATGTTCCCATTCACTCCCAACACTCTTCAATGACTTCGCTCCCTTTTTCTTTTTTCTACAGTTTCCAGTAAACAATAATAAATAATCTGTGATCCCTAGATTTCATGGCAGTCTTCAATTGTACAACTGAGTCCATACTTAGCTTCCATAATGATGTATCTCAAATATATTTTGAGCCTCATTTTCTCACAAAATAGAAGTAAACTGTTGACTCTGATGAGCAGGATCACCTCCTACTCCATTAGCATATTAGTTACTGAAACCCTAGAATTTGTAATAAATTTATAATAAATAAACCCCATAATCTCATTGGCCTAACACAGATAGATTTATGGTTTGCTCAGCAGGGAGTGGTGGTGTAGACAGTTCAATTTCATTCATGTACCCAAGCTAACAGGCTCTATCATCTTCATTCAATACTTCACTTTCAGGTATAGACATCCAGCCAGCAGATGGTATAGGAGAGAATAAAGGATTGTATGGAGGTCATATGGGACAGATACAAAAATGGGGTTCATCACCTCTACCTACATTCCATTGGCCTGCACATACTCATACGTTCACACTTATTGTAAAGGAAAACTGGAAAATACGATCTAGCTAATTGCCAAAGTGGGGGGGGGGGGGGACTGGTTTGGTGGACAGCTAGCCAACTGGCCACAATTGGCATGGTATTTGAAGTTTTAAGGACAAAAATATGAAATACTTGCTGGGTAGCTAACCACTGGCTCAGCTCTAATCTCCTCATTCAGCTTGCAAGTAGCTGTAGGACAGGAAACATGGCTTAAACATCTTTGCTTTCTTAGCACCTTCACTTGCACACGAGGTGTTTGAGAAAAACTCGAAGGAATTAATTTACTTAATTATATTCTAGTAGCAGAGGCAAATTAATGCAGCTACCAGAGTGAAAAATAACCTCTTTCCTCAATGAAAAGATCAAGCCAAGTATTTTTGAACTGATTATATTTTTATTAAAATAACTACAATACAATGAACCCATAATTGGTTACTCCAAATAATAGCTGAGTTAGTGAATTTCAATATTTGCTTTATTATTGAATGCAAAAGCAAAGGTAAAGAATGCAAAACATAAGCATTCTCTCATTTTTCTTAGGAGAACAAAAATATGCGGGAAATGTTTAATGATACAATGAATTGGTAATTTCCTAATTTGCTACAAAAGAAGCAGCATTTATCAGGTGAGGTTTATATGGGTATGCTGCAGCAAATCACTGATATAATAAATCGAAATCCCATAAATCAACCAAAACAAATATATCTTCAAACACAGCAGTGACTAAAGGAGTACCTCAATCTCCAATTCAAGGAGGTAAATCTTCAGATAGAGGGAGAAAAAATTATTAGAAATTATTAGAATTTCTAATTATTTAATAATTTAGAATTATTAAAAATTATTAGAAATTACTAGAAAATGAGGGGCATGTTTTGTGAATCAGCAAACCAAATAGGCAGTGGGCAGGAGAAAGTCTTCCATAGTTTAACCATGAGCTATTATGGTATCTGTTAAACACAACCAAAGAAGAGCAAGAGAAAAAGTTTAATTATGTAAATATGAAAACCCATGTTTGATAAGATACATGAAACAAATACCCTTTATCAAATTGTGATTATTTAAATACGAATATCATGAAGCAGTTACCAACAGTCAGTGAGTGGCCCCTTTAAAGCCATGATGCTGGAACATTGCTGAGAGAGCAGATCTCAAGTGTTCTCACCACATACACCAAAAAAAAAAAAAAAAAGGGCAATTATGATGGATATGTTAATAAATTTGGTTGTAGTAGTCGCTGCACAATGTATACACACATCAAATCATCATGTTGTATACTTTAAATGCACACAATTTCTACTTGTCAGTCATACCTCAGTAAAGCCAGGGTACAGGGGCTGGTGATGGAGGGTCACAGTAAAGACAAGGTCTAGGAACTGGTCATGGTTGAGTGGCCAGCATGACACTGAGGACCAGATGGTTGGACAAGAGCAGGCCAGCAACCAGAGGCTAGTTGACTAGGAAGATTCGATTGCAAATGATTCATTCGCTAGGATGGAAGGCAGAAGTGGTGCTGGCAGACTGACGGAATCAGGAACTAAAGACACAGGGACCTAGGACCCAGATACAGAGACGTGGGGGCAGAGGATAGAATCCGACCACAGGGGATTCAGAGATTTCTTTTCCTGAGGAGTAAGAATGGTTTGCAAATGGCAATGAAAATATAAGGAGGTAGGAAGGTGTGTGAGAGGAAAGAGACACCAAATGATGGAGCTGCAGAGGAAGCAGCATCTTCTGGAAATACCAGGAAAATATAGTGGATTTGTTAATGACAGACTATTGTGTTCTCTCTGCATGAATAGCCTTTCAGGAGTTGGCGGGATGCCTCCACTAAATGGTGCTTCCCGAAGCCTCCCGTGACAGCATGCATTCAAACGTGCTGAAAGAGCCCAAAACCATTTGGGACTCCTTTTCTCCGGCTCTTCATACTCTGAGGAAGAGGAGCCATGGAAAATTAGAAGCCTGAACATCCAGTCTTGCAAGCACCGTGAAGGATCCTGGCAATTCAGGGGCCAATTGTGACACATCACCTTTTTATTTCATATGCTTGTATTCTGTATTTGGGGAGCACATGTTAAAATGGAGGCGTGGGGCTTGGGCAGTGATTAGGCCATCCAGTGAGGAAGGCTGACTAGACCAGCATGCTTGCCCAATGGTGAGGCCAAGGGTTTAAGCCAGGCAGACTTCAGGATTTCAGAATGATGCTTACACTCTTAGATTTGAAATGTCACAGTTTGCATTGTTATAAAAGAAATCTCACTGGATTGGGGAATGTGAAAGGCAACCAGGAGGAAAGTCCTCACCTTTTTTCCCCAGAAACCTTATAAAACTATTTGTTATCATTTTTAGTATTTTATGCTCCCACAAGTCAAATGTGATTTATAAGAACATTTTTAGAAAATTAGCCTTGGGGTATGGGATCTTTCAGAAGCTGAAAGCCATGTACATTTATTTAGAATTATGACTTTCAGACTTTATGACCACATCCCAGAATTAGAAATACATTTTGCATTTTTAACCTAGTATATATACACATTAACAAAGTCATATACTCCACACATGAAATAAAATATTCATGAAGAAAATATTGTCCATGGATGTCAAATGCACTCTCATGTTTCTAATCTACTTTCTGTTTTATTTTGTTTTGTTTTTAGACAGAGAGACAGGGAGAGGTGGAGAGGAGCAGAGAGAGAATCTTGAACAAGCTCCACACCCAGCACAGAGCCCAACATGGTGTTCAATCTCAAAACCCTGAGATCATGACTTGAGCTGAAATCAAGAGTCAGACACTTAACTGACTGAGTCACCCAGGTGTCCCTACTCTGTTTCCTGTTTTAAATACTGACCATGACTTAATAAACTAATGTCATGACCCACTAACTGGTCATAAATGAAAGTTAGATGAACACTGATCTTTGAGTGGCAATATGGAATTGCTGTACTCTTTTTTTTCCTATCAAAGGTAAAATGTTTATTTATTCTGGTCTCTGAAATAGAACAAATGCCACTATCTTAAAAAAAAAAAATCGAACACCAATAACTAACACAAGAAAATAATTTTACAGTAATCGTAACAGCTAACATTTAATGAGTGTTGGCCACAGAGCTAAATTCTTTACATTTATTATCTTATTTAATCATCATAACAACCCTATGAGGTAGATACTTTTCCCATGGTACATTTACCATTTTACAAATGATGGAATTGAGGGTTTTAACCCTACAGTACAGTATATTGTCCACATTGCCGATTTTTCTTATCACAATTTACTGGCTATCAATGGACACATCAGGGGACAAAAATGATAGACATCTTTGTCTATCATTCACACTATGTTTATCCTCCCACATGGAGCACAATTAAAGGACTATACAATATATATCACCTTTTCCATGTTCATTACCTTTACAACTCAACTTCTTAAAGTAGTACAGCTTGAACTTCAGAAAACTCACACAATAGCTTTCAGGATTCTGATGCTTTTATCTGTTTCTATTTTCTATTCTCTGGTATCAGATGGCTTCCATCTCCTGAAAATGCTGCTGCTAGTTATCTAATTTAACATTGTTAGTGGCGGCCAGAGAAACTTTGAGATATAGCCATTTCATCAATTATCTCCAGCTGGGAGGATTTAGTGCTTTTTAAATAGGGCCACAATATCAAGTTCATCTACACTATTAGTGAGGTCTTTATCACTGCCAAGTTCAGAAAGTGCTAAAGCATTTAAAATGGTGATTTCTTTTTTTTTTTGCCTTTGTATTTTGGGTGCAGTTCATTTTCTTGCTTTTGCAGGGCTTTCATCTCCAAGAGAACCACCACTCAAACTCAAGTCCAGGCAGAACTATGGAATGAACACACCTTAGGTCATGCAAAGAGTTAGTCAGCATTTACTGATCCCCCTATGTTCAAAGCTCAGTACCAGAACCTACGTCAACCTTCAAAAGAAATAGGAAAAAATCTTACATGATCATTAGTGCTATTCATCGAAGACTTTGGCGGTTTCCAGGTATATGGTAACACTGCATTTCTCCACCCCTCGGAGTGAGACGTGGTAAAATGGCTTGTCTCATAAATAAGCAGAGTCCCTTCTAGGTACAGCAACAAGAGCCAGCATGTGATTTGGAGTGTTCCCTTTCCCTCTCTGGTGCTGCTCTATCAGCTTGGGTCTTAAAGCAAGACCAAGTGGGGAGAAGTCCTAACTGACCTACAATAGATACACAGTATGAATGGTTAAAATAAAAATAAAAACCACCTTTTAACTTGAAGCCACTGAGTCTTGGGAATTGTGTCCTGACTGGTACAACTTTCTCTGACCCTTTTAAATCTCTGAAGAGATTTTAAAACTTTACAAAGCACTTTACAAAGCACACTAAGAAAAAAAAGTTTGAGAAGTACTAAGTATAAATGGAAATTTTAGATTATGTAAACAGAAGACAAAGGAGCAAAGCAATCGCTAAATAAATAACCATAACAGTTGGTGGTTAAATATAGGCAGGAATTTCAATGTGAGGTGTCCAGGAGGCTTGGGGAATGGGGGGGGGGGGGGGTGTGTGAAAGGGTGTGTGTAAAGGTGCAGAGGAGGAAATAAACAAGTCATGTGAGTAAAGCCACATTTGATTTGTTTGTTGGAGTAAACAACTAACTAGAAATACTTGAGAGGGGCAGGGCGCCTGGGTGGCTCAGTGGGTTAAAGCCTCTGCCTTCAGCTCAGGTCATGATCTCAGGGTCCTGGGATCGAGCCCCACATCAGGCTCTCTGCTCAGCAGGGAGCCTGCTTCCCCCTCTCTCTGCCTCCCTCTCTGCCTACTTGTGATCTCTCTCTCTGTCACATAAATAAATAAATAAAATCTTAAAAAAAAAAAGAAAAGAAATCTTGAAAGGGGCAAGAAAAGGCAATTGAAAGACAGCTGCAAAAACCAGACAAGGAAGTTCAGGCATCAGTATTAATTCACTCATCCTTCTTTATTCATTCATTCATTCATTCATTCATCCATTCATCCATCCACCCATCCATTCATTCATGCCTTCAGTAAGTATTATGAGGTAGGAACTCTGCTAGCAAGATGCTTGGAAACCAAAGATAAATGAATTACAATCACTAATCTTGGATTTCATCTTTTCGTAGGGTTCACATAAACAAATGATTTCAATATGGTAAACTGATAGTTTATTATAAACATTTATGCTACCAGAAACATTCAAGCCAGGAAGGAGTTAATTTGCCTGTAGAGAAGAGTACAAACAGGGAGAAGATGAAGGGATCTGGCAAAGCTTGAAAACAAAACATGACTTTTGAGCAGATTCTTCAAGGGTTATTTACCACGCAGGTAAGGGAAGGAAAGATATTTCAAGAAGAATATCAATTCCTTAATCGTTGTTTCAACATCTGTTTTGTGTAGGCGTTTTCTTAAAGTGCTCTGTGTATTGGTCTCACTACAAGGCTAGGAAGTATTTATCAAATACCTACTACCTGCCAGGTACTGTGCCAGGCTCAGGATAGACAGCTAACCTTCCTTACCTCACATTCCAGCTGGGAAACATGAGATAATCGATTAACAAGTAATTGCAGTCACTTGTGACACATAAAGCTATGCCAAAACATAGCAAGGGCACCAAACGTGGTCAAAGGGCTAGGAGGAATACTGCCCAGAGGAAGTGAGCTTTAGTTGGGATCTAAAAGCTCAAAGGGGGATAGCCAGATGTTAAGGAAAGGGAAGATGGCTCTAGGGGAAAGGGCCCACCTACATGAAGACTTGTAAGTTAAGAGAGAGTGCATGAGGCTAAAGAAATGGGAACAAGTCCAGTATAGCCAAAGTGTGGAGGAGGGAAGGCCAGAAGGAGAGTAGAGGAACACACACCTGGGGAAAGGAAGGGCAGGAGCCAACTGTAGTGAAACTTTTATCCCAAAATCTGTGGAGGACTTTTGAAACACTTTTTTAAAGGTGGGCATGATAAACTGTGTATTCTAGAAGACAGCTTCTAGGAGACAGGAGAAGGAAAGGAAGCAGACCCAAAGACAGGCAGATCTGGTCAGAGGCTTTTGCAGGGATCCAGGAGAAAGACAATGTAGTTTACTAGGTTGGCAACAGTAGAGATAGAAAGTCTGAGAAATATCTAGAGTAGTGATGTAATCTGGTTTGGAACTACATAAAAAGAGAGACACAAGAGCTGAGGATCATCATGAAGATTTTAGTTTCCAGTTTTGACCAATGGACATATAGTGGGGCCAATGGGTGAGATAGGGGACACAGGATATGCAAAATCACTGAGAATAAAAAAGAATCACATATGCAGAGAAGCAGAGTCGCTCAACATAGTAAGAAAGGGAGCTCTACTTGGGAGCAGGTGAAACTCGATGTTGCTTTGAGATTGTACATGCCTTTCAATGTCGATGCTAAGGCAGAAGATTGAAAGGCAGAATCTGCCAGATTCAGAGCAGGAGACTGAAGCGATCTGATTTCACGTAAAAAGATAATTCTGGAGACAGGGTGGATAGAAGACTGAAAGAGAAAATGGCTAATGATGAAACAGGAGAGCACTTCAACTGTCCAGGCAAGCAATAATAAGGTCATAAACTAAGCCAGCCATGGTGGGGTTCCAGAGGAAGGAACAGAATAGAGATTTAGGGAAAAGGATCAATAGATTTTGATGATAAACATGTGAGGGGTGAGGGAAAGAGAGGTGCTGAAGACCAGTTGGATATTCTAGTTTGGGAGACTGGAGAAGTAGTGATTCTATTAATGGAAGGATGCTCTTTGAGAAGAGGAGGAGTTTCAGGGAAAACATAACATATTTGGTGTGGACATGTTAAGACTGACATATCTGTAAGACACAGAAGGAATTTTAGTAATGTTTTTTGTAATCATGAGATAGGTCTGGAGTTTAGGAGGAAGTGGGAAATAGGAGATACGGTTGTGGGAGTCGTCATTCCCTGCTGGAGGCAAGGGAAGGGGTGATAATCTCCCAGAAAGAAGAGATGGAAAGACATGAAGAGAAAGAGGACGCCCTGGGGAACTCTGTATCTAAGGTGTTGCTGGGAGGAGGTGATGGGAGCCACTCTAGCCTCTGAAGCTGGAGATCCCTCCAAAGACAAAAAGATTTTGGGGTGCTTGACATGTATCTGTGTGTTAGAAGAATTAAAAAGTGAGAACTTGGTAGAAGACAGACTAATGTGAAACTAACAGCAGACCAGCCCCAGAGAATGGTAAGTTTCAAGGCCATCATAAATAACACTGAAAAGGATATAAATGATGATAGGTCTTTGACCATAATGAATAATAAAAATATCAAATTTTAGTTCCTTTCTTCATGCAATCAGTTTTCCCATAAATTGGGCAGTTTTTTATTGAATAAAAAAAAAAAACTAGATAAAAAGTGACCCATTCAGTCACTAGTACAGTGAAGGAATAACAGTAACTATTATTCGTTGGGCAAATGGGCCAGAAAGACTAGAAAGAATGAACTTACAGTAAATTTGGCTGTTTGACTACCCAACTGAGAACCTGTCATAAGGCATCAATTTAAGGGTGCCTGCAGCAGTGTTCGGCTCCAAACAAGGTCAGTAAAAAATGTCATGAGCACAAGCAAAGAGGCTCCACATATTCATGCATAATGCTCATTCCAGAACTATCTGTAAACTCTGGGACTGCCCCAATATTGCAGTTTTATAAGTCCCGACCAGCATGCGTATAGCATGATGACGTGTTGGTGCATACCAAGCATCAGTGTAAAAATATTAGTTTTGAATTTAACCAGGCATCTCATTAAAAGAAAAATACATTGTAAAATTTCCAAATAACATAGGTCTCTGTTTGGTTTTCTCATATCTCAGGGAAAACCATAAACAGAAAGATAATTTGTCTATATCCATGGCCAGGGCCCCAGTATAGCACCATATAATGGAGTGAGTCATTTCCTTGTAAGCAATGATTTGAAATATGCTGTAATTATGATCTCGCTCATGTCGCAAGGAGAAAACAAAACATCTGAGTAGCATTACTCTTACGAGCTGTCAAACATTCACTGATGATTTCATCCCACACTAGTAATGACCAGTCACTGCTTTTACAACCCCAGAAGTGCCAGCTTGATTTGAGAAGAGGAAATTTAGGAAGTTGGGGAGTTGGGTTCATAATTAGCTTTATCATTACAGTCCAGGCAAAAACCGGAAGCCTATATTTTAATTGGCTTGCTAACATATTTGCAGGCAACATTTCTAAGGAGATTATTTTTTTCTAAATTCAGAAATAAGGGGAGAAAAAAAGCAAGGTACATTTCAAAATATCTTAATACTTAGTATTAAGAGGTTAGAAAATTATTATCTGTTTAGCATAAGTGAACTTGACACTCTCCTAAAACTAAGATTTTCTTCTGTGAAAATATGCCCAGAGGCTATAACACAAATAGCCAGATTAACGAACTGGAATGGAATAAATGGTTGTTTATTTGTTGACCACAAATAAGATGGGTCAAATAACAGAAATTTATCATTTTGCGGTTATGAAAGCTAGTAGCCCAAAATCAAGATGTCAGCAGGATTAGTTCCTTCTGAGGGCTTCTCTTCTTGCCTACAGATGAGCGTCTCTCCACATCATCTTCTCTCTACAAATGTCTGTGCCTAAATTTCCCCTTTCTATAAAGACACCATCCATATTAAAGCCCACCTAATGACTTATAACGACTTGATTACTTCTATAAAGACCCTATCTCCAAATACGGTCACACATTCAGGTACCAGGGGCTGAAACTCTAACATTTCTTTTTTGGGGGAGACATAATAATTCAATCCGTAACAATGGTTAGAATAATCTTTTTGTGAGACTAAACGAATAGCTTCAAGTCCATCCATTTACCTGTTACCTGATATCCATTCTCCTCAGGTAACGAGGTAAAACAAACCAATCAGAGACACATTACTGCAGAGTCAAGTTGCTGAAAGGAATGAATTGGTAACATCAGTCTAGTTCCTTAAGAACAAAAATATTAATAGGTAATTTTTCTGTAGACGTACCTGTTATTGCCTCAGTAAAGCTGACTAGTGAAAATAATATCTACATGGTATGTCATTTACGACCACTACAACTCACCAAATGTTGAAGTTCCAATAATGTGTAACTATTGAATTCTACATTAAAATTTCTCTATCACTGACAGTCCTAGGCATTCTTAAAAAATAGCAAAATATCTTCCTCTCTAAAGCTTAATAACAGGATGATACTGCAATGCATCATATTAAGATGAATTTGGGCTTTGCATCTGAAAAAGTCTGAAGAGCCTTGGACTCATTCACCCTCTGACTGGGCTCACAGGAATATTTATGCTGAGGAGAATCAATAACCTTACCACAATGTTGCCACCATGGAGCCTGAGTGGAGTCTTTCCTCCTCTGCTGCACCTTCATGACAAACTCAGAAAATAAACTCTCTTCCAGGGAAATCATTCAATACATGTAAAAAGATGTCCATCTGAGAATTATTTCTAGTAACAACTTTAATTGCATACTCAACATCAATCAGTAGCTCAATATCAATCATTAACTATGTTATACTTATGTAGTAAACATACTCTCTGTCAAATAAATAAAGTCTTTAAGTGGGGCGGTGGCACGTCTAGGTGGCTCAGTTGGTTAAGCGTCTGCCTTTGGCTCAGGTCATGATCCCAGGGTCCTGGGATTGAGCCCCATGCCGGGTTCCCTGCTCAGCGAGAAGCCTGCTTCTCCCTCTCCCTCTGCTGCTCCCCCTGCCCATACTCTCTCACTCTCTGTCATGTAAATAAATAAAATCTTTTTTTAAAAAGTAATAAACAGAAAGATTATATAGTGGCCTGACCATGTGATACTACAGCAGAACACACAGGTGAAAACTCCATTCCTACTCACGGAGATTTCAATCAACTTTTGAGTGTCTCTAAGGAGACAACTGAGGATTATAAGATAGCTGAGAAAATTTTTTAACATTAAATGCATGACTCAAAACAAAGAGAAAGAAAAAAGCTAACTGGAGGAAAGAGGCTATGGAAGAAGAAAGTTGAAATAAAAGCTATCATGTATAAACTTAGATATGGAAAGATAACAGCATCTACAAAATAAGAATATTATTTGAGAATTTTTGAAGGAAAAAAATCAGAGTTCAAAAAATTCTGAACTTAAATCTCAAGTAGAAAAAATAATAACTCAATAGAATAGTTGGAATACAGAAATCTCCAAAAAAGCAAAGAAAAAAAAAAATAGAAATGAAAAAGAAGTAGAAAATATTAAGAAAATTAGAGGATAGGTCGGCAACTTCAACATCAGATAACAAAAGTTCCAGATAGACATCACAAAATGGAATGAGGAATATTATCAATAAAATAAATAAATAAATCAGAAGAATATCCCAGACTTGCAAGAATTGAAAGAGTTCATCTAATACCTACCACCATTAAAAAAAAAAAAAAAAAGTGGACTTACACTACACCATATTACTATGAAATTTTGGAACACTGGAAACAAAGAGAAAGATCTACAAGTTCTAGAAAGAAAAAAACTCAAGTTCTACATGCAAAGGATCAGGAATCAAAATAGTGTTCAGTTTTTCAAAAATAATGGAAGCTGAAATATAAGGGAGCAATACGATTTCAACTTTCAGAAGATGACTTACAACCTCAATTTCTATATCAAGCTAAAATTAGCAAGTAGGTATGATGGTCAACCCTAAAGATTTTTTCCAATATGCAAAATATCTCTAATTTGGGTTTCCTCAGAAACAACCTCTGAAACAAAGATTTTAGTACAAATAGTTTATTTGGGAGGTGATCCCAGGGAGCAATGGAACAAAGAAGGGAAGGAAGCAAAAAAACTAATGCTTTATTGAATAGGTCATCTCTATGGACAACAGAGACTCAATCCTTTTGAGGAACTTCAAGAGACAGGTAGAAGGGGCACCCAAATTGCCCTCTCTGGTTGATAGCGTCTCTAGTGTATAAATCAAGAGAAACCCTCAGATGGATAGTCAGAGGTGCTTGTAGTCATATCCATCAACATATCCAACAGATACACAATTCTGAATATCAAAGGAATCTGGGGAGGGCACCAACAACATTTGCTACAGTCAGGAAGTTATAGAAGCTGGTGCTTCATCAAAATGCAGGGAACAGGAGGTACAACTCCAGAGAAAGGTGATGAGTTCCCCCTGGAATGATGGCAAATGGAGATCAGATGATAACTACCAAGCAGCCAGTTGAGAGTTGGGGAGGCCAGTAAGCCCCAGGGAAGATGTCCCCAAGAACATGATATTGATACACTGTCCGATGTGCTTGATCAAAGGAGACTGAGACAATTGAGGGAGACACTGAAACTGAATAAGGGGTTAAGTACACAGACAAGCAAGAAAACAAAAAAGCAAGGTAATAATTAACCCAAGGGAAAAACAAAAAGTTGTACAAGAAAGAAAAAATTATAGCATACTCTGAATGAGGTACTGTTTTTTTCTTTTGATGTTCCATCACATTTGTATACGGAGACCTACCACGTATTTTAAAGTCATGTATTTTCCTCAGAATGTATTCTAATTCATGTAACATCCCTCCATGATAGATATTTCAGTTATCCCTGTCTCCCTGTCTTTTTTCTATCACAAATAATGCTGTAATGAACATCCTTGAAATTTTCTGTAGGATATATCACTAAGATGAAATTTCTGGATCAAACGTACATACATTTAAAGTGCTGATTTTTTTTTTTTTTTTTGGTAAATCCATCTCCAAAATCCATCTCCAAAATTTTTTTCATCAGTTTATACAGCCACTAGCAATGCATAGTCCTTTCTATATATCTTCTATAGTGGACATTATTAATCTGCTTTTTGTGGGTTTTTTCAGTTTGGCAATTAAAATTAAAAGAGTAAGGGGGAATTTCTTTTTTTTACTTAATTATACCAATGTGTTATTTTATTTTGCTTCTATGAACTGCTTTTAAATTAAACCAACAGATAAGCTAACACAATTGATTAATTTAATTGTAGCTTTATACTGTGTGAAGTTTTCAAAATAGTGTTCTAAAGACATGAAACATTATAGTTGTCCTTAATGCTGAGTTATTTTACTCTGTAAAAATTCACAATCTATTCTGTCATCTATAAGATAGCTGCCAAATAACCAATATAATTATAAAGAGATTATCTTTGATATTTTAAAAGATCCATATATCTTACACTGCTCATTAATCTCTAAGTACCTGATGTTGTAAATTCCAGATCCTTCAACCAAGAATGATGTGAACGTAAGGAGAAGAAAAATATATATTCTCATTTCTCAAATGAAATATAGGACAATTAATAAAAATTAGTGACAATATATGGGGAATCATATTAAATTATGTGGATTGATGATCATCCCTTCATCTGTTCGGTCTCTTTAGTTCTGTACTAAAGATTCTGCTATCTATTGGTATAGACCCAACATGCAGCATAGAATTTTATACACTGTTTCTTTTTTTTAATTTAAACTCAATTAATTAACATATAATGTATTATTTGTTTCAGGGGTAGGCGTCTGTGATTCATCAGTCTTATGTAATACCCAGTGCTCACTACAACACATGGCCTCCCCAAAGTCCATCACACAGTTACCCCATTCCTCCACCCCACTGCCCACCAGGAAACCTCAGTTAATTGCTAAGACTCCTCACTCAACTTTCTCTGGTATTAAAAACTTCCTTAATTAAAATAATTAACTACTTATTTACAATGAACCCTTTTCTGACAGGATTTGAAGCTAATTATTTTGTCGTAGATTACACAAAGATAAGATTCTAGTGTTTCACTGACTTCACCAATGATGGACCATCCTCTCCGCAAAAACCCGAAACTTAACTAGTTAACAAAAGCAAAATCTCATAATCACAAAATAAGAGTTTAAACTTTTGTCCTTTTAAATAACTACTGGCTATCAAACTAAATAATTTAAGCAAAAATAAATCACATGTATCTAGCCACTTTTTTTTTTTCAAATTAACTAGTTCAAACTTAAAAATCTTAAAAATCCTAACAGAGACTGTAAGTTCATGAACATCCCAATTGTGACTTTAGAATAGCTGTAGTTCCTGGGACACCTAGGTGGCTCAGTCGGTTAAGCATCCAACTCTTGATTTCACCTTAGGTCATGATCTCAGGGTCATGATATCAAGTCCCATGTTGGGCTCTGCACTGGGCATGGTGCCTACTTAAGATTCTCTCTCTCCCTCTTTGCCCCTCCCTCTTACCCCACTTGCCTGCACTCCCTCTCACTCTCTCTTTCAAAAAATTAAAAAAATTTTTAAAAGAAGAGTTGTGGTTCCAATTACTGTTTTGAAATGTGTTCTACTGATAACCTCTTTAGCAAAATTCAAGATCTAATGTGGGCACTGTTTATATCTGGTATGTGTAGGGAATTGAGGAGCAGAGCAACTTCTGTCCCAATGCAGTGAACCTTGCATAATTTCATTGTTAAAGGGCTGCTGTTGAATAAAAATGCCATAGATACAGAAGACAGAGGCAAGAGAAGAATGCAAAGTGGAAAGAATCACATCATTTGTGAGGGCCAGAAGTGCTGTCCCATTCTCTATGATCAGGCCTTGTTGGAATATTCGGTCCATCCTGGGCTCCACAGGAATATAGAGATGTCGGAGGGAATTGGGAGGTGAGCCCTGATGATGACTAAAGGGTTGGACCAGGACAGAAATGAACAGATTGCTAAACTTGGAAAAGGAGGGAGGTCTATTTAAAAATGGGTTCCAAGTAATGGGGCCGATTAATAGACAAAAATAGAAACTCGGCTGCATTTCATTCCCACTGTGAACAGAATAAGAGAAAACAGGTGGAACTAAATATGAAGGTTAAGGCTGCCAACAGTTTAGCAAGTCAGGAGCAGCGGTGTGTATATAGCAACCAGTTGTGATATTTAAATCCACACAATCTGTAAAGTAGGGCAGTGGTAGAGGTAAATGTGTCATTGCCCCCAGAAACAAAAACAAATTGAGTGTGTGTTGGAGGGAGGGAGACAATATTCCTAACAGCACCGAGCATAAGTCTCCATCCCAGACTATTACAACGACCTGTGTGGCAATCCTGACATAGGAATTAAAATTGCCAGGGGCTAGGCTGCCTGGGTTTGAATCCAGGCTCTTCGATACTTGCAGAATTCATAGACAAGGGGCTCCACCTGTCTGCTCTTCCATTTTCTTGTCCATAAAAAGGAGGAAACCACAGTGTTTCCCTTATGGAGCTGTTGAGAGGATTAATGAGCTTAATTCTGTGTATGTGTACTTATATGTTTGTTATTATTACTATTCCTCAATCAGAAGGGACGTACATTGGAGGAATGCAGTTAGAGTAAGAATTAACGTATTTAGCTCCAATATCCTAATATTTAGAATTTTCTCTTGACTCACTTGCAGCAACTACACTAAATGCAGATGTTTATGCTGATGAGGACTCTGAGACAGACACCATGAGACCCTCAGCTATGAATCAAGCAAAATGTATTCACATTTATAACGTATTCAGAATTTAGTTATCTAATTCTTTCCAATTGGTGACCCACGATTATCTTCTACAATAATTCTTTCTATGATATTCTATTGACTAGAACATTAATTTCTGGTCATAATACATAATAGAGTTCACTTAATACATACTATGTATCAATTAATTAATTAATTAACCACTGCCTGACTACAGCTACAGAGACTGGGCCTTTGGCCAACAACCCTGAGTATGCCCCTTTGCTGGTTTGTGATTGATGGCAAAGCAGTGTCCTCTGTCAGTAGAGAAAATGCCCACCCACAATCCTGACCAGATTGCTTAGTGAACTGAAAAAATTTGTCAAGGAAAACAATTCCCAATATAAAAGAGGGCTTCTTCTATTGGGGGGAACCTAAATCTTTTGATGTGTCTATTTATAAGCTATGGATGGGCACTGCTTGGGAAAAAAATCCTTCACTTCCCAAAGACTATAATCTACAATGAAATGGTAGGACTATGTTGAATAACTAAAACTACTCTAAGACTCTTGAAATTTAGGTCATTAAGAATAGAAAAATAACATGAGCCCCATTCCTGTTGTCTGTGAGCTCGCTGTCAGTTGTTCAGTCCAGATTTAAAGTATTTTAAATTTAAAATTAGATTTAAAGTACCGTGTCTTATTGCACACCTACTCTGCACACAGAAACGCTACATTTGTACCTTTACAGTAATGATTCGAAACCGTTCTACTCAGATACGCAAACACACTTTCCTATTAGAGTTTTTCATTCACAATTACATGAAAAAATAAGTTTAAGAAGATTGTCTTATAGCATGATTAAGCAAAAATGTTACATAATTAGAAGTAATTTTTTTAGACTGAAGATCTGAATGAGACCTGATGTATCCAGCATCTTTAATTTTAAGCAAAAACATTCCTTGTCTTCTGTTAGTTGACCAAGGTAGGGATGAGCCAGGCCAGGTAAAGATGACCCCTTGTGGATGAAGGGGACTGAGTATCTGAACCCACATCTCTTTCTGAACATCACATTGCAACAAAGCAAGCTGGGTGGCACTCTATTTCTGTACCCTAAATCATGTAACTTCTGAAGATGAGCATTTTAAATGTATTTATGGAGATTTACATAACTTTGAATAATAATTTCACTCAACTCTCTCAAGCCAGTGAGACTAAGATTGATTTCTACATTTGGAAAGACTCCCTCACAGAACTTAACATACACTTTTTTTAATGTAGTAAATGATGCCATAATTCAGGTCAAGAGATAACCGATGGGAAAAAAATTTCCAACACATATGATAGACAAAAGATTCATATCCCTAATATACTCAGATATGTGTGTGTGTGTGTGTGTGTGTGTGTGTGTATTAAGAAGACAGGTAACAGTAGGAAAAATGGGCAAAGGATGTAAAAGTAATATTTCATGTAAAAATAAACACATATTACCAATAATATAGCTATAAAAAGATATCCAATCTCACTAGTGTCATTAGAATGTAAATTTAAATGATGAGGTGCCATTTCCAAACATCAGTAAAAAATATTTTTGTTATAATAACCAGTGTGAGTAGCAATTCAGAAAACTCAACATTCTAAGGATTCTGGTGAGACTATGATTAACCACGACAAACTTTCTGGAAACTATTCCAGCAATGGTCACTGAAATTTTAAAATTGTAAATATCTAATTCAGCAAAGCACTTTGGGAAACCTGTGCTTAGGGTGGGCATTTGTTGTCTCAAGCTCCTGGTATTCACTCCCTTCTTTCAACAACTGCATCCCAGTTATCCTTTAGGCAATCATACTTCAGTCATTTTCACTCAATATGTTTTGGTAAGACTGGCCTCACATTCCAGGACCCAGAGGAGAGCATGTGCTCTCTGCTTGGAGTTACCCTAATTCTAGTCTAATTATATGATGCAGAATGGATTGCTAATACTTAGGAACCACGTTTCTCTAAAGCTATTTGGCACCTTCCTTTTTCTTTTATGTCATTGTGTGTTTTTAAATCAAAAAGTAATATGTACTCGTTGTAACAGGACAGTAATATAGAGATGCAGAAAGAGAAGGATTCAAACTAAGTATCCCTCCCAAATCTTCCTCTAGAATCACTCTCTTTTACCCCACCTAATGTGATCGGTGATAACAGCTTAATATATATTATTCCACTGTTTTCACCATGCTTTTAATATATGCTTATATATAGGTTGCTCTTTATATATTCTCTTTGATTAAAATGACATAGTTTTTCTTTTTTTTTTTTTTTTTTTTAAGATTTATTTATTTGAGAGAGAGCGAGAACTCGTGGGTGAGTTGGGGGAAGGGGAAATGGGAGAGGGAGAGACAGAATCCTCCTACCTGGAGCCTGGAGCCTAATGCGGGGTGGGAGGTGCGGCTTGATCCCAGGACCCTGAGATCATGACCTGAGCCAAAATCAAGAGTTGGACGTTCTTGAATACTCAGTCTTTCCACATCATTTAGCACGTGGCAGCCACAGGGACCAATTTAACAGGCCCATTTTACAGAGAAGGCCTAACGAGGTACTGTGCCTTGCCGAGTGTCACACAGCTCATTAGCGGCAAAGACTTGTGGAAATCAGGCCTTCTGCTCTCAGGTCGATTCTTTACCCAGCACATCCTCCAGGTCCAAAGATATTGTTACCCTTTCTTCATCTGAGATTAATGCATAGAAAATAGACGCCTCTCCAAACATAACATCATGAATATGTTGATAGCATCCAGCTCCAAGCAGCTCTGCCTTCAAAGATTTTTACACCACAGTTAGATTTTCTCTTCTGTAAATCGTGAGCACTATTTTTAGGAACTCTTTCCTCCGGCAGATCCAGGCGTTCTCACATTTGAGCCTGTCATCTCTTCAGTGTGTATTTAGTAGTTTCCGCGCTCTGCTCACTGTTTGCATATCATGACACCGGGCAGAGTTCAGCAATACAGAACGTCTTATCCATTTCCTCTTAATCCATTTTAAATTCATCCTGAGCCCATCAGAGCAGGAGATGGAATGAGAGTTTTATAATTACCTTTTGCAAACAGAACATTAAATTATTATACAGTGGAATCCTCTCATTTCTCGGACAGAAGATGGCCCTTACTTGCTAGCGAACGAATGTGCCTGTCTCTGTAAGTACACATATGTACTTTAGAAATCAGCCCTGTTAGCTTGAAGTTATTGATCGATTTTGGTAGATTACTGCAATAGATTCTTAAAGTGCTTTAAGATTAAGAGATGTGCTTGGCTTTCTTCTGTCATGTATCTCAAAGGAAAACCATGAGACGAGACACACAATGAAAAACAGCAGGTAATACCATATGAGACTCCTTATTAAAAACATAAAGTGCCTTTCACTCCTGCTTTTATTAAGTCTACTTTTCAAGCTAAATGGGGGTTAGGTGAGGCGATTATAATACAAGTCACATCTAACTATTTCATTATCCATGTCCTACAGCAAGATAGCCCCCAGAATACCTTTGAAAGCTCTAGAGTGATGGCAGCAGGTTGAATATAATGAACAATGTTACAAATGGGGACGTGAGATGGCAGGTCTGGTGGGGACGGAGTCTCCTAGAAATTGCGAGGCTGTAATTACTGAACACCGGCTCGGTCTCAGTTGACTTTGAACATTGGAAACCATCTTTGGCAGATTCCATTTTTCTCAGCTACTTAAAATGAAGCCAGTCAGAAGGACTGAAATTTAGAAGGCATAATACACAAGCGAAGTCATGGTTGGCTTTTATGCCTCGATTTTTTGTTCAGTTTTCAAGACCATTCCACTGTATGTTATGCACCTGAATGAAAGCTGGGTTAAGAAATATTTTTATATTCTTCTGTCTGAGGGCTGAATTGCTTCTAAATGACTTCAGCAGTCTAATTTTTTTGGGGGGGGGGAGAAGCAACGTGTGATTCCAGCTTTATGTGTCAGCACTTTTTTGCAATATTTTCTTTGAAATGATCACTAAATGAAGTATGGAGTGAAGGGTGGCAGGTGAAGAGAGAGGCAAGGGGAGGCTGGAGGGGGAAAGTATAAACGGTGGTTCAGATAAAAAACCAACAGTGGCGGCTCCTCTCCCTTGATTCACCCTGTACACTTAACCCACAACAGCAAGAAAAATGATCACTGCAGACAAGACCCACCTGAACCTGGTTTGAGTCCTAGTCCAAATTTTAGGGGGCAGTAGTTGTTAGTACAAATTTATTAAGGAGCTTGAATAAATTCTGTTAGCTGACCTGCTACATGGATAAGCCAGAATCCAGCTGAGCATATGCCTGTTTTCTTGCCTGGAACTCTCTGGATAAAATGCAATTAGGTCAACTCCGAGAGCACAGCACAGGCAGGACCAGGCCCAGCAGGGCAGACGCAGGCCTGTGGTAAAGCACAAAACAGCTTCTACCCTTATCACCCACTCTTTGTTCCCTCTCTCCCTGGTAGTTCTGGGAATCCAGTTAAAGGGAACATCATGGCCATAAAGAGCAATGTCACAAAAAGTACAACCTGAGGGGGATGTGTGGAAGAGGGCCCCGTTAACAGGGAGTTAGCCCCAGGCCACAAGCCCCTCACTGGTGCCAGGGGCAGTGTGATGGCAGTGACATGGAACAACAAACCTCCATCTCCATTTGTGGCCTTTGCTTTAGGCTTACCTGAGAGCATCTGCCTCAACCCAGTCTGTCCTTCCTTCCTTCTGCTCTGTCAGTCACTG
>CM053606.1:69784162-69799250 GCA_028646535.1 Procyon lotor | reverse complement strand
GGCTGAGGGGGAGGAATCGGAGGTTATGGGACAGTCTAGAGTCTCTCAGGGCTCTCTGGTGGGACTGAGCCCCAGTTATCCACATAATGACTCTTTCTTCCCTTTTTTTCTTGCCTAACAGCATGTCCTAGGATGGCCTCCTAAATGAACTCCTTGACTTGAACCACTGTCTCCAGGTCTGCCTTTAGGGGCACACCAGCCAAGAACCTCAGGCTTATAGCTCTGTCCTACCCAAACCAGAGCTCCTCCTCACCTCGAAGAACCATCTCTGATCTCCCAGAGAAGCAAGGGATGCTCCTGAATTGATCAAATTGCTACTTCTCCCAGGACAAAGCCGATTATCCCGTCAGACCAGATGCAGGGGAAACTGCAGGCAGCAGGGATGGAGTAAACACCTCCGAAGTCTCCTCCGAGAGAGTGGAGCCTTTGGACCCCTGCCCTAGGGCTGGCATTTCATTCCTGAGTGATGTAATCCAAAATCCACTGCCCTCCAACGTGACCAACAGATGCTCCTGAATGAATTCCAGTGTGCTGCACTAGAGTTCACTCCATTGTGAAATTTGGAAAAAGATTTGCTTTAAACCTGAATGTAAGATATGAATAATGTAACTGCGGTTTACCATAATTCTGTTACTATACGACAGTGACATTCAAAAAACCAATGGAACTCTGTGCACCTCAGCACCCCCAGCGGCCTCCGGCAATCCAGTTTCCCATTCTGGTCCTTCTTTCTTTATCAGTGGTCTAAATGGAATGTTTCTCAGAATGAGCACGTTATATGAGCTGAATTGAATGGATGGCCATGGGTCTTGGTCTGACTAAGGTGTATAGTGAGATGGAGATAGGCCAGTGATAGGCTCTGGTGGGATTTTTCTGGATCCTGACCACTAGGCTAGACCACTAGCCGGAGGTTTTGTCCACAGGAAATGTAGGAGTCCAAGAGGATGTGTGGAGGAAGCAGAAGCACTGGGACAAGCCATCAAAAGGAACAGCAGAAGTGGACAGAGGGGCCAGCGGAATCAATTCAGAACTAGACCCAGGGCAGCCAAAAGACTGTCTCTTCTTGGGGTGTGAGAGAACCTGAGGAGGCCATGCAGGGCTGCACTGCATGTTCATCAGGGTAAGAGGGGAGCTGTTCTCTCCCCAGCTTCATTTTTCTCTCAGAAACAGGAAAGGTCTCACCTTCCATCTCATTAAAACCCCGATGGGATCAGGGATCAAAGAGTGGATTGGAGAATTACTAGAACCATAACCATTCTGAGGCCGCTCTTAGCGAAGAACCCCTGTGAATCTGGGAAGTGGGCCAGTTTTGTCCTCAGCTTTTTCAACTACTCTTCAAGGCCCCTTCCTTAAGCCTTAGCTCACTCAGTGTCCCTCTCCCTCAGCCCTATCCCCAGGGCCCTGGATCAGGATTATAAAAATTTCAGAATTACTTATGAAGCACCTATAAGCTCTGTGTCAACAAAAACATACATTTCCTGACCCCACAGAACTTCTGCTTATTGGGGAAGACAATATCAATCAAAGGCTCACACTAATAAATGGCAGCTGTGGAAGACATTGAGAGAAGTATGCTGTCATGAGAGATACAGTGAGGGAATTGCTTAACAGGAAGGTCAGAAAAGGCCTGAACAGGTGATGGGTGAACTGAATGCCGAAAGAAAAGTAGATATTAGGTAGTAAAGGAGTAGGGGCAGGATAGGGCATAGGGGTGAAGAAGAGCATCCCAGCAAAGGAAACTGCATGTACAAAGGTCCTGTGGCCAGAAAGACAACAGCGGGAAGTCACTGAAGTATGAAGAAATAATCAGACAGAGGAGAGAGCTGAATGGAGAAGGAACTTAAATCAGATTTGTGGTTATAAGACCATGCTGCCTGAATATAAAAATGGCTGGAAAGAGCAAGGAGGGATGCAGACAAAGCAATGGGCAGGCTACTGCAGTGGCCTAGAAGAGAGGTTAGTGGCATGATACAGTTTTGGCAATAGGAATAGAACAAAGGGACAAGTTTTGAGATAGAGTAAGGAGGTAAATCAATGGGACTTGGTGATTGGTCAGAAATAAGGACTGCAAGAGAGACAATAAAAAGGTTTCTGGCATTCATAACTGACTGGATGGTGGTACCATTCATTAAGACAGAGAACCAGAATGAAAAGGTGCTCAATATCACTCATCATCAAGGAAATGCAAATCAACTACAAGAAACAACAAGAGCTGGCGAGGATGTGGAGAAAAAGGAACCCTTGTGCACTGCTGGTGGGAATGCAAACTGGTGAAGCTACTCCACTGTGAAAACAGTATGAAGGTTCCTCAAAAAATTAAAAATAGAATTACTGTAGGATCCAGTAATTCCACTACTGAGTATTTACCCAAAAAACACAAAAACGCTAATTTGAAAAGATACATGCACCCCTATGTTTGCTGCAGCAATATGTACAATAGACAAGATAAGGAAGCAGCCCATTGATAGATGAATGGATAGAGAAGATGTGCTGTGTATATATAAGAGAATATCATTCAGCCATAAAAAAAGAATGAAATCTTGCCATTTGCAACAAGATGGATGAATCTAGGGGGCATAATATTAAGTGAAGTCAGTCATATAAAGACAAATGACATCAGCTTTCACTCAGATGTGGAATTGAAGAAACAAAGAAAAAGAAACAAACCCCAAAACAGACTCTTAGCTATATAGAACAAACTGATGGTTAGCAGAGAGGCAGGTGAGGGGATGGGTGAAATAGGTGAAGAAGACTAAGAGTACACTTCCTATGGTGAGCACTGAGTAATGTATGGAATTGTTCAATCACCAGATTGTACACCTGACACTAATATGATAACAATGTATGTTAACTCTCCTGGAATTAATTAAAATTCAAAACTTTTTAATTTAAAAACAAAAACAAAATAAATCTCCATAAAATGAAAAATAAAAGAGAACCAGAGAAGGTCAGGTTTGAAGAGGAAATGCATAAATTTGACGTCGATATAATGAGTTTAAGGTGCCTCCTGGGCATCCAAGTAGAGATGAGGACTTGGCAGTGAACTAATGAATCTGGAAATGGTCCAGTGCGAGTCTCCTGAATCCAAGAGTCCCTTCTACAGCACCTGTGCACGACTGTCCAACCTCCTCCCGCACACTCACTCCCACAGGGCTTCTGGGTTAAATGGTTCTAATAAGAGAGCTTTTTATGCTAATTCTAAACCCACAAATCCCACTCTCCCGGATTCTTCCCCTCTCAGACACCCAGAATAAAAATAGTCCAGCTTCTCTTTCACAAGACCTTTTAAGATAGCTATCACGTTTCCCCTCCCTCAGGCAAAAGCTTTCTTGTCTCTAAATGTCCTCTGCTCTGTTGTGTTTATCCTGTTCCACAGTCCCTAGACCCTCTACCACCCTACATGCTATTCTCTGACTGGATTCCATTTTGTTGACCTTCCACATACGTTTTCTCTGGTCCCACCCAACTTCACTCCCTGGGATGTCTGCCCCCCCCATCAAGGCTCTGTTCATGACAGTCATGATCTGAGCACTACTCTAACTGAGGATGACAATACATGAAGGCCTTGATATTACCTGTTTTCCAGATTAGTTAAAATATCCACATGGAGTTTGTTATAATCACCCAGGAATCCTAAGGCCATGACTTCTTAATTTGTCAAACCATTAGACTGTACCTACTAACCTGAGGCCCCTGAATTAGCCGTTCTAATTCTTTAGGGAGCCTTGAACTCTTTTAAGAATCTGATAAAAGCTGTGCATCCACCCCCAAAATGCACCTATGCACATCCAGAAATAATTCTGCATAAGATATGGATGGATTCAGTGTTCTTCTGCAATCCATCTCTGGACCCAGCTTGGAGCCCACATTTCCATTTCAAGTCCTAAAGCGCCCTCCTCCCCACTAAGTCAGTAGCATATTTCCTCCATTACTCTCAAGTTAAGGATCCAGGCATAAAATTAAATTCATGATGATTATACGATTGGGACTTGGAGAGACAATTTCATTAGCTCTAAGAAAAGATTCTGCCTTGTTGAGCACTGTGTGACTGAAGCCTAAATCTTGGAGGAAGATACTAAGTGAAATCACCACCTTTTGTTCCTCTCTGTGCAGCGAGAACCTGCATACCTTAAATGGCTTGCTACATAAGGTGACCTTCTCACAGCACCTCAAAGTGTTTGAGTTTCCTTGAGAACTTTCCAAAGTTTTGGCTGGAAAATGGGAGGTTTTAATTACTGAAAATTGGGTAAACTTCCCTTCAAAAAAAAAGCTGTCCGTCTGGATAAGATCATCCAGCTGGAATGAAAGCTTATTAAGGCTGTGGCTACAGCTCAATTTCTTTTACAGCAGCAAGAATCAGCTGATTTCAATCTCTAATGCCTGGATCAGATATTCAAATAAGTTAAGTGACAAAGGAGGTTGAAAAACATTTTGGCTCTCTGTGAGACATGTGGGTTATGCGTGATTACATAATGTTTGAGCAACCTTCATTCCCAGTTGTTTATACACTCAGGCTGAAGAGCACTGAAAAGCAGATCAGGGCTAATGCCTTGTCCTTCATGTTTGTTTTCTGAAGAACACTTGACAAGTAGACACGTATGTGCATGTTCTTTACTTTTTAAAATATTTATTGATGGCCTACTGTGTGCAGTGTGAGCCATGTAAAGATAAAACTGGATCTGGTCATTAATGATAATTTTTTATATTCTAGCAGGGGAGATGAGACTCAAATGCAGTACAATTTTTTTTTTTCCAAAAACAGTACCATAGTTTCAAATCAAACAAGGAAAGCAGAAGGGCTCCTTCACATGAGATTTATCTTATATTTAAAAAGCAGATAAAATTTCATCTCTGATCATCAAGTGAATTGCCCTTAATTCCCTTTCATATCAACCAAAGCTAGAGGGGTATTTTTCAAACAGTCCATTTTGGGGACAAAAATGAAAATTTAGTAAAATATCATCTGCATATCCTAATGAAGGTGACATTCCTTAGCTAAATAAATAACCAAAATTTTAAAATAAGTAAAATCTGCGGTGCCTGGGTGGCTCAGTTGTTTAAGCATCTGCCTTCAGCTCAGGTCATGATCCCAGGGTTCTGGGATGAAGTCCGGGTCTCCCTGCTCAGCAGGGAGTCTGCTCCTCCCTCTCCCTCTGCCTGCCACTCCCCCTGCTTGTGCTCTCTCTCCCTGGATCTGTCAAATAAATAAATAAAGTCTCAAAAAAAAAAAAATGAAATCTACACATTTAAGAATCATCTGGAAGCAGGAACTAAAAATATATGGGAACTAAAATCTAAAACTGTTCATGTAAGTGGAGGGTGCAGTTTTGTCAAATTCATTCTTAATGATATCCCACTGAATCTAACAAAATTGCAGCAAAACCCCACGCAAATAGGCCCAGCAATAACAAAGATTTGGGTAACTGACACCTTCTCTCTGCCTAATCCTCTTCCCAGATCTGGTGGGTAGGTGACAGTTCTTACATGAAGAGGAAAGGAGAGGAGTAGGAACGTAAAGCAGAATGGGAGGTTTTCTAAAAGTGGCAGTCAACCTCCTTATGGGATGTTGGGAGGAGAGTGGGTCTCTGGTCCCGGGGTTCTTCAGGCTCAGTCACCACAGACGAAGTCAACAAAATGGGCACCAACTAACTAGGAGATTCCTGTAATTGCTGCTGCTGCCCTAGAATTCAGAGCCTTGTAGAGGATGCTTGATCAATGCCAATGATATGTAAGTCAGAGGACAACCATCACTAGGTAGCATCACACTGCCATTGGGATGCAGACAGCCCACAACCCCAGGCTTTGTGGCAGCCAGCTGAACGGCTCATCTCCCTCATTTCATTAACCTCACAATATCTTGAACCTTCATTTTATAGGATTGGATTTTTTGAACCCCACTTATCAGGTTTTGGCAGGGTTTTACTTGGTGAAATATCTTCTAAGTCATCATTTTTATCCAAAATCAAATTTATGAAAAGGTCAGCTATATAGTTTGTACGAATGATGAACAACTCAAACAAAAATTGAAATCTGAAATATTTTTGGAGGAGATTGGGAGGCAAGAAACAATATTGAATGAGAAGTGTACAAATATGAAAGTTTTCTCAGTTTATTTTTTATTCAGGTTTTTAAACCGTATCTAAGCCTTTCAAAAGTCTGCCATTATAAGCTCCAAAGAATTCAGAAGCAACCACTATCTAAAAGCAGAGCTTAGGAAAAAACATCAGAATTATGGGGCAAATTTTAATTCAATAAAACAAAGATCTGAAGTGTCTTAAAGAGATTGTACCGAGAAGACACACACATGCAAATCAAAATTCATGTGCTTATGAAGCATGATTTCCTGATTTTTGAAATTTCAAAGTGTGTATTTTACCTTGGCGATATAACGCATTAATTCAATAAATATTTAGGTAGCATCAATCAAACCATTTAAACATGGTAACCAGGAATTTTTACATAAAGATAAAAAAAACAGTTCATGAAAATAAAAGAGTATCACCAATGGCAATCCCACTCTGCCTACTTACGGCATTACATTTTATTTAGACTAGTCCTTCTCACCATCCCCGAACATAAAACAACAATATCGTTTGGTGCCACAGGCAAAGAAACAAAGCAATATCACAGAATAGGTATGAAATGTGACTAAAGTTCTTTATAAAGTATTATGACTGGTTTATTTATTTTTTTAAAAATCTGTTATCAAATAATAAGCTATGAGAGGTATGAAGAAAGGCCCTGAGAGTGTATCAGGAAGGATTCTGTTAATGTACTTGGCTAATGAAGATGTCAACATTTTAAGAAACAGACACATTTTCTCATCAGAGCTTAAAATGAGCATCTTTGGCAACTGACAAACATGTCCCTCCTCACTAGTTTCCATAGCTTTTGTGACTATGTCACTCAGTCAAAAGCACTGCAAAAAGTATGTGGCCACCCTTTTTGCACCATCTGGTATACTGCAGTTCTGAGGAAGGGGAGTTAATTGGCTATATCTGAGCAGCCACAAGATTTATAGGTTTGATTATCCAAAATAGATGCTTTTACCCTGATATATATATAGTTTTCACTTTTGTATTAATAATAATAAAAGCATGCCAAATGAATGAAAAAGCATCATTATAAAAGGGATTTGTGTGTGCAATGAAACAGTATGGGTGCCTCGTGGTTCCCACAATGAAGATGTAACTATTTTCATATACAAGTTATTAGCTCAAGTTGTTCTTTATTACACCATAACTTTGCTCCTATGGCAACATGGCTGCAGCAGAAAAATAATTGTGCCTGGGTGTTACATGCCAGATGTTTTTAAAGCAAAGGTGGCAGTTTAATTCTAAGCTAGTTTAAATGGTAGATATAAGCCGTCCCAGCAGAAAAAAAGGTGCAAAAATATAAGGTGTGCTTAATTAGAAACACATATTTCTAGATATCTTTCTTTTAGACTAGAGCTGTCCAACAGAAATATATGCAGGCACATATGTGATTTTAAATTTTCTGGGAGCCACATTTTTAAAAAGCAAAAAGAAACAAGCAAGCTTAATTTTAATATATTTTAACCCAATGTATCCAAAATGTCATTTCAACACGAAATTAATACGAGAATTTATTAATGAAATACCTTACATTCTTTTTTCCTACTAAGTTTTCTAAATTGGGTATTTCATACTTGTGTACATCTCAAATTCAAACTAGATGAATTTCAAGTGCTCAAAAGCCACAGCTAGTGGCTACCATAATCAACAGCACAGTTCTAGACTTTTCCTAGAAAAGGACGATAGTTAATCTCTGCTAGCAGTTTATAAAAATATTCAGAGATGACCCATGGGAGGCTCTTGATGATTCATTAATCACTGAATTATCTGCATGTGTCCTCTTCACAAAAGACTGCTGAGTATTTTCATTCAATCAAGATGATCACAGTTCTAAATTCAACCCAGAAAATATATTTTTTAAAAATTTCTTTAAAAATCCTGGGGTCCAATAACTAAGCCTCGATTACTATATCTGCCTTTGTAAAGAAGGAAGAAAACCCAGAGATCAGAGATGACAAGGCTCTAAGTGTTCTCACCCAACTGTGGGAGGTATTAAAGGAAATAATGTGTAAAAAGCACCAAGACATGCAAATATTGGCCTAGCAAGGAATTACCAAAGAAAGAGAAGGCTCTGTTCCTACCCCAAAGCCCTCAGTCTCAGTGGTTCCAGGATAACAGGGCAGAAGCAAAGATACTGAAAGAATCCAAAGGAACCCAAGGAAGTGGTTGCCTGGGTTAAGTCACAGGACATTTCTGAGTATGGATATGAGTGGTATAGGCCACAACTAACCCCTACCTCAATCCCTAATCTGTCTGTCTATCCCTCCCCCAAAACATTTGAAAATAGATAAAATTAAATAAATGTTTGTGTTTTGGTTTTAAATGAATATCAATCATGAAAGAGAGAATCGGTCTAAGATGGAAAGGAGAGGAAGTCTGGAAGAGGAAAGAACAGTCCCTTTTGTGAGGGAGGAGGGATGAGAAGTGGTACTAAGTTCACCACTGTACCGTAAAATTGTCTCTTACTCCATTGCTAGCCAGAGCAATTAGGTAAGAGAAAGAAATAAAAGGCAGCCATACTGAAAAGGAAGAAGTAAAACGCTCTATTTGCAAATGACCATGCATTATGTAGAGAAGATCCTGAAGGCTCCATCGAAACGCTGTTACAATTAATAAATGAACTCAGTATTAAGTTACAGTACACAAAATCAATACACAAAATTCTGTTGCACTTCTATACACAAATAGAGAGCTACAAAAAGAAAAATTAAGAAACCAGTTCCATTTACAATTGCAAAAGAATAAAATGCCCAGAAATAAACTTAACCAAGGAAGTGAAAGACCTATATATTGGAAACCATAAAACATTAAGTGAAAGAAATCAAATAAGACATAATTAAATGAGAAGATATTCTATACTCATGAATTCAAAGAAGTAATATTGTTAAAACGTCCATACTACTCAAAGCAACATACAGATTCAATGCAAACCCTATCAAAATTCCAATGGCACTTTTTCTCACAGAAATAGAACAATCCTAAAATCTGCATAGATCCACAAAAGATCCCAAATAGCCAAAGCAATTTTGAGAAAGAAGAACAAAGTTGGAGGCATTACGCTCCCTGATTTCAAACTATATTACAAGGCTCTAGTAATCAAAACAGTACAGTATTGGCATAAAAGCAGATCCATAGATCAATAGCATAGAGAGCCCAGAAATAAACCCACATATATGCCGTCAATTAATTTATGACAGTGGAATGTACAAGAATGTACATGACAAGAATGTACAGTGGGGAAAGGACAGTCTCTTTAATAAAGGTGATGGTTAACTGGACAGACACATGTAAAAGAATGACACTGGACCACTATCTTACATCACACACAAAAATTAACTGAAAATGGATTAAAGACTGAACATAAGACCTGAAAACATAAAACTCCTAGAAGAAAACATAGGCAGTGAGCTCCCTGACATAGGTTTTAGTGTGATTTTTTATTCTGACATCAAAAGCAAAACCAAAAAAAGCAAACAAGTGGGACTACATCAAATTAAAAAGCTTCTGCACAGCAAAGGAAACCATCAACAAAATGAGAAGGCAACCTACTAAATGGGAGAAAATAATTGCAAATCATATATCTGGGAAGGGACCAATATCCAAAATATAAAAAGAACTCATACAATTTAATAACAAAACCCCCCCAAATAATCCAATTAAAAATTAAAAAATGTGAATCAAAATTTTTCTAAAGACATACAGATGGCCAATAAGTACGTGAAAGATGTTCAACATCATTAATCACCAAAGAAATATAAATCAAAACCACAATGAAATACCCACCTCACACTTTTTAGATTAACTAGCATGAAAAAGACAAGAAAAAGGGGCCCCTGGGTGGCTCAGTGGTTTAAAGCCTCTGCCTTCAGCTCAGGTCATGATCTCAGGGTCCTGGGATCAAGTCCCGCATCAGGCTCTCTGCTCAGCGAGGAGCCTGCTTTCCCCCCTCTCTCTCTGCCCGCCTCTCTGCCTACTTGTTCTCTCTCTCTCTCTCTCTCTCTCTTTCTCTCTCTCCCTCTCTCTGTCAAATAAATAAAATCTTTAGAAAAAAAAGAAAACGAAAAAGACAAGAAATAACAAATGATTGCAAAAAAAGTGGAGAAAAGGGAAACCTGTGCACTACGATGGAAATGTAAATTGGTGCAATCACTATGGAAAACAGTATGGAGATTTCTCAAAAAATTAAAAAGAGAACTACGATAAGACCTAGCAATTTCACTTCTGGGTATTTATCCAAAGAAAACAAAAACACTAATTCAGAAAAATGTATGCACCCCCATGTTCACTGCAGAATTTATTATAGCCAAGATATGGAAACACCCTAAGTGTCCATGGATGAATTAATGGGTAAATTGTGGTAAATATACATTGGAATATTATTCAGTCATTAAAAAAAGGATGAAATCTTGCCATTTGTAATAGCATGGATGGACCTCAAGGACATTATACTAAGTAAAATAAGCCAGATAAAGAAAGACAGATACCATTTGATCTCTACTATATGTGGAATCTTACAAAAATAAATAAATAAAATCTTTTTAAAAATTATATTATTATTTAAACAAAAAAATAAACAAAACAAACAACGAATAAAACCCCTTATCTGTTTACACATTTCTACAGCCTCTCATCCCCCATCTATTGCACCAATCTGTTCTCTGTATCAGTGATCTTGAATTCTTTTTTTTTTTTATTTGACAGAGAGAGACGCAGCGAGAGAGGGAATACAAGTAGTGGGAGTGGGAGAGGGAGAAGCTGGTTTCCTGCTGAGCAGGGAGCCCGATGCAGGACCCTGGGGTCATGACCTGAGCCCAAGGCAGACACTTAATGACTAAGCCACTCAGGAACCCCAAGAATACAATTTTTTAAAAAAGAAATGGAAAGATTTGGACAAGGCTCATACTTCATTCTATCAAAATGGTTTTTCTCCCTGCTTCCTGTCTTATAGGATTAGCTCACAACCAAGAGCTATTGTGTTCTCCCCATGAAACAGAGATGGAGAAAGAATTCAAACACTTCCAGCTAGAAACATGGCAAGTGAGGCATCATCAGTGTCCTAGTTCAGGCTGCTATATAACAAAAATCTCATGGACTGGTTGGCTCAAAAAACAAACATTTATTTCTCACCATGCTGGAGGCTGGAAGTCTGAGATCAAGGCACCAGTAGCTCTGAGGTCTGGTGAAAGCCTGCTTCATGGTTGGAGACAGCCAACTTCTCACTGTGTCCTCAAATGGTAGATAGAAAGAGGACTAGAGAACTCTCTGGGGTCTTTTATATAAGGGCACTAACACCATTCATGCGGGCCCCATCCTTACGACCTAATTGGCTCCCAAAGACCCCATATCTTAATACCATCACTTTGGGGGTTATGATGTCAACATATGCATTTTGGGGAGACAAAAACTTTCAGTATATAATAATCAGTAATTCTCTAATATATAAGCTCCCTAAAGACAGAGCCTCTGCTTCTCTTGTTACCTAGTGCCTAGACTTACAGTAAATAGTTAATAAATATTTATTGTGGGGACCCTGGGTGGTTCAGTCACTTAAGCGTCTAACTCTTGATTGTGACTCAGGCCATGGTCTGAGTCTCAGGATTGTGAGACTGAGCCCTGCATCTGGCCCCATGCTGAGCTTTGAGCCTGCTTAAGATTTTCTTTCTTCCTCCTTCTCCCTCTGCTTCTCCCCACCTCTAAACAAACAAACAAACAAATAAATATTTATTACAAGAAAGGGACACCAGCAACTGTGTGTTTGGAAAATCAAGGCAGGCTACCATTGTGACATCCCCAGAGATAAGATGAAGGACCACTCAAAATTTACCAAGACCAAGCATGAAAGCAGATGGGAGAGAGGGACAGGTGGATATTAAGAAAGAAATGGACACGAGAGGAAATTTGAGAGTTCTCATTCCCAGCTTTTAAATAAAAGTGAGAGCAACTCATTTGCAGATCAATTTTTCTTCACATTTATCTCTATTGATTTATCACTTTTGTTAAGAGTCTATACTGAAATCTAATCACTTACTTCCATAAAGCTAATCCTAGATTCAGTCCAGAGGTCATCTTTAGTTACTCTTAATCACACTGTCTTCTAATAAGCTAAGTAATTTCTCTCCATCTTTGATGTTTACGCCATTCAAATATTTGTAGAGCATTATCACATCTCCCATTAGTTGTTACTGAGCTAGGCTTTAAGGATTAGACATATTTAGAATCCTTTAAACCTGATAAATGCCTCAAATCAATCCTTCCATTACTCTAACCATTTCTGATGTTCTTCTTGGCTGTATTCAGGTCTTTGTACATTTATACACCACTGAAAAGTCTGTGGCTCAACTTGATATTCCAAAAAAAAAAAAAAAAAAGCCTGACTAGAGTCATATAATTACATATTTTTCTTGGATCACCCACATCAAAATGCCCCAAGAGTAATTATTTAAAATCATATTGAATCATACAACCAAATCTAATGAATCAGAACCTCGAGGAGGCTGGTACAGAAATTCAAAATGTCAAATTATGAAAAAAATCAGGTTACTTTCAGGCACACTAAAGCTGGGGACCATCTACAAAAAGCCATTATTGAGAAATCTGAAACATAAAATTTATATATCTTTTCTATATACATATCTAGACATAAAAATTTTAGAAATATTGGGGCGCCTGGGTGGCTCAGAGGGTTAAAGCCTCTGCCTTCGGCTCAGGTCATGATCTCAGGGTCCTGGGATGGAGCCCCGCATAGGGCTCTCTACTCAGCGGAGAACCTGCTTCCTCCCCTCTTTTTGCCTGCCTCTCTGCCTACTTGTGATCTCTCTCTGTCAAATAAAGACCTTTTTTTAAAATTTTTTTTAAATTTTAGAAATATTGTCCACTATTATTTGTGACTGTGTCACAAATGAAGGTGGCAGAGAGAAAGCAAATAGGGTCTCAGACGTGGGAGAGGGGACAAGTGGCTTTAGCTATGTTACTTGTAATCTTCTTCCCCATTATCCTACAAATCCCAGCTACCTTTCTGTTTATTTCAAGTTCATGGAATTGGATCCATCCTACCCTTGATTTTTATCAAGAGCACACTTTCATCATTTGTCCATGCAGCTTTTATTTATTTGTTTGCTTGCTTAATTAAAATATAAAAATATAAAAAGCAGTGATCCCATTGCCTAACACAGAAATTGGAGCATTCATAATAACTTATTCTCCTGTGTGATCTTTTGTCTCCTGTCTCTTTGTCCAAGCTCTCTTTACTATTAACAACTGTTATGTGCTAATTCTGAGGCTTCTAGAGAATGTACTGGTATATTTTATAAAGTTCTTCCCTCACAGTGCAAAGAACCATTTTGAAAAGAAAAGAAAAGAAAAAAAAAAACTACACAAGTTATCCAATTTGGATAGAACAGAGGTTTTAAAGGGAAAGGAGGCAAAAAAAAAAAATTAATGTCAGATTATCAAGAATTTTGAATACTACACTAATGAACTGGAACTCTATTTTTAATAGACAGTGTGGAGCCGTTGTGTACTTTTTGTTCTTCAGGAATATTCATCAATCAGTGGTATGTAGGCATGGAAATTGGGAGAAACAATAAGCAAGAACAAAGGCTAATAATAAACTGTTTAGTCAACAAGTGTACACTAAATGTCTACTGTGCACTAGGTGCAATGCTAGGCTCTAAAGATACAAAGATAGTATCCGCCCTCAAAGAACTATAGTCAGCTGGCAAGACAGACAAATAACTTTAGTGTCACAGGTGAACTGAGAGAATCTATCCAAAGGAGAAGTAAGATCTGAAGGATAAAGAGTCCAACCCATTAGGGAAATGAAGAATATCAGGGAAGCTTTCACAAAGGTCATGTTAGAGCTAAGTCTTGAAAAATTACTTGGAAGAACTATAAATAAAACAAAAGTCTGAGTCTCAGAAATAGGACTGGAAAAAGACTAGTACCTTTAATCCAAATTCCACCTGATGTCCACTTAGTTTCCAGAACGTGACTGTCATACATGTGAGCGAAATGAAGCCAGAAGCCAGGTGAGTCAGTCTCAACAGTACACATTCAGCAAAACACTGTACAACAACAGAGTCCTTTTGAAATCACTCAACCTCTTTGGATTACATTTGAAGAATTACAATTCATAGCTATGTTCTTAAAACTTTAATTTCTTCTCCAATTTATTTTTTTCATACCCTGGAACACTTCTCATGCCACTCTCCTCAAGACTTTCTAAAAATATCTCCTCTTCCACATCTAGTCTGAATGCTCTAGTTGTTCTACCTTCCCCACCTTTCTCATTTTACATCATGAATCCCCAGAAACCTGGCCTGGCAAGACCAGAACATGCCTCAGGAGGCAAGAAAGACAAAGAAACTACAGGCAAAGCCAAAATCCTTTCTTTGTAGAGGAGGGGATGGAAAGGCTTAGAATAGTCTTATGTTATCTCTGTCTTCAAATAATCATAACACTAAATACCTGGTCTTTTTTAACAGTGAATTTATCAAAAATATGTATAACTTGGTCTTCTAGCCAACCTACCATCTAAGAAGTTGGAAAACTAAAAAAACAGAAGGGTGAAAGGAAGTTAAGAACCAGATTGTGGGAGTCCTTGAATCCAAGCCAGTAAGTTTGAATTTTATATTCTAATCAATGGAAAGTCAGTCATCAGAGTGTTCTGAGAAGAAAACATCTTAAGAAAATAATACACCCATTGGTTTGAGGAGAGAAAGGTGTGAGGCCACTAACAGTCCATTATTATCTTCCTCAGTGTAAAGTATAACTCCACATATTTATGGGTGAATTTATTGTTTCTTTTCCTAAGAACCTGCATTTATTTATTTTTTTTAACTATGTAAGTCACTGTTTTGTTTTGTTTTTTTTAATTTTTATTAACATATAATGTATTATTTGCCCCAGGGTACATGTCTGTGAATCTTCGGGCTTACACATTTCACAGCACTTAACAGCGCATACCCTCCCCAATGTCCACAACCCAGCCACCC
>CM053606.1:69738946-69783662 GCA_028646535.1 Procyon lotor | reverse complement strand
GTAGGAGGGTTCCCCTTTCTCCGCATCCTCGCCAACATCTGTCATTTCCTGTCTTGTTAATTTTAGCCATTCTGACTGGTGTGAGGTGGTATCTCACTGTGGTTTTGATCTGTATTTCTCTGATGCTGAGTGATGCGGAGCACTTTTTCATGTGTCTGTTGGCCATTTGGATGTCCTCTTTGCAGAAATGTCTGTTCATATCTTCTGCCCATTTCTTGATTGGATTATTTAGAACCTGCATTTAACACTTGCTACAAGGAAGGGCTGGACTCGTATTGTTTCCTTTGTTTTCCTAGCCTCTGAAGTCACTTTCTGTTCAATACTCATTTTACCTCCTCCCTGTACCTAGAATATTCTTTCTCCTCACCAAGTCAACTAACCAGGCTCTCTTTCATCAAATGCAACCTCAAAACCCACTCTCTCTACATTCTAAGTGAGTAACTGGTACAGACAGATGATAAATTTTTTTCCCTGCTCTTAATGTTTCCACAGATCTTAAGAGGCCAAATCTTCCTTCCCGTGAAATCTCCATTGACTCAAATGCAAATTATCCTAACCCTGTTGTTGCCATGTTTTAGGAATATTACCTTGTAGTTGGTTGTTGAAAAAAATCCCTTTCCCTTTTCTTTTTAAAAAGCCATTTCAAACTCAATACCCAAATATATGAGATTGTTTTTTGTCAAAAAACAAAAATAGGATCATTAAATTTTTTTAAGTTTTAAGTAAAAATAGGAATAAAAATCTTGAATAAATTAGAATTTAATCATTGACACCAATATCTCCCTTCTGAATGGGCTGGAGATGCTCACTTCACTTCTGCACAGGCTCTAGAGATGGACCTTGGTTCTATGCATCTTCTACATGTGCACCTCATTTCTGAATGTGCTCTAGATGCACACCTCACTACCACCTTTTGTTGTAAGCAGAATATAGTTGAGCAATTTTTAACCTATTCTGACAATCCATCTTTTAATTAGTAAATTTAATCCATTTACATTAAAATGATTGTTGATAAGAAAGGGCTACTTCTGTCATTCTGCCATTTGTTTTCTTTTGTGGTTGATTCATTTTTTTTTCCCCAGTGTACCATTTGGATTCCCTACTCATTTCCTCTCCTATATATTTTTAAGTTATTTTTTTAGTGATTAGCGTGGAGATTACAATTAACATGCTAAATCTGTAACATTCTAGTTTAGATGTGTATCAACTAAGCTTTAACAGCATACAAAAACTCTGCTCCTATATCTCTCTCACCTTATGCTCTTATTATCACAAATTTATATATATTGTGTGCCCATTAACATAGATTTATAATGAATACCTTATGCATTTGTCTTTTAAATTATATGGGAAAATTGAAAGTTATAAAATAAAAATATAGTAATACTGGCTTTTATATTTACCTACATGAGTTACTTTTACCAAACTTTTTCATTTCTTTGCATGGCTTCAACTCACCGTCTAGTTTCCTTTCATTTCAGCTTGAAAGAGCCTGCTTAGCATTTCTTACAAAATATGTCCACTAGCAATGAGCTCTTTCAGCCTCAGTTTATTGGGAAATGTACTAATTTCCTTTTCATTTTTGAGGAGTTTTTCCAGATGTGGAATTCTTGGTAGACTTTTTGTTGTTGTTATCAGCACTTTAAACATGTCACTTGCAGCCTTCTGCTCTCCATGCTTTTCTAATGTAAAATTAGCTGTTAACTTTATTAAAGATCATTTGTTTGTGATAAATTGCTTTTATCTTGCTGTTTTCAAGATTCTCTCTCTGTGTTTAGCTTTTGATAGTTGGTAATAAGATGTCTTCCTATGGATTTCCTTGGAGTCTATCCTACTTGAGGTTTGTTGAAACTGTTGGACGTGTAGATTCATATCTTTCATCTAATTTGGGAAGTTTTCAACCATTATTTCTACAGTATTATTTCTGCCCCTTTCTCTCTCTTCACCCTCTGCAATTCTCATAATGTGTATGTTGGTATAGCTGATAGAGTCCTGCAGATCTTTAGGTTGTGTTCAATTTTTTCCATTCTTTTTTCTCTTTCTGCCCTAAGACTCAATTTCAACTATCCTATCCTTAAGTTTGTTGCTTCTTTCTTTTGCCTGCTCAGATCTACTGCTGAATCTCTCTAGCAAATTTTTCTTTTCAGTTATTGTACTTTTCTGCTTTAGAATTGTTTGGTTTCTTTTTATAATGTCTATGTTTTCATCAGTATTGTTTTTTCATTGTTTTGCTAGTTTCCTTTAGTTCTCTATCCATAATTTCATTTAAATGTTTAGATTTTGTCTAATGTCCAAACTGGCTCAAGGCTTTTTTTTTTTTTTTTGGTCAGTTTATTTTTTCCTGTGAATAAGCCATACTTTCCCGTGTTTTTGTTGAGAATTTTGTTGACACTCTGACATTACAGTGTGGTAGCTCTGGAAATCAGATTCTCTCTCTCTTCAGGTTTGCTGTTATTGATTGTTGAGAGTTTCAGTCACCCATTTGTTGTGACTTTTTCCAAACTTTTGGGGTGTGGGGGTGAGGCAAAGACTGTATTCTTTGTTATGTGTGATCCCTAAAGTCTTTTTCATTCTCAGCAGTCAGTGATCTGACAGAGATTTCCTTAAATACTGAAATTTAGCAATCTCCTTCTTTAAACTCTCCCCTATTTTTTTTTTATTAGACTCTGAAGTTGTGAAAAACATTATTCTATCCATTTTTACCAGCTAACTGGCTGCTTCAATGGAGGAATCAATTTTTAGAGCTTCCTACTTTACCATTTCTGTGACATCACTCATGCATCTCACTTCTGAATGTGTTCTAAATGCAGACCTCACTCCTGTCAATACTCTAGGTACACAACTTACTTCTGAATGTGCTCTAGATGTCCACCTCACTTCTTTCTGTACAGTACTAGATACAGACATCATTTCTGAATGTGCCCAATTAGATTTGAGCTTACCTCCAATTAGAAGACAAGGGACCATAAGAGGAATGACTTTTCTTAGCTTATTTATCATTTATTCTGTGGCAAAGAGAAATTTCTTTCATATTTACATGTTTCTTCCTTTCCTTTTCTCAGAATGGGCCTTAATAACTGCTCTTTCTACCGATTTGCTTTAGACCTATAGACTAGAATTTGTAATAAAATATACCAAAAAGGAGTGTTGACAAAAAAACACAATGATTCCTTTTTATTTCAGTTTTCCAGTAGTGCCCTATGATGAATAATGAGTTAATGCTTGCAAGCCCCTCTGAAGTATTAGGATATTACATATTACAGAAAAGAGGCAAGAGCCGTATGTTAAAAATTAATTGGAGGAAACTACTTGCAGATTGTAATAATGAAACATCCCAAGTTCCAAGGGCAATGGGGACTTCAAGTAAACAAGCCCTCATTAATTTGGCTAATTAGTCACTTGCTGTATTTGCTAGTTTAAAAGCAGCAACCTTTTAAGCAGAAAATTGAGCTGTAAAGTGCTAAGAGTCATATGTGTGGTAAAGATGTCATCAGTATCCTACTCCTAAGATTTCAAATCATACCTCCCGTATTCAAAAATGCATTTAGGATATTTGGACATTTCAGGCTCATCCATATAACCTGAATAGATGGGGGAGGATGAGAAAATAGGCCCTGCTCTGCTAGACGACAAGAAAGAGAAAAAGTTAAGGAGAAACTGATGGGAATCACTGTTACTTTTTTCTCCCCTCAAAAGGAAGCCAAATGGCTTTTTCAGACTAGGCTTCACATACATGGGCAGTGCCTTGTTATTGGCCAACAATTAGGCAGGAGAAAAGGAAGAGGCAAGTTTGATTCCTCTGACTGGCAAATACACGATCCCATGTACTCCAGCTCCTGGGAACGTTGTCTCATAATGAAAGAGAAAATTAGATAACTCGTGTAAACTGTGGCAAAGCCTGGTAAACTCTTCTGCCCCAGAGAGTCTCAGTCTATTGAACTGAATGGTTGTATCTACCAGATGCAGTGTCTTACTTTCCTCATCTGGGTTAAAAGCTACTGGGAAAGTCTAACTTTCCATTTCCTTTTTATGCCAACTTACAATAGCACCATCACTACTGTGGCTTCCCGAATAGCAGTTGGATATTCCCTGACTCCAATAGCATTAGATTTATAAGCTAGCTCCCAGGTGGAGTCAGACTTAATATGACTAAACCATCCATCATCTGTTCAATTTTAATAGTTTCAATCGCTGCAAAAATTTCTTTATCTTTTTCTCAAACCCTAGCAATCTATTCTTTCAAATTAAAAATTTTACTTGAGAGAGCAGAACAAGGCCAACTTCATTTTGTGCTACACCTGTCATCTTGTATATAACCCCTACACGACCTGCTCCTGAGAAAGGTCACAGAATGTCAGAACATTGCCTAGCCGGTCCTTGAACCAGTTTGAGTTAGCAGATAGGAATGCGGAATCCCTCACCACCACAGGATGTAAACCCCGCCTTTGGCCCGCCAAACTTGTGACTAGAGTAATAGGCTAGTTCAAACAGTTACCTTACCCACCAAACTTGCGCGCCAAATTAGACCAGAGTAATAGGCTAGTTCAAACGGTTACTATAGGGTAAATTGTGATTCAATTGGCCACCTGCATGTGGACTGACATGACTATGCAACTTTCCGCGTGTGTTACAACCTCATTGGCCACCTGTGTGTGAACCGACAATGACTATGCAACTTTCTGTGTGTGTTACAGATCTCACTGGCCACCTGCGTGTGGACCTACATGACTACGCAACTTTCTGCGTGATCACTGGCCCCTATAAAACTGTTACGCCCTTTGACCTAGGGGTCCAAGTCCTGACCCCGCCGTGTCGGATATACTTGGGCCCAAGCTCGAGCTTGCTAATAAACCCTCGTGCGTTTGCATCAGTATAGGCTCCTCGGTGGTCTCTCAGATTCGAAATCAGGGGCATTACATACTGAACACATATTATGTTCAAAAAAACTAACTTGCAGAGAGTACAAAGATGACTAAGATTTTTCATATCTTAAAGGGCCTAAAATTTGCCTCTGCAAGCAATTACCACCTGCAGGATAAAGAGCATGTTACTCATAGTAGAATACAATGGCTGACTTCCTATCATATAGAAAACTGAAAGAGCTTCCAAATTCAACTCACTTAGAAATCCATGATTCCAAACGCATTAATTTCAATGAGTTCTCATACAGCACTTGCACTTTCCACCACTGTGTTTGTCCCAGAACAGCTCTCTCTTCCTGCTTTCCAAACACAGTTCAAGTGGACCAGAGCTGCAGAGAAACTGTGGGAATAAACAGGGTTTGTGTAGTTGGTGCAAAGAGGAAATGTAAATATCCTTTTAGCAGGCAAAAAGCTAGAATATATTTTTGAGTGTTGCTAATGAGTGGAAGCAGCAAGCTGCTTTTATCATGCAGTGGTGCAAATTAGATATTTAGGGGTTTCCTGTGGTGTTCAAGGTGTTGCTCCTTTCCAGTATTTTAGGAAGGAAAGCTTTGTGTTCTAAGATTAGCTTCATTGATGATTCTCCCTTGGGCACAAAGATATTCTAATCTGGACTAGTAAATTTTATCTGAAGAGCCTGTACATTTCAGTGAGTGTGAGGTGTATCCTTAGGCCTTTGGGTCATTGTTTTGTTTTTTACCCACTTCAAGTGCACATAATTCAATGGTTTTTAGTATATCCACAGATAAGTACAGCCATCTCCACAGTGAGTTTTAGAACATTTTTACCAACTCAAAAAGAAATCCTGTACTCTTTAGCTATCACTCCTCTATCTTCCCATTCTCCCATCCTCGAGGCAACTACTAATCTACTTTCAGTTTTTACAGACTTCCTGTTCTAGAAATTTAACATGAACAGAATCATATACTATGCAGTCTCTCATGACTGTCGTCTTTCAATTAGCACAATTTCAAGGTTCACCCATATTGTAGCATGTCAGTGCTTCCTTCTTTTTCATGGCAAAATTAAATTCCATCGTATGAATATACATTTTGTTTATCCATTTGTCAGTTGGACAAACTGGACATTTGTATGCAAGTTTTTATGGGGACATATACTTTCTTTTGGCTATATACCCAGGAATAAAATAGTTAGGCTATATGCTAACTCGATGTTTCAGCCTTTGAAGAACTGCCAGGCTGTTTTCCAAAGTGGCTGCACCACTTAATGTTCCCATTTACATTCCCACGAGTTTATAAGGATACTGATTTCTCTACATTCTCGCCAACACTTGTTATTACTTGACTTTTTAATTCTAGCCATCCCAGTGGATGTGAAGGGAGGGCTCTTTCATGATTCTGACTTGCATTTCTCTGATGATTAATGATGCCAACCATCTTTTCACTTGCTTATTGATCCTTTGTATATTTTCCTTGGAGAAATGCCTATTCAGACCATTTGCTTATCTTTTAATTACATTTTTTGACTTTTTATCATTGAGTTGTAAGAGTTCTTTATATATTCTGGATATAAAGTCCCTTATTGGATATATGATTTGCCAGTATTTTTTCCCATTAGACTATCTTTTCACCTTCTTGGTGGTATCCTTTGCAGCGCAAACATTTTTAATGGTGAGGAAGCTTTAAAGAAACTTTGTAGCATGGTGTTTTCAACAATCCAGCAGCATGGATCAGCTTTTGACATTGCCGAACTCCTTCAGCCCCCTCTTTGACATGACCACCTCTGAACTCCTCCCATTCATCCCCACATGCCTTCTCTCTTCTTGCCCATACAGCCTCAAGCCACACTGTCCTTCACCACCAAGCTTTTTCTTAGATTTGAATCTTAGTATTCAGATATCAGTTCAAATATTACTTCCCCAAAAAGGCTCCCCTGACACCCATCTGAATCACATCTAATCATTGTTACATTCCTTGAGTTTCCTCATAACACATCCTGGTTGTTTATTCACTTGTATAAATACTAAATTATTCCACCAGAATAAAAGCTCTATTAGTGTATCCATTAGTTATCTATTTTGTTCAATGCTGCATCCAAAGTTCCTAGAATAGTACCTGCCAGATAGTAGGTGCTGAATAAATATCTGCTGAATGAATGAATGAATTTTCTAGCCCAGACATTATGCTAGGGACTAGGGGCAAAAGAGTAAATAAGACAGATCCCTGAACAGGGGTAGTGTCCCATTAAAAATATGCCTTGTGGTCAATGTTCTTGGAGGAGATATGTTTGTAGGAGATTATTTGGCAGGATGAGTTCATTTTTTTATTAAGTTTTGTTTTGTTTTGTTTTTAAGATTTTTTTTTTTTTTTTTTACTTATTTGACAGTGAGAGAGAGAGCACACAAGCAGCAGGGAGAGGCAGAGGCAGAGGGAGAAGCAGACTCCCGCTGAGCAGGGAGCCCAATGTGGGACTCAATCCCAGGACCCTGCGATCATGACCCGAGCTGAAGGCAGACACTTTGCCAACTGAGCCACGCAGGCATCCAATTTTTTAATTTTAATTCCAGTATAGTTAACATACAGTGTTATATTAGTTCCAGGTGTATAACTGATTCAATAATTCTATATATTACTCAGTGCTTATTATGTCAGTGTACAGTTAATTTTTAAACTCTTTATTTTTAGATAAACTGCCTCAAAAGTATGTAATACTCAGGTCTCCTTCAATCAACTTTATTCTGCTCACCAATACACTTTTCATTGCATTTCACTCTTGTTAACTCACCTTACGAGTATTTTGTTTTTTACATTTTCACTAACAAAGAGAAGCAAATGAACTTGATTACATGCTCTTCCTCCACACCTTACTGACATATCAAAATCATCATAACCAAACCAATGTTTTTTAGAAAAAGTTTGCTGCCCTATCCTAAGGATGGAAGAAAAAGCTATCCCCCTCTTGTGATCTAGTTGAAAGACCCACACTGGCCACTAGGAGGCTGGGTTTCAGTCCCAGCTTACGTAGAGTTAGCTGTGTAACCTTAAGTGTTGTGTACTTTTTAGCCTCCAATCTTTCCCAATATTTAGTTGATAAAATCTTTGCTACTTAATTTATGGAATTTGTGTGAGGATCAAATAGGGTAGATGTCAAAATACTTCTAGCTCCTCCGGGGCAGGGAATGTACTGTAATCAACTCAGTATCTCCAGGGACACCCAGATTTAATCAGGTGCAAAAACACTTCCTAAAAGAATCCATATTCTTTTTTTTTTTTTTTTAAGATTTTATTTATTTGACAAAGAGAAACACAGCGAGAGAGGGAACACAAGCAGAGGGGATGGTAGCGGGAGAAGCAGGCTTCCCGCCAAGCAGGGAGCCTGATGTGGGGCTCGATCCCAGGACCCTGGGATCATGACCTGAGCTGAAGGCAGACGCTTAACGACTGAGCCACCCAGGTGCCCCAAGAATCCATATTCTTAATGCACCTCCACACCCTTGCCTAACTGATTTCTTCTGCCTGGAATGACATTTGCCTTCCCTTTTCCCCCTAACTCCCTTCCAAGTGTCAATGTTGGTGTAAATATTCTTTCACTCTAAGGAATGCTGGTTTTGAATATTCTGAGCTTTAGAATCTTCAATGTAACAATCATATAGGGATTAACAGCTTCAAGATTAAACAAGAACGACAGAAAATTCACTCTATAATGGGAACCACATATATAGATAATATAATAAACTAGAAAGGATATTCAGTGCATTTCCAAGTTTCCAGGTCCTAAGAAACCGGTGATCATTTTTTTTTAAAGATTTTATTCATTTATTTGACAGAGAGAGAGAGAGATCACAAGCAGGCAGAGAGGCAGGCAAAGAGAGAGGAAGAAGCAGGCTCCCTGCGGAGCAGAGAGCCCAATGCAGGGCTCAATCCTAGGACCCTGAGATCATGACCTGAGCCGAAGGCAGAGGCTTTAACCCACTGAGCCACCCAGGCGCCCAAAACTGGTAATAGGTCTTAATCAGCATAGCCAAGAAAGGTCTACAATGAGCTGATCTAGAGCATTCTTTTTGCAGTCTCTGTGATACTTCTGTCTGTCCATACTGCTCACCTTCTTTGGCATCAGCATTAATATATTTACTCCTTTCTTCAGAGATTGTTTCAGAAGCTGTCAGGTTTTGCTTATGCGTATTTTCAAACCAAGTACAGTTGTGCAGACTGTGCACTGCAAAGAAGCACCCAGCCTGGTGGGAATGGGGGAGTGTTAGGAATAAGGGCTGAAATCCAGCCTGTCCTGTGGTAGCCATACCAGGAAGAAGAGGTGTCTTTTGTAATCTGTCCACCTAGACGCAGCGGCATTTAGCAATTTATGGTATATTATAAGCTTGTAGAAGCTCTCTTTCAAAATACCAAGTGAAGAACTCAGTCTTCATCAATTAATTTCTACAGAAGAATGCATCCCTTCACAACTCTGGGGAAAGGGACCAGCTCTAGGATGCTGGCTTTGCCTCTCCCTAACCTCCATGTTTCTGGTCCAAGGACCATGGTCTCTCTCTTCTTGATCAGTGTTCACCATCCTTAAAGAGGAGGCATTTTTTAAACCTTTTGGTTTAAAAACCTCTTGACTGGGGTCTGAACTAAGAACTAGTCTCTCTCTGGGATAACACTTCCTCTGTTTCAGAAGTCACTCATTCCAGTGGTAGTGACAGGGGTTGGTGACGGTTAAATTATGGAATGCTCAATATCCTGGGGGCTATACATGCATTAGAGCTAAAATGCAGCATCTAATAAGGATGGGCCTCTCGATCTGTGAATTCTACCTCTATTTTCTTTGCTCCGAAACATTTACAAGACAGTTCACAATAGTGGGGTGAGGAATAAAGTAATTGTATAATGTTTGACTGAATACCAAAGATGAATGAAACCACTTGCAATAATTTTTCAACATTTCTCTAAGACCTTAATGAAATTTTAAGTTTCAATTGCTCCACACAATTGAAACATATAGGCTATCCTATAAGGAAATTTTCATAGAACCCAAAAACTCCATCATCATTAAAATGAAATATGTTGTTATTAAAAGAAGTGGGCTTCTTTTAAATGCACTGAAATGTAAAAATATTACTTCAAACTTAAGTCCAACACACCACAAAAGGAGGAGGAGATAGCTGTTGAAAGAATTAATAATGAGAAATGACAGAACTGTTTTATATCCATTGCTCTTTGTGTTTCCCCCTTCTCCTTAAAAGCAAAGATACTATAACAAAAAAAGTTAATAAGTAAAAAATACATTTTAAATGAAAAACCATGATTAACTTATTAAGAACCATTAAGTATATAATTACAAGGATTCTATTACATTAAGATACCAATTTCTTTAAAGCCAGAAATAATACCTACTGAAACTTTAATTATTTAAATGAGAAGAGAAAGAGGCATGTTATCTTCTCTGACAAAGATTAAAATCAATTTAATTGCTTCTCTGCTGCCTTGACATGATTCTTGCTGTGAGTCAAGCTACCAAAAAGGGAAATTAATACCGCAGCTGTTAATCAAGTGATATCCGTGCACTCCGTGTGATTACATCAGGGAGAAAACCGTTGCTACTCGGCTGACTCGGGTGTCCACACCACTCGGTGTTGTTGGTGGGATTTGGGTGAGCTCTGAGAGGGGCTAAGTCTGGACTTAATTTTGAGAGCCTATGAGAGCCCCGGCGGAGGCTCGGCCTCAGGAAATTGCAGGTTGCTGTGTTGGAGCCTGAGTAAAGGCAGTTCTATCAAGACAGAGGTCTGTTCCAAATTAAATTCACCCTTTGGCTCCTGATTCTACTGTCCACAGTGTGAAGTACAAAGAAACGCAAGGGCATCGCAGGGCTGGAGAAGGAGAAAGAATATGAGAACCTGGCTAAGATGGATGCTTTTTTGCCTGTAGAGCATAACAATATATTTTTCAAGGTAGACAGCAGCAGTTTCCAGAGGTCAAATACCAACTCCCTCACCCGAATTAGAACACGCATTTGAAAGCCGGGGACGGTGGCGAGCGCCGTGCACCTCGAGGCCCTAGATGTGCTGGTTTAAAAGCAGGGCTTTTGTTCAACACCAGCGCTGAGTGAACCTCCAGCAGCATCCACACTTGGCAAACTAATGTATCTGATTGTAAGAAAATGGTATTATGAAATATTTATGAGGCTGGAAATACAAACCAGTACCCTGCCTCATCGTGTCTTATCAGCCCTGGTTAACTTTACAGACGATGAGAGATACCAGGGTGACTGAGGTGGTCAAAACGAATGGATCTCAGGCACTTTGCACCCATGGAGCTCAGCTGCATCAAAAGTCCTTTTTTTCAGGAACTTTTTAACCCTCCTCTTCCTGTTTGCCTTCACTTGTCAGAGACGGAGGCGGATAATAACAAGTCTCGAGTAAATACATTCCCGAGGAAAAGATTCTTCTGAGAACCTTAGCTTTTTCCGGGCCAGGAGAAAAACTTCCCCAGTTAGGGTGTGAGAAATTCAGTTCAGAGGAAAAAGTTTTGTGTTTGGGCTTTTGAACATCTCTGCCAGTGACATAAAAGGATCATGAGGAAGGCACCCAGTTGGAGGAGAAGCCTGCATTTAGCGGGCTATGCAGAAAGGCAAAGTAACACTGCAAAAACCAACCAACCTCCCCGACCAAAGGGTGCTCCACATTCTTGACACTTCAGAGAACTCATCACTGGCTCAGGTCAGCCCACGGGATGAGTTAACATGGCCATCAGCCCTTATTTCATCTGAGCCCAGTTCACCTGTCCCCAGGATCTTGCAGATGACTCTGCCTGGCGCTTTTTCATCAAATACAACTCATCCTACTATATTGGATCACCTTGCTGTTTGCCTGGCACTGTCCCTCCCCATTTCAATTTGACCAAATTGAAACAGATGCCCAGAGGCCACGGAGATCAAGACTGGTATAACAAAATTTGGAGCCAGTTTCCGAGCTTAAATCAATATTTAACGGTAAGCCTGCTTTTATTTATTTATTTTTTGGCAGGCTTTTACTGGCAAATATCACTTTAAACTGAAAGCCAGAAGCCTTAATTATAAAGGATGCCGTTCAGGCTATATTTTGAAAAAACAATAACTCATTTGACAAGCCAACCTGGTAGTTTAAGAGATTGCACTCCCCCAGAATCAGGCAAGGAGAGGAGTGTTATTGCTTTCTGTACCCTTCAAGGATGTATTTAATTACCTCATCTTCAAGCACGCAGAGACAATTCAAATAGGGGAGAGGGAGACAGGGGGAGTGAGAGCCAGTCGCCTGCTCAGTCAGAGCCAGCAGAAGCCCGGGGCCCACCGGCAACATCACAGGATGCCACTCAGAGCTGGTGCAGGAGCGCGATCCACGGAAAAGAGCGCAGTGGAAAACACTCGCCAAGGCGAGGAAACATCACCCACAGGACTTACACACCCGGACCTCCGGCTAGAACGGAAGACCCGCACGCACGCTATTCCATGGCGACCTTTGTTTCACCTCTCTGCTCCCCAACATGTGTGGCAAACCTTCTCTTGATGAATCCACATCACGACCACTGGGAAAGAAGTGACATTAGTCAGAGACATAAGCCCCACTGGGCTTGCTGGGCTCAGCTAGTCTGGACTAGAGATTTTGTTGCTTTGGTATAATTTTCCGAATGAGCTGCAGATAGCAAAACTCTGTTTTCATCTCACCTGCTTTGAACAGTGATAGCAAAACAGAAACAGAAAATCCACGTAAGTTATTATTAAGGATTAAAAAAACCAGTGCACACGCGGGTATACAAATGACTCCACACCCAACTTGGCAAGCATAATACAGCTCACCAAGAAACAGAAGGGACTCAAAGCGATCATGTAAGGAGGAAAAAACCAGTCCCCACATGGGCACCCAGCCTGTTTCTCCCGTGCCTGCCAGACAGAGGCAGGAATGGTAGTCTTTCTCTATGTTGTCTTGTTGTTTTACAAATGCAGACCAACCTCCAGCTACCATTTTCTTTCCTCTAGAAAGTAAAAAATTCCAGGAAGCTTCTCCCCCTTGAAATGCCAGCCCCCAACCCTCACACCCCCATCTCCCCACCCAGGCCTTCCAGAGACTTGACACTTGCCTTTTGCTTCTCCTCCAGCTCTGGGCAAAATGACTTCAACAGGATCTCCTCCAGACACTCCTCTAAGTTCTCACACCCACCTCTGTGAGCAAACCGAGGAGGGGGGACCCCCATCTACATTGACACAAACACAGTTGTAGGGCTTTCATTTCGTTTCACCGACTTCCCTTTGCAGCTCCTCTGTCTCTCCCATGTCTGCCGCCCGCAGCAGGAGATTAAAAGAACAGAGGAGGTAGAAGCTCTTGTGAGAACCACGGGAATTTTGGCAGAACCTTTATAGGAACCATATGGCAGCAACTTTGCAATACAGAAAACACTTCTAAGGGAGAAGATATTATTATTCCCAAGGAATCTTTCTCACCCGCACAAGGGAATTGAGCACTCCTGACACAAGGGTGGGAGTAATATTTTCTGGAAAGACTGTATGGACATAGGTTATATTTAACCTTCATGTGGCTAGTTCTAACAGGTCATCATTATAGCCCACAATATATTTTACTAATTCAAAAAAAGAAAAGACAATACATGCTTTTTCTGATATTCCCTAGTTACCAAAACCTGCTTATAGCACATTCAGTCCCTTCATTAAGAAGGGTCTGAATGAGACGATGGTTTTTAATCTTTTTATCTTTGTTGTAGACTCTTTTCAATCAAAATCTTATTCAGAAGAACTTCAGTACCTAAGACAAGATAGTGACAGAGCACATCTGGATGAAGCAAGAGTTGAAGGTCTGGATCTGCTTTCTTAGCCTCCTCCTAACTTTTTTCTTCTTTTTTCAACGGTCTTCCCCCAGTTCTTTGTTCATTTTGAACAGGTAGAAAAATGAAATACCCATCCCCTCCAGTTCTACCAGATCCAAACACGCTTTACTTTCCAGGTAAAGAAAGACAAGCTATGAGTTACATTGTCTCAGTGGGTCGGTGACTTTGCAACCAGCTCTGCAGTCCACGTAGACCACAGACTCCTCCCATAACAATTTGATGGGCAGAACAAAGATAAAGCCAGGAGCAGCACTCCCAGAGAAGGTCCCAGGATGCTGCCTCAAGCCCGGGCAGCCACGGAGTGTGTCTTGAATTAGACACAGCCACAGAGGAAAGAGAAAAAAGTGGCTGAAGAAGGACATCACTGCCCTCAAATCACCTCTGATTTAGAGCTTCAAGAATGCTCTCATGAGAATGCATCAGAACTCTGACACCACAGGGATGCCTGTATATGGTTTGATCTTTTAAAATACACTCGAACTTAAGTTCACTCTTGATGTAATAGGTGGGGTTTATTTCCTAGGGTATCCTGATTCCCTCCCCCCTCAACTGTTTGGTCCTAAACAAAAGAACTATGCAGACTCTTTAATGGAAATGCTCTTGAACCAAAGGAACCCAACCTTAACGTTGGTCAGATGGAAGCATGATGGCAGTGGCCTATTGTGAATACATACGTGCTTATTTCTATTCCTTGAGAACATGTTCTAGAACAAGTAGTAATGTAATTCACTTTCTCTGGGCATAAGTTGGGATGTTTTTAAGGAACAGGCATTCCAAACACAGTAGGAAGAGGTGCAGAAGTTCATTTCACAGGAAACACGTAAGACCAGTTCCAGCCCTCCATGATCACTGTTAGAGTTTTGAAATAGCGTTAGTTTGCCTTTCAAGGTGTGGTTTTAGAAACCATTGCTTTTTCCTGAATGAAAAACCTTGAGAATTTTTCTTAACCTTTCAGAATCCCTCCCCAAAATGTGATGATGATGATGATGCCTACATCCAGTCTCAGTCTACTTCACAAGAGTAGAAAGGAGCTGGAACTTGAGTTCTAGCCAAGGAGCCTGGTTCTACCACGTAGGTTCTGGGACTGGGGGGTCAGCATCAGACCAAGATGTACTGGATAACAATTCAGTTGTCCTTAGTCAGGCATTGTTATTGTTTGTTTTTAAATATCTGTTTAACATGATCCACAGGAGACGTTGAGGGCTGGGATGAGAAAGTACAACTTCTATCTATCAAATTCTATCTTGCCAACTATTACTACTCAAGAATTTAACTTGAGTGTCTTATCACCTTCCCTCTGAAGCAGCTTCTCTGTATTTGTCTTGTAATATATACAGTACTGTCCCTGAGAGGAGTTCCAGAAATAACATTTTCTCCATCTTTTCAAATTTCCAGGGCTAGTTCAGACCCCAAGGATATTCTAGTGCTCTAAATTTTTTTTTCTAGTGCTCTAAATTATTGACAGTGTAGGAAATGACCCAGCTGACCTCCCAATTTAAGCTGAGTTTGGGTAGGGCCTTCTCCTTGACAACTTCCCAGCTGAGCTGACCTTCCAATTTAATTTGATTCTGGGTGGGCTGTCCTAGCAAATCCATCAAACAACATCGGAGTGAGTGGCAACCAAAGTCTTTGGTGTTGGGGGTCCAGCTGAGACAAACAATGGCAGTTCATAAATCCAAAAGACAAAAGCAGGGTTGAAAGCGAAAAAGGATATTCTTTGGAGCTGAGACTAGGTGACTAGAACCAAGCAGAAACAGGCCAGACATGAAGGAGGTGTGTCCCGATACCTGGGTCTTGTGCAAAGAAAGTAGATGATTGTTCCTTGTCCTGACACTTGCCAGGGATTCCAAAGTATATCACTGTGTTAGGGCAACTTCAAGGTCCAGGATGACAGGATCTAGAGTTGTCATGAGAACTAAGTATGATAAGGCATGTAATGGCTCTTGCTATTAGTGAGCCACTGTTTCGTAATTAATAAGCAAATGCTGTGATTACTACCTCTACTGCCTTATCACTGCCTTAATTACTAATGTCTCCCAACTACAATTTGCTCGACATTCTTAGTCCTTGCAGAGAATGCAATTAATGTTAAAGACATTAATAAAGATCATGAGATTGGGATTCAGAGAGAGCTGAGTTCAAATTCCAATCCCATCACGCATCAGCTGTTTGAGCTTAATCAGTTCACGGAACCTGGAGCCTCGATTTTCTATTTTTTCAAAATGGGGATGATACTAATGGCTTGAAGGGATGCTGTGGGATTGAAGGCAGCCTTCATAAAGGGTCTGGCCCACAGTGGTAGTCAGAAAATGATACTCGTTAGTGTTCTTATTTAAGTTGAACCATCGCTGTAGGGGTCTTTCCAGGAGAGGAATGATTTTTTTTCCCACTTACAAAAAAAGGATAATTCCTCAGGGAACTCCAGCCAGAGGAGGAAGCCCTCAATGTAAAACCATTTACGTAGTATTCTTAAACTACTCAGATAATGGCAAGAAAACTCCAGAGTGGGCACAAAGTCACTTCCCAGGTTACTCTTGTGGTAACCTTTCTTAGCGGACGCAGGGAGATGGGAAGGCCTAATGTCCTCAGAGTTTGATTAACGGGGTTTTTTAAATAAGAAAAACTTCTTTCTTGACTTGAGATTTGGGGATTTTAAAGTTATAAATTGACTCTCGGTGTCTTCAAAGATTAGAGAAGAATATTTGAACTTCCCAGACTGTGTGAAAAACTGTGGGAGTATTTCATATGTCTGTAGAATGGTTAAAAAAAAAAAAAGTCTCAGCAAAAACTCACTCCTGAGAGACTGACGGAAACATGCTGAAAAGTCGGGCTGAAATCAACACACCCGCCACAGCCCAGAGACACAGCGGGCGTCCAGGAAAAACGCTGGGAGAGCAGGTTCTGCGTGAGTCGCTTTTCTTGTGGGTAGAACCAGTGTGCTTTGTAAAGAGGCTGAAGACGACATGAGCCAAAGCCTTGGAAAATTCGCACACAAGCCAGCAATTCAACAGGTCTTGGCTGCACACAAACCCGGCCTCTGTGTGGAGGCGAGCACCAAGGGTTGGCACAGAGAGCACAGCACAGATGTTGGTTGGCGTGGTTTCCTGTTGTGCCCACCTGCCCTAATCCCCCGCCCCGGGTCCATGCCAGCCGCCTTCCCATCCTCTCTCCACTCACTCACCATGTCTCCACTGGGTGTCTGCGCGGGTGCCACGGATGCATCCCTCCCCTCCGATTCTTCTCTCCGAAACAATCTTTGAAAAAATTTATGTATGGTTCCCCTGCCCCATGCAGCCCTGTGTGCTTCATGTGTGATACCTTGAAGAATATGATTCGCAGAGATTTCACTTCTCTGGGAAAAGAGAGCATATTGTGCTAAAGAAGGTAACTGAGGTCTCCCAGGGGCTCCTCATCATGTTCCCTAGCACATGGGAAACTGAGTTCACCATCCGATCTTCTACTTGCAGCGGCGAACAGATGTCTCCCCAGCCCCCTCTGCTAAAAATCTAGAGCGCCGTATCGCAGGAACAGATTAAAGGAGTAGCTGGAAGCATACCCAAGCTGAGGATTTACAGATGTTCAATAAAACCTGCAAACAGCCCACCAAAATCCCTGCACAGAGCTGGAAAGGGCACGCGTCCAGCTCGGTTGGAAATGGGTCCGCAGTGAGGGAAGGAAACAAGAATCATAGCTGCTCCAGATACGCATGTCACAAAGGATGCTGAGGAGCTCAAGCGCATCCTTCAAGAATAGCTACTTTCTAATCCATCACAGGCTGTTTCTCAACTTCAGAATTCTCACTTCACCCTTAAAAACGTTCAGTTTCGTCAGAGGATCTAACAGATATCTTACTGCCAAGGAGCAGTAAGAGGCACAAGCCGAGGCGAGCTTGGTGTGAGGCCGAGAACACAAATACCGTGAGAAGTCGCCGGGGAGCCGATCGCAGGGCTCGGCACCAAACAGGCATCCCCGTCTTATTATCCTTCTCTTGATTGCCCTATTTGGACACATTTGTAAAAAGCATTGCTCGCCCCCGCGCCTTTATTCCCCAAATACAGCAGATGGCTTCAGTGCAGTGTTTCAAATCAGATGTTAGGCAGAGACCAAGCCGGAGCCCAGAGCATCTGGGTTTTCAAGAAGCAGAACGCAGAGCGTGTGAGCGTGTGAGAGGACTCAGAAGGCACAGAGGGGAGAGTTTGCCCAGGGTTATTTACCAGGCCATTTTAGCCATCGGGAGAATAAGCTCCGAGCCATGGGATTCTTCTTTAACTTTAGTGGGAAGGAAAGGTGTGGGCTCACAGAGCACAGTAAGTGGATTATTTCAGGAGGGAGAAAATTTAGCTAAATTCCTTTCTTCAACACACATACACACACACACACACACACACACACACACACACACACACAAAATGCTCTCAAAATTTGCCTATCTAAATTATTTTAAAGAGAGTATTAAAAAGGATATAAGTGAGGATCAAATAAAAAGAAAGGATTAATTCAGCTCAATGCAATGTTCATGTGTTTCAAAAACCTAAGTGGGTTGGGTTCAAAAGGACATGCTACTGTTTCTGAAAATTATACTTTGTCTTTTTAAAAGATTGTCAGGTACAGAGTTAGTGAAGTTGTGAGGCAAAGACACACAGTGTAGAAATTACTTGTTTTTGTCAGTATCTGGAGAAAGATTGAGGAATCAGAGTGATTTCAGAGTGTCCAGTTGGATATTTGTCAGACTTGTCACACTGCCAGCTTGTTAGTCACAATACGGCGCTGTGACATCCTAGGCATGCTACCGAATCTCCTCAGTGACCCCAGTTTGCTGATTTGTAAAATGAGAGGGGTAGCCCCATCTTGCACCTAATATTCTATGAATACATGAAATCCCACATACTTAACCAACACATGTAGAGTACTTAATATGATATCTCGCACGCAAGTGCTGAGGAAGTGATGGTTCTCATTCTCGACAATAACAGAAACTTCCCATATCTGTAGCTCTTGTATCAATTTTCTTTAAACATCAGCTGCTTTAACTTAGAAAAGCGAAGACTGGGCAGCTCAGACCTAGACAGTGACCCTGGTCGGGCCAGTGGAAAAATGGGGAAAGCAGGTGCTCACATCCGTACCTTACCTCTAGGGAGTACAGTGAGTGACCCATTATCGTGTCCTTTTCCAGCAGCATTTTCTGATCTCACCAATGGTTTGTCTTAGGGGTTGTTTAGGATAGGAACACAGGCCCCAAACTTTTTCTTCTTCCCACTTCTAAAACCTTTTTCTAATCTACCTAAAGATATGCTCTTTGTGGTCCTTAGAGCTATTTTAAAATAATACACATTTGTGTGCTCCCCATTTGGAACAGGGCTAAGAATAAACCAATGAAACTGTAACACAAAGCTCAGACACGGGGTTCTGCTCCCAGCGATTCTTTCTATGGTTCCCTCAGTGAACGGTATCCATTTGGCTGAGTGTCCGTGCAAGCCAGGAAAATGAGAACTGTCCTAGACTCTTCTTTTGCCACTTGCACCTTCTCCCTCTTTCTTCCTCATACCTTAGTCAATAGTTACGTAATGCCTTGGCCATCATATATATTCGATAAAAATTTGTTTTTGTTTTGTTATTTTTTTTTTATAAAAATGTGTTGAAATACCACCACTAATACCTAAAAGTTAAAAAGGCCTTCTGTGTGTCAGACACAGTTCTAAACATCTCATATGTTTTCACTCACGTAATTTTCACAGGCCTTCTGTGTGTCAGACACTCTTCTAAACATCTTACATGTATTCCCTCACGTAATTTTCACAATTCAATCATCCCCATGTAATAGATAGGGAAACTGAGTCACAGAGGGCTTAAGTATCTTGCTCAGAGTCCATGTGTTCAGCCACTGTTCTTCACTATCTTTTTCCATCTTGAGACATTTTGACTTAATCCCACCACCAAAGTATATTCATTCCAAGTTGAGTAAAACAGTATATTGCTTCTGCCTAGTTATTGTTTTACTTTACTTTGTCCTACAGATAACATGTGTTAAGTCTGTCTCACTTTCCCAACCGAGTAGGTGCATCCTGGAGCTCTAGAGTAGCATGGACACCAGTGCAGAGAAACACAGGGTGGCTCCGTCACCCCTCCCTGGCAGCCTCACGGCCGCCCTGTTTCTCAGGTGTACACAAGTCAGCAGAACGGGGAGCAGCAGGAGAAAAGCATCAAAGGTAAACTGGGAGCAGTCTAAGAAGGGAAAGGAATACAGACTTGATTCAGTAACCTATTATGAAGAATTGGAAGTCCACAGCAGGGCGTGAGGTGACCCAAGCTATGTTTCAAGAAGGTCAATTTGATAGCAGTGCAAGGGACAGAGTGGTGGGGGGACAGGCTGGAAGCAGGGATACCGACTTGTCAACTCATCCCCCAATCAACTCTGCTGAGCCATCACTGAGGGCTTGGCTTCAAGCAGTGTGGCACAAAGGGGAATATATAGCTGAGAGATATCCTGGAGGTAAAATCGGCCTCTGTGCCTCGTTGAACAGAGAGCGCAAGAGAGAGGACACAAACCCATGTTCAGAGAGCAGGAGGAAGGTAATGCCAGTGGGTTGCAACAGTGAACAAGAGCCATGGACCTTGCCTTCCTGCAGCTATAGTCCAGTGGAGACACACACTAGATAAATAAGGAAAAAATTATGTCAAGTTCTAGAAAAGAAATCAATAGAATATGAGGTGTCAAGGAAGAAAAGAGGTCTACTTTGAGGTAGGAAAATAAGCAGTGAAATCTTGTGTCACAGAATCCAAGGAAGTGGCAAATCTCAGTGTGAAAGAGATGGTAACCAACATGAGACATTAGGAGGTTATATAAGTTAGCACTAGATGGCCATTAATGGCTTTGGAGAGCAGAATCTATAGAGTGGATGGGATAGAAAATAGTGCTCATTAGGTTCAAGAGTGCCCAAGGCATGAGAAAGTAAGGAAAACCAACCCATACTGTGCTTTGTGGAAGTCTGGCAGAGAAGGAAAGAAATAGGGGAAACTGGAAAAGGAAGCAGGTTTGAGAGGATTTTCCCAAAATAAAGGCAAGTCTAAGTGCTTTGTGGCCTAAGGGAGAGGTGAAAAATTCAAAAGAGGAAAGGACGCAGAAGAAAGAGAAGAAAGGATCAAGGGCAAAGTTGTACACATGAGCCTTGAAGAAAGAAGTAAGAACACTTTGCCCAAAAGACAGCACATTATCAGGGGGCTAGAAAGGTAAAAGAACTAGGTGCTCTTATCTAAATATTGAATGAGGTCAGGAAGCAGCCTGGGAAACATTGTCCCTCCAGGTGGGCTGCATCTGAGAGACACCACCACTCTCTTACAAAGAGAGAGCTGCATACCAGAAGAGAATCCTGAAATAGTCTGTTATTACAAATTCAATACACAAACAGCATTTGCAAAGTCACACCAGCATTTATCTCAAGAAATCAATAAAAAGTATTAAGTGGCTCTGATTTTCCTTTTACCATCAGAAACAGGGAAAAATCTAGTAAGCTGTTTGGATAGACATTACTTAAATCAATTACCTACGAATAATTAAATTTACTTTCAAGTACTACAAAATAGGAAAATCATTTCAATTGCCTCTTTTAGATGGATGTATTTCCACAGTGGGCAATGCATAAGCAGGAGGGAAAGAAAAAGGAAGGCAATAACATTTATTGAGCACCTAGTAGGTGCTTGTGTCTTGGATTAGCTATGTCTGTCCTCACTTAATCCTAATACCCTATAAGGTAGACACTGTCCCCTTCTTATATATGAAACCGAGGCTCAGACATAAAGAGCTGTTCTCCTGAATGATCATCTTCTAATATAACTCCCCTAGAATGTTTATGTGTAGAGACTGGCTTGGCACCAACCTTTAGACCACTGTGTTTGGCACTCCTATCAGCAGGGTAACCCTGGAGCACTCAACAACCCCATCCTTGTATTTGTCATAAGAACCTTAGGAACTCATCGTTTCACCCATAACTGTTTGTAGTGCACTTGGTCTCAGACCTCTTTCTTGCCCACAGTCTTCTCTCTGGCAATTAACTGCCTGGCCCAGGTAGTTTTACTCAACATCTCTGCCCTTTAACCACAGCTCAGAGGATACCCCAGGATGGAACATTTCATCCCAGGCCAGACACTGGTCAGCTATTCTCTAACAAGAATCCAACTAAGACACTGAAAATGCATCAAGTTGTGATGGGCTCTGGAACTAAGAACCATGTAGGGATGAGGTTTGAGTTGGTGCCAAACCAAAACCATCAGTAAGTTCTACTATGGGCCATGAGAGCAGCAAGTGTGAATAGAGAGAAGAAGGTGATTTGAGGAGAAGAGAATGGGAGAAAAACATAGAGAGTGAGGGGTAAGAAAGCAATATAGCCCTGAGGAAAGAGAGATTACCTCTATTCCTGACTCCTATTTGAGGCCTCCCTATACTTATACTTGGGCCCTTTTGCCCATGACATTGTCTAATGTAGCTTTGTGACAAAACCTCTTTTTAAATTTGTAAGTAAAATTATTGACTAAAAATATTGCTCATTTAACACAAAATATTGCATTAACAATACAATAACATTAGCTAACATTTAGTGTTGCACGTCCAAAGTGCCATCCATTAATTCATTTGATCCACACAGCAAGGTATTAATTCTATTCTCATCTTAAAGGTAAAGAAACAGTAATGCAGAAGAGTGAACTCCATTGGAAACTCATTCCCTAGCACAAGTGGGAGACTCCTTCCACTCCCAAATAAACTCTACTTTGCCTGTGTTTCAACCCAAAGTTAATTCAGGTCTTAAATCCAAGAGGGTTTTCTAGCTAGTTTAATTGGTGGAATGGGAGTAATTCATTTCTTTTTCAACTATAGAAACAAGTTGAAAATAGCTACAGAAAACAAAATTTATTCCTGAACCAAAAATTAAAACTTAATAATGCACAAGCAAATTGCATTGAGCTTTTATCACATTTTGCCCTTGCTGAACATTTTTGGCTTCGGCAGCTGCTCCATGAAATGTAACTGTCACTACAGTGAATAAATAAGCAACTATTGCTGTGATACAGCTGCCCCTTCTAACAATATTAGGGTAAAGCCTTTAGTGGAACCACAAGCAGGAAGAGAGCTGCATTCTTGCTGAATACGGACAGGATTTCATGTGGTCTATAGCAATCCCCTGAGATTACAGTGTATATAGAAGGGCAAATGAGCTTCAGAGTGGACATTTACTATTTGGCCTGCCTGGCAGACTTTCCTTCTTCTGGGAAATTTTCCAAACCTAACTCCATTTCAACTACATGATTCCTATGGGAGAGCTGCCATTTTTCTCCATGAGCCTGCTTACCTGGCCATGGCCAATTGGTCCAAGCCAGGCCAACCAGAGCCTTCTCTTGGGATTTTGCACACTGGAACCAAAAAAGAGAATCAGTGTCTAGGAACGGAAGATTTAAAATGTAAAACTCAGGAGCTATCAGCAAGCGGTGTTTTCTACCACACAGAGGAAGGCAGCCTGCTGAGAGAGAATGAAGCCAACATTGAGAGACAAAAGAAAAATGAGAAAAGCATTTGAATCCCTTGTTACAGTAGTTTCTGGGTCTGGTTGTACCACTGTTTCATTGCTCAATCCCTTCTTGGATTATATAGGCCAATAAATTCCCCCTTTTATCTAAATTGGCTTGACTTAAATTTCTGTTGCTGTATATAAGAGTCTTAATACACTCTTATCATTTGTTTTCAATTTTTTGGCCATTTGTAAGGGAGGACACACTCTCTTTTGCACAGAAACTTGAGTAGCCTCAATATGTTCCTTTCCTTCCCATTGTCTTTCCTCTGACCAATATTCCCCTACTACCAAGATTAGCCTTCCAATTTTATGATTTTTACAAGCATCTTAGAATCAGAGCCTCCACACTGCAGAATCTCAGGAGTGCCATTTGCAAATGTGAATCACATCCTCTCGAGTTGCACAATACATGGTCATATTCAGCAGCCCTGCTGATACCCAGTACAGATTTTTTAATGCTAAAGAGAGCATGACTGGCTTGTTTACTTAGCAATGTTAGCATACAGTTTATGGAGGGCAAAATGGCAGATGTGGCCTCCAAACAAACCAGTGTTATAAAAGAACAAAAAGTTACAGGGGTGCCTGGATGGCTCAGTGAGTTAAGCATCTACCTTCAGTTCAGGTCGTGATCTCAGGGTCCTGGGATCGAGCCCCACGTCCAGGCTCCTCGCTCATTATGGAGTCTGACTGAGATTCCCTCTCTCCCTCTGCTCTTCCCCCTGCTCATGCGCTCACTCACTCACTCTCCCTCTTTCCTTCTAAAATAATAAGCCTTTAAAAATATAGAGAGATTTACTAATCCAGTAGGATGGGCCAGCCATCTCAAATGTGGGATGCCAGTAGCAAAACAGTGCTGGCAAGGCCTATGGGAAGATGAAGGGCATTGAAGACTGGTAGAAAGCCACAGCACAGAAAGTTCCATGGGCCATTTAGGTTCTCATGCCCGTGGTCAGTAGTTGAGGTGAAAAGAGAATCCTAGTCTTCATTCAGTTATTCTGCTTACTAAGAGCAGTCTACATAACATTCTAGTCATATCCCAATGCCAGGGCCCTACTAATCACACTGCACTTAACACACCACCTCAGTCCGTCCAGATGGAAGGAACATGGGCACCAGAAATTCCACCATCGCTGATACCCTAATGAATAAGTCTTTTGTGTTTCATAAGCCTCAGACTACACCTCAATAAAAGGGCACTGCTGAAGTCCATCATGCCAGCAGGCATGGCTGGAAGAGGCCCAGGAAGAGCTTGGAAGAGGCTATTACTCCAGCTGTTGCCTTTGTCAGAACTTGCTCAGGAATCAGGGTAGACTAAAGGATGTGGACATGATGAAGAAGTTAAACTTCATGAAGGAGAGAAAAGAGGAACAAGGGGCAGGATTCTACATTCAACACAGGAGAATACACATTCTAAAGCACTTTTTTTTAAGAGAAAGTCTTCTTTCTTTCCTTAGCACCCTATTCCAGGTAATTCAATGGTTCCCACATTTAGGGAACAAAAAAATCTCTATAGCCTTGCTCCTCAAGGTACAGCCAGACCACAGGAGAGCTAGTCAGAAATGCAGAATTTCAGCTCACCCCAACGCTACTGGATCAGCATCTGCATTGTAACAGGATATCCATGTGATTCACATGCACATTATAGTTTAAGAAGCCCAACTTGAGGTATTTATTTAAGATGCAAATTTCTAGGCATTGCATCTAAAGATTCTGATTCCGCAGCTCTGAGGATGGGCTTAGGGAGCAATATTTTACCAAGGATCTCTGGTAATTTTTATTCTGGAGTTTCCTGGACCACACTTTGCAAAATGCCCTGTATCTCAAACTTCCCTTAACACTAGTAAAAACATTTTTTTATTCTTCAGCATATTCGAAGGAGTAAGGAAAGAAAACATAGAAAGGAATAGTTTCATTCTTTTACAGAAAGTCAATGGTGAGAGAAAAACAAACTATCAATGTCTATTTCTGCTTCTCTATATCAATGTCTGTATGCAATATACCATTGCATATGTCCTCCTTCTGAGCTAAACAAGCAACAGAAAGAGCACAGTGAAAGACCAAGAAATAGGGAGCCAGAAGAGTAGAAAAATGGAAGAGAGGAGGGAAAACCAAGTGGAGAACACAGGGAAAAGAAAGGAAACAAAATGGATCATTGCCACAAGATCCATACTACAACTGTCATTTAAAAAAGTCAGAATTCCTGGGCCGCCTGGGTGGCTCATTCAATTAAACATCTGCCTTTGGCTCAGGTCATGATCCCAGGGTCCTTGGATCAAGCCCTGCATTGGACTCCCCACTTGGTGGGAAGCCTGATTCTCCCTCTCCCACTTCCTCTGCTTCTGTTTCCTCTCTCGCTGTGTCTCTCTGTCAAATAAATAAATAAAAATCTTTTTTAAAAAAATCAGAATTCCAGGGCACCTAGGTGGCTCAGTCGTTAAGCGTCTGCCTTCGGCCCAGGTCATGATCCCAGGGTCCTGGGATCGAGCCCCGCATCGGGCTCTCTGCTCGGCAGGGGGCCTGCTTCTCCCGCTACCATTCCCTCTGCTTGTGTTCCCTCTCTCGCTGTGTTTCTCTCTGTCAAATAAATAAATAAAATCTTTAAAAAAAAAAAAAAATCAGAATTCCAGTAATATGAAATTAGCAGGATCTGTTTGAAGCAACCTTAAAATACTCCTGAGAGACTTAGAAGAAAGTCTGAATAAATAGAAAGTATACATTATTCTTGGATAGGAAAAGAATATTATAAATATATCAGTTCTCCTTTAATCTAGAAATATTTTTTCACGTTGCCAAAATGATACAGAAGTTCATGTGCAAAAATAAACATGTGAGAACAGTCAGAAGAGAAAGAGGAATTATAGCTTTATCAGATATGAAATATATTGTAAAGTTATACTAAGTAGAAAGTTTGCCATTCACAGGAGTGTAATCTGACCTAATAAATACAGATATTTGGTATAAGGTAAATAATAAATAGTGTACTAAATAGTATATTTATTGGATAAACTGAATAAGTATTGTACAAATTTTTAATAGTATTGAACCAGTTAAATAGCCAACTGCAAAATTAAATTGCTGCTTATACAAAAATAAATTGCAGATGGAGCAAAAACTCAAATATATAAATAAGAGAGCATAAAAATATTAACACCTACATGAATAAACTTTTTTTATTATTATTCAAGAAGAAGAAGACCATTCTAAACATGAAATAAAACCCAATAGCCATAAAAAAGATTGCTAAATTTGAATGCATAAATCCTAAAAAGTTCTTTTTGACAAAAGCCAAAATTAAAATTTTAAACTTGGAAAAAAATTGTAATACATATAACAAATTATATGAAAAAGAAAATAATCCAACAGAAAACTTGGGAAATGACATAAACCAACAACTTATATTAATAGAAATATAAATGGTCAGGAAATAGATGAAAAGATGTTCAATATCACTCATAATTAATAAATGCAAATTAAAACAAAAATGAGATACCATATTTTCCAGATTACAATGATTTTAATAGTTTTACAATACTTATTCTTGAATCACATACATTGTTGGCAAGATTATAAATTAGCACAAACTTTTTGGGGGCCACGATGGCAATATTAATCCAAGTTAGAAACGCTCTACTCTTTGACTGATGAATTTCACCTATAGGGATTTATCCTATAAAAATATAGTTGGGTTTTTTTAAAGATTTTATTTATTTATTTGAGTGAGAGAGAGATCATAAGCAGGCAGAGAGGCAGGCAGAGAGAGAGGAGGAAGCAGGCTCCCTGCTGTGCAAAGAGCCCGATGTGGGGCTCGATCCCAAGACCCTGAGATCATGACCTGAGCCGAAGGCAGAGGCTTTAACCCACTGAGCCACCCAGGCGTCCCTTATCCTATAAAAATAGTTGACATGTGCGTAAAGGTATCTGTACAAGGGTATCTGTAATAGCAAAAAACTGAAAACAACCTTCAACAGAGAATTTGACACATGCATTATAGCATATCCATATCATAGACTATAATGCAAATGTGAGAAAGAACAAGGTTGATGTACATTTACCTCTGTAGAAAGATGACAAAGAAGTACTAAATGGTCAGGGGCTGCGCATTTCCGAGCAGGATATATAGTATAATCCTTGATTAAAGGCATGACATCTGAAAATACACTGCCTATTTTATAACCAGATTTCCTACTAATGAACTACATGACCTTCAGTGAAATGCTCGACCACTCTGTACCTCACTTTCCACATATTTAAAATGGGAATAACACTATATACTTTATAAGGTTGTTGTGAAGACTAAATGAAATAGGCATGTAAATTGCTTAGCACAATCCTGAACATGTACTTAGAGCCCTGCACAAGAAACTATTCACAGCAGTTCTCTCTGGGAAGTGGGCCTGGGCTTGGAGCTTGCACAGCATTTTATTTTATACTTTTCTATACTGTTTGATTTTCTTCATCTCAAACATACCACTTTTACAATAAAAAATTCTCAATTTAAATTTCAAGTTAAAGAATCCTATCAGAAACTGATTTTAAAAGACTATTCCATGAGTATTTTAATATTTGTCATATTCTCAAATTAAATTCCCCTCAAAATAAATGTCTATACTCTTTCCTCAAATAATAAAACCAAACAGCAGCTCTCTAGCATCTGTAAATCTCACACTACCCATCCAGACAGGAGGGCTGAATTTGCCTGGTGAAGGACAACAGCAGTGAGTCACAAGGCTTAAGTTGACTTATCTGTTGTTATAATAAACCATTATTCATTCATTCTCCAAAGTATATAAGACAGACTGACCTTGGCAGCATTCTTTAGGAGTGAGAAGACTATAAGCCAAATATCTAATCATCAGAATCAAAATCTGATTTCTGGATCATCAGAAAAATCGGCCTCTTCTGCTGCCAAATGATCCTCCTGCTGACCACATTTTCAGTCAATCAGAATATAATCCTATCATGGGCAGTGAGCGAGCGTGAGGATTGCATTTTGTTTCATAGCTGTTCTAAACATGATTACTGCTTTCATCACACAGCCATATCATCAAGTCAATAAGGATTTTCTATACTGACTTTTCATGTTGCACAGGCTGTATAAAGGAACCTAGGTAATTCCAATTTGCTGTACAAAACCCAGCTCTGCAGAGAACAGATTAGTACCTGTTCACCTTGGCTTGTTCAGGATAAACCATGGTACTACCCACCAGTCCATTAGTACATTTCTCTTATTCCAAATATATGAAAAATTCACCAACCCTAAGTCCTCTTAAAAATAGGTTCCTCTTTCAAAAAATAGACTTTTAAGACACTTCTATCACTCAAGCCATGGATGCTGTGAAAACTGTACCATTGCATTCCATTCTTTGCACATCCCTACATTAAAAAAATATATATATATCATACAATGGTCTCCCCTTCTGAAACCCAGAGTTGCCGGACACAATAATGACTAGCCCAACAGGATTTTATGGACAGAAATCAACATCATTCAGTTGTCAAAATATTCTTCCAGCCTCAAATGTAAACTAAGTCCCGACAGGACATGGAATCACATCTTTCTGCCCAAAGCTCCAGGGCCTGAGAGCTGGCTATGAAGAAATGAATCAACAGTGCAGAAAAGTATTTCCTTGAAAAGTCCTGTGGTGGGGCGCCTGGGTGGCTCAGTCAGTTAGGTGTCTGCCTTCAGCTCAGGTCATGATCCCAGGGTCCTGGGATGGAGTCCTGCGTCAGGCTCCCTGGGAGCCTGCTTCTCCCTCTGCCTGCCATTCCCCCTGCTTGTGTGCTCTCTCGCTCGCTCTCTCTCTCTCTGACAAATAAATAAATAAAACTCTTTGGGGAAAAAAAAGAAAAGAAAAAGTAAAGAAAAATCCTGTGGCTTGTCATGAGAAACAGAAAAAGTCTTAAGGAGCTGTTAAAAAAAAAAAAAGCATATGTCATAGTTATCATTGTAAAAGAAATAACTATTTACTTATATAAGTAATAAGAAGTATCTAGAAAAAAGAAAAATAAATATACCAGGAACCATCACAACTTTTTTCCTATCACCAATTTATCTTTTGCTCCAAAAAACATATAAATTTTACCAGGAACACTGCAAATCTTCCATAATAAAAACTTCCCATTGATTCCATGTGTAGGTTCAGCTACTGCAACCATTTCACAGAAAAACATCCAGAAAGCTATTAATAGTCACCATATTTACTTCCTTAACCCCAAATCTCTCTTCACTCCACCCTAATCAGACTTCCATTTACCAAGGCACAATAAGTGCTCTTTTCAATTCACCAATGAATTTGTGAACCAATCAATGTTCACAAATGAATTCCATGTTACCAAATATAACAGTCATTTTTCTGACCTCATTCACTTCAACTTCCCAACTACCACCTCATTGAAAAACTATCTTCTTAGGACATCTGGGTGACTCAGTCAGTTAAGTGTCTGCCTTTGGCTCAGGTCACGATCCCAGGATCCTGGGATCAAGTCCCACATTGGGCTCCTTGTTCAGCAGGGAGCCTGCTTCTCCCTCTGCCTGCTGTTCCCTTGCTTGTGCTCTCTCTCTCTCTAAAAAATAAATAAATAAAATCTTAAAAAAAAAAAAGAAAAACTCTTTTTGTCATTTATGACATTATGGTATCTTGGTTTTGCTACTAAACACAGGTAGTCTCCCTTCTCGGTTTCATTTGCAATTCATCACTCTCTGCATCATTCTGAACCCTGGCATGTCCTATACTGGGTGCAGTGACTCTCCTTTCTATCTTCCTTTACTCCCTTGGGATTTCACCCAGTCCTACGGCTTCAAATACCATCCATATACTGATGACTTCCAAGGGAGATCTCTCTGGTACAAGTATTTCCCTTAAAATCTTGTCAGCTATCCAAAGGCCTAGGTGACATTTCCACATCAATGCCTAATAGAGATTGCAAACTTAATGTCTAAGAAGAGCTCCTAATTTTCTCCCCCAAACTTTTCCTCTCCCAGGCTTCCTTGTTTCAGAAATTATCATGAACCCAGTTTGTAAGCAAAACCTACAATTCACCCTTAACCTCTTTCTCTCATCGCCTCTTATATCAAATTATCAAGTCCAATAGTCTAATCCCATAGAATATCTCAAATGCATCCATTTATCTCCATTCCCTCTACCCTAGCCCATGACACATTTATCTCTCACCTGACCTTACACAATAGCCTCCTAATTACTCTCTGGCTACCAAGGAAATCTTTTAAAATATTAATTAAATCATACTCCTCCCTTGTCTGAAATTTTCCGGTAGTTCTCTATCCTTCTTAGAGCAATATCCAAACTTCTTACACTGCCTCCAATGCCCTGCATGATTTGGCCCCTGACTTAAGTGAGTTTATCTCTCTCACTCATCACAATCCAGGCATGCTGGCCCTTTTTCTACTCCTTGGACATACTGAGCTTTATCTCACTTCAAATACTGCACAAACAATTATTCTACCTAGAGTTTTCTTTCTCTGAATTTTCCCATGGCTGGTTTCTCTGGTCATAATGGATCTTGGGTTAAATGGAAATCACTCCAGAGTAACTCCTCTATCTACCTAAAATAGCCCACCAATCATTATTTCTTTTGGTCACTTCCTGTAACAACCTCCTACTTTCTTTCCTTCATGACATTTATAACTGTCTGAAATTAGAATTTTTTAAATTATTTGTCTACTTTTTAAACCCCCTCCCCATTAGAATATACACTCCATGAAAACAAGAAGCACAGCTATTCTGGATCCCTACTGCACAGAAGAATATTTAGCACATGGTAAGAACCCAATAAAATGGGTGAGAAGAGTTAATAAATAAATGAGTAACAAAGTTAGTGCAAATGAGAGCTTTGCATCCATTTATTTAACCATTACAAATATTTATAAGGTGCTTTGTTGTGATGTTCAAGTTGGATATAAAAATAAGCGAGTATTCCTCTGCCCTTGAGAAGGGCCATCCCCAAAACCAATTCATCACAAACTACCAAAGAAAAGCCAAGGAAAATAGATAAACTAGAAGGAAATTGTACAGATCTTTGTTTCTGTGACATCAAATAATTATCTGTAGGTATTTACACAGCTGAAAAAAATAGGCAGCTTGAGGTTGAAAAAAAAAATACATAGCGTTCAAATATTGAGGATGAAGGTCAGACTGGAATAATCAAGAGATAATTATTACAGAAAATAAAATTGTCATAGGAACGAAGTAACCCATCTGTTTAGAAACTAAGAAGGAAGAGTAAGAAGGACAAAGGTAATAAAATCAAAAGAGATATTTTTGGACCTGGTAATGACATATACGGCACATGTATAAAAGGAGGAAAGGAAAGAAAAGAGGGAAAAAGATGAAAGAAAGGAGAAGACAAGAGTAGCATGGAGAAGAAGACTTAAGGAAACATAAAATGAATGTGCATCAATAATCAAAGATAGAGAGACTGGGGAGACCATCATATCTGATGAACACCAGGCAGAAACTGGGCCCATGAGTTGGAAGTTTCACTAGACCACAAGCATTCCAAAGGCGTGGGCTGCAACTTACTTTGTGTAAGCTCCTAGTGTACCGATTGTTAGGTTGGAAGTTTTCACTGAAGTTCTGTGATATGACCAAAAAAATCACAAACTGAGATCGCAGTTCACAGAAATTTCAAAGTGGTGCTGTATTAATCAGCTCAAGCTACCATAACCAAATACTACAGACTGAATGGCTTAAACAAGAAAAATTTATTTTCTCACAGTTCTGGAGGCTAAAGATTAAAGATCAAGGTGCCATTAGAGTTAGTTTCTGGTGAGACCTCTCCTCCTGTCTTGTAGATGGTCACCTTCTCACTGTGTCCTCACAGAGCCTTTCCTCTGTGGACATGAGGAAAGAGGGAGAGAGTCCTGGTATCTCTTTCTCTTTTCATAAAGATACCAGTTCTATTGAATTAAGGCCCCATCCTTAGGGACTTATTTAACCTTAATTATCTCCTTAAAGGCCCTATCTTCAAATAGAGTCACAATGGGGGTTAGGGCTTCAACATGAATCTGGGGCAGCAGGGAAGACACAGGTCAGTCTACAACACATGCCAAAAACCAGTTAGACGGCTCTAAAACTCTCAAGGAGAATATCGATTCATTAAGAGAGGGGAGATAAAAAGATGTATGAGAAGGCATTTTTTGGGAAAACTCTGGAGCTGATATGTTCTCTGGCTCCAAGGGTGGTAGAGGGACTGCCTAACCTCTCAGCTCAAGCCTAGTGAGAGGGGTTCTAATTCAACAATTGAAAGATGGAGGCCCTGTGTTTCCCGTGTAAGGCCCAGGAGACTGGCCTTGATGCATATCTGAAGAATCTGGAAATGAGAAGCTGTGCTTATCAGCCTCAATGGTGCTAAGGTGTAGGAAACAGCTGTCTTTGAGAAGTTACTGCACCCCACCAACAGCAAGGCAAAGAATATTTGAGTGTTTCCCATACAGGGGGATACAGCCTAGAGCCAGTTTTAAGTGCTGTGCAAGAGAACCATCTGGAAGGGTAAAGGATGCCAACAGAGAGAGTCTCATCTACACTGAACACCTTGAAAGCTAGGAGCTAAAGGAGATATTGGCTATCAGGAGAAAATGTGCTTCTCAAGGTTCTATTTCCAGGGTCCCAACAGAGAGGCTCCTAAAAATCCATGGAAACCAGGGCAAGGGACTCAGCTTGGAATGGCTGAGCCAGAAAATGAGCCCCGAAAATGCAAGACTATCTTATGATAGTACCAGTCAGGTAAGAACTTTCCATTCTCAGTTTTCCCACCTGCCCCTTTGTGCTCCAAGAGCAAAGGGCCAGAACCCACAACTAGCAATCTGGGAAAGGAAAAATAAAAAAAAAAAAAGGAAGTATACCATAGCTCTTAACAAGGCAGTCACCAACCACCAGAAGCTGGGGCAAAGGAGAAAGTTTAATTCAAAACTGAGTTAGGTTTTATATTGGACCAAGCATTCTAGTTATGGAACTAAGATTATAAAAGTCATGGAGTTTGCCAGTTTTTATTCTGTAGCAGGAAAACAACATCCATATCTAAAAAACTTCAAGGAATAGTAGCAGGAAAACTAGAAGTGCCTACAGATTGCATCTCATAAAACATGCTTGTTCAGCATATTGGTTATACTAGCATAGGGCCTGCCACACAGAACATTCAATACACTTGTTGATCAATGTAAATAAAATCATTTTAAAATACTAGCAAACTCACATAGTATTTAATCTGCTTCACTTTTCATGTACTTTTATGTTTCACTGACTGCTTACAATTGCTCCATCGTTGATATGGCCATTATTATTACTTGTTTAATGAATGAGGAAATTGAGGCACAGAGAAGTACCCCAGAAATAGGATCTGTGAACTGGGGGCTCCACTAGACACAGAGTTTCCAGAAGTAGCTAGGAAGGAGAGCCAGGATTCACACCCAGGCAAAATGTCTCAGAGACACTCTTTCCCTCGACCCTGTTCCACTCTCTCAAATAAGCAAATATTTTATTGAATGTCTACTGTGTGCCTTATGTTGGGTATTCAACGATGGTCAAGCCAGATACTGCCCTGTCCTCAAGGAATTTACATCCTAGAAAGGAACAACAAATAACCAACAGGTAAATATGTAAATATAAGAACAATGAAAGAAATAAACAGGGCACTATGGTGGAAGGCACACACAGGACTACTTTCAGATGTGCAAACAGAAAAGATCTCTCTGAAAAGGCGACATTTAAGCTGAGGAAGTGTGGGCAGAAGCAAATCAGCCAACCAAGGAAAGGATTTTAAAAAATCAAGTAAAATAGCAGATTTGCCACTGATCCTGTAAAATGTGTTTTAAATGGAAAGTGGGCTGACAGAGGTTAAAAGTGTGATGTGCTTTATGTCATATGCTTTAAGAAGTGATGTCAACATTTACTCAAGGAACTAGAAGAGCAAACCTCCATGTGAGCAATCCCCTTCTCCACCTCCCAGGCAGGGCCTAGGATGGGAGATGACTTGGGCTAAGCATTTAATGAGCCCTTAGGAGGTTCCTGATGGGTCCTTGCTCTCCCTGCAGCTGGACAAGCATCCACAAGACATAAGTGACTCAGGGCAGGCTCTTTTTCTGTTCCTTTTGGACCAAAAGAAACACAATTTGAATGTGAGAGAAGAGAAAAAAGAAGAGGAGCTAAATTCCCATTATGTCATTCAGAAAAGCAAGGGGTACCATCGTCAGAACAGCCCAACTGGTTGGTGCAAACCGGGGCAGGTGGGAAAGTATCTCTTGCTGAGTTTCAACCATACTGTCTCTGAGAACTAACAGTTGTCCTTCGGAAGTGTGTATGTGTGTGTATCTTTCTGTCTGTCTATATGTACGCACATTCCAATAGTTTGAATTTTGAAAAAAATAAAAACACATGTTTCCATCTCTACACATGGACCAACCTCCTAGGTGATCAGGTTGAGTGTTCAGGTCTACCCTGGACTATCTCCCCAGACTCAGAATTCTATACCTATGGAGCTGTGGATGAGAGCCAAGTGGTCTTTCTGGGGGCTGTTAGTCCAAACTGATTTATTCACTTTTAAGAACTAGGGATGGAGATTAAGATTCACCTCTATGGATGGAAGATGCATAAAGAGTCACATGGTAGAGATTAGAAAAAGGACACACTTGCTGAAAAGGCTGACTTATAAACAGTGCAAAATTAATGAGGGGATCAGTAGAATTCTCATTTAAAGATGGGTTTTCATGAAACATGGTATGGAAAAGGTCATAAATAGGCATAGGTTAAATATCCCTCCTACCCTAAAGTTCATTGTAGTTAATCAACCTTGCAACCCTGTGAAACAGTCCTGCAGAAACAAGAGATGGGCAGCCAAAGGAAGCGTGATTGGCCACAATCTCTCTTCTGGTGTCTGTGCCGAGGGAGTTAACATCTTGTGGAGGGAGGCATGGTGGAGACACCACAAGCAGGAATTTCATGCAGGGGAACTGCGGGAGTGGGTAGGCCTGGGAACCTGGGAGGAAACGAAGGAGTACTTGAAGATGAGGTGGGTGATTGGGGGCAAATTCCTTCCTGTATCTTTGTAAGAGGGGAAACCTATAGCAGAAGGAAAAGTGACTCTTGAGTAATACAACCCCAAACCATATTGGAAACATAAAACTTTGCGCCGTCTACTTTGGCCCCCTCAGGCCAATGTAGCTATTCCTTTTGTATATAGTTCTCCTCTGGTGAGAAGCCAAATCTTGAAGCCCACCTCTTCCCAGGGAGACAAAAGTCCTCTCAGGCCTCCAGATTGGCTGGCCACTGCCAAATCGAGGAACCCACCGAGGGGAGAGTGGGAAGGTTGCCTAGAAGGCTTTGCTCTTTAAATGTGCCTTTTCTTTGTATCCAGGCAGGAAGGAGGCCAATAATTTATGGCTCTCCATCCTATGGTATGTTCACGCCTATGTATGTGTGTGTGTGAGAGTGTATTTCTTCTGTTGTTTATTCTTCTCCTGTTAAGAATGTAATGGACTCAGTCCAGGGACTTTTGAGGGTCGTAGTGCTGACCCTGTGGTTTTCTCTAATATACACACATTTCATTATTTGCCAATGGTTCCACAGCCACTGCTGTGACTAGCAAGTTCCTATTTCCCGTGAATGAGCCCATCTCCTACAAAACTATGTTAACAAAGGAAAGGAACCATTCATTAGTCCTATCAACATAATTTGAATAACCTAGAAGCTAAGCAAATTGAGACTTCTATACATTAATATTATTCTTTTTTCTACAAAGGATTTATACTTATGTTCTGGTATCTTGCAGATTTGTTTTCGGCCTCCCTGTTTCAAATCAAACCCTGTCAAATCCTACATAAAGCCTTACTCTCCTCAGTCTCCAGGCCCACGAGTCCTCATTCGTCCCCTGTGGTGCCAAGCACTCTGGTGGCACTCAGCAAAAAACATCACAATCTTAACCGTGGTTAGATTTTAATTTCATTACTTTGGACCTTAACCTGCCCTCTAATTAGACAATGAACTGAGGAAAATCTAATTACTTTTCCAATATTTCTTCACATGGTGTTCTTGATTATTGCCATGTCACATCAGAACAACTCACAGAAAATTCCTGAACATGGATGACAATCCTTTTTCTGAACAAAAGCTGAAGTAATGCCATTCATCAAAGAGTGGAAAGGTTTTTGGTTTTGTTTTGTCTGTTTTTTGTAGTCTCCCCCCTACCATGAGATTAGTCAAGTTTAAGCTACTCAAGGAACCAAAGGCATTTGAAACACGCTAGAACTGCCCTCAGCCTGTAACAATTCCCTTTTGCTTTACAAGACAGACACATGACCTTTCCTTCAGCCAGGAGCAAGGGGGTAAATGGATTACCTGATTGACTAGGTATGACAGTGCAAGGTGAGAAATGTACTTTAAATATATTTGGCAAGTTCAAAGTGGTGTGGCCCATTAAAATACGATTATGTTAATTTGGGTTGTCATGTAGTACAGAAGCAGTTCTGCCATAACGGTTTGTTACAGAGAACTGCTTGGGTCCTTTGGGTGGAAACGGTCTTTTGGTGTTGTGGCCGGCCCGATGCTATAAAACCCAGGGACAACATATAAGATTCGCTACTGATCCATCTCTTGTGACTGCTTTTATGAGGAAGGCAAGAAAAGAGACTAGGACCCCCTCTTGTTGCTTGATTGACTACCACTGGCCTTATGGATAATGGATAAATGAGAGAAACAAGGAAATCAATGCACTCAGTCTAAGCTTTCACCCTCTGCCTCATCATTTAAGCCTTCCCTACTCAAGCTCGCCACTGTCACCACAACCACTGGAGTTAAAAAGGAGGTCCCTGTGCTTTTTTGCATCAGATTTCTGGAACAGGTTTCATAAAGAGTCAAAGAGACAGTAGCAATAAAGATGAAAAACAAACACTATTAGCCCCACCCAGAATTTTAATGGCTAGAGCAACAACAACTACAACAAAAAGAACAAAATTTCTCACCAAACCTTTACAGATATTTCACAGCTCCTCTACCTCATTTATTAAACTATTTAATGTACTAGATTGACTTTGAGACTGTCAGATATGAGATCCCACACATTTGAAGTCTGTGATCCACCAACAAAGACTGTGGGGAGAGGATTTCTTGTGCAGAACAGGAAAAATGTTGAGGGAGAGAAAACATTCTACCTGGCAATTCAGAAATCCTTCCTTTTTTCTGCTTTTTCTGAGATGCAAGATGATTCTCTTCTGCTTCCAGGGAGGTCAAAACACAGAAAGAAAACAAGTCCAGAGGAAGGATTATCTTGGATATAAACCCTTTTTCTGGGATACTAGATAATCGAGAGTGCAAGCTGGTGCAAGACAGCTAAACATTAGTCAACTGCTCCTCTGCCTATAAATGTAGCCCCCTGTTAAGTAGCATGGAAAAATTAAACCACAAAATCCCAGCAAGACAAAGTGCAGACAATTTATAACCCAGATATTGCAGCTAGGAAGAGATCTCTGATAGTCCTCCCTTCTAAGAAGCAATTACAAATGAAAGGGATTCTTGCTAGTGGAGGATTTTTTTTAGGAGGCACGTCAGTCAGAAAGTTTTTCACCAAAAGGCAGAGAGATCAATAAACCTCTTCTTTCCCCACATCACTGATTAGCTGAAGCAGGCATATTTGCAAAACTGGATGAGAGCACATCTCCAGAAGCCACAAGGATCTTTGCAGTAGGAAAAAAGGGATAAATAGCTAGAGCTAAAAATACATTGTTGATGAAGTCTTTGTACTCTGAAGTCCTTAACCAGGGGGCAGCCTAATGAGCATAAAAACTGTCAGTTTCAAAGCCAAATGAATAAGAATTCAAAATAGCACTTACTATTTCTAGGATTTGGGGCACATTTTTTTAACATTACTGAGCCTCAGCTTCCTCAGTTGGATAAAGAGTATAGTAGCATCTGCATCCCAGAATTATTAGAGTCAGCACATAACAGGTGCTCAACAAATACTATGTCTCTAATCCTTTTTTGCACAACTAGAGACTAAAAATAAGAACAGCAAAATTTCCCACTTTCTGTATAAGGTAAAAAACAAGAAGAGGCAACATAACATCATTGAAAAGACAATCTGCCCTGGAAGGCAGAAGACCTGAATTCGCCACCTGGCTCTCCATTTCTACTTCTGTGATTCTGCTCCTCAAACTCTCTGGGCCTTCAATTTCTCATCTGAAAACCAAAGATATTGGACTAGATAGTTGACCCCTATTGTTTTAGTTCACTGAAGGTTGTTACTGTTAGTAACGTCTAAGCCAAAAAAAAAAAAAAAAAAAGTAATGTCTAAGCCCCTGAAGAGATATTTACTTAAATTCCAACACTTCTGTGTTAAAAGCAGCAATATATGGATAAACATAGATGCAAAAACCCTCAACAAAATATTAGCAGACCACATCCAACAATACATTAAAAAAATCATTCACATTGATCAAATGGGATTTATTCCTGGGATATAAGGGTGTAGTTCAATATTTGCAAATCAATCAGTGTGATACATCACACCAACGAGAGAGGATAAAAACCATATGATCATTTCAATAGATGCAGAAAAAGCATTTAACAAATCCAACATCCATTCATCATAAAAATCCTCAACAAAGTAGATTTATTTTTTTTTATTTTTTTTAAAGATTTTATTTATTTATTTGACAGAGAGAGAGAGATCACAAGTAGGCACAGAGGCAGGCAGAGAGGGAGGGGGAAGCAGGCTCCCTGCTGAGCAGAGTCCTATGCAGGGCTAGATCCCAGGACCCTGAGATCATGACCTGAGCCAAAGGCACAGGCTTTAACCCAGGCTTTAACCCACTGAGCCACCCAGGTGCCCCAACAAAGTAGATTTAGAGGGACTATACCTCAACATAATAAAGAGCTATTTATGAAAAGTCACAGCTAACATCATACTCATTGGGGAAAAACTGAGAGCTTTTCCCTTAAGCCTAGGAACAAGACAAGAATATCTTATCACTTTTATTCAACATAGTACAGGAAGTCCTGGCCACTAAATATAGAAAACCTTAAAGACTCCACGAAAAAAAAAAAAATTCTAGAACTGATAAACCAATTCAGTGAGGTCACAGGATACAGAATCAAAAATAGAAATCTGAAAAAAAAAATAGAAATCTGTTCCATTTCTATACACTAATAATAAAGCAGAAAGAGAAATTAAGAAAACAATCCCATTTATAATTACATCCTAATAAAATACCTAGGAATAAACTTATCCAATGAGGTGAAAGACCTGTACTTTGAAAATGATAAAACACTAATGAAAGTAACTGAAGATGACATAAACAAATTTAAAGATATTCTATGCTCATGGACTGGGAGACCTAATATTGTTAAAATGTCCATACTATGCAAAGCTATCTAGAGATGTAATGCAATCCCTATCAAAATACCATCAGCATATTTCACAGGACTAGAACAAACCATATGAAAATTTGTGTGGAACCACAAAAAGACCCCAAACGGCCAAAACAATCAAATAGAGAACCCAGAAATCAAATAGAGAACCCAGAAATAAACCCATGCTTATATGGTCAATTAATCTTTGACAAAGGAGGCAAGAATATGAAATGGGAAAAAGACAGTCTCTTCAACAAATAGTGTTGGTTGGGAAAACTGGTCAGCTACATGCAAAAGAATGAAACAAGCATTTTCTTACACCATACACAAAAATAAACGAAAAACGGATTAAAGCCCTAAATGTGAGACCTGAAACCATAAAAATCCTAGAAAAAAGCATAGGCAAGAATTTCTCTGACATCAGCTATAGCAACATTTTTCTAGATATGTCTCCTAAGGCAAAGAACACAAAAGCAAAACTAAGCTATTGGAACTACAGTAAAATAAAAAGTTTCTGCACAGCAAAGGAAACAATCAACAAAACTAAAAGATAACAGACTGAATGGGAGAAGATATTTACAAATGACATATTCAATAAAGGGTTAGTATCCAAAATATAAAGAATTTATACAACTCAACACCAAGAAAACAAATAATCCAATTTAAAAATGGGCAGAAGCAGCACCTGGGTGGCTCAGTCCGTAAAGCATCTGCTTTTGGCTTGGGTCATGATCCCAGAGTCCTGGGATTGAGCCCCATGTCCAGCTCCCTGCTTGGTGGGAAGCCTGCTTCTCTCTCTCTCTGCTGTTCCCTCTGCTTATACTCTCTCTGTGTCAAATAAATAAATAAAATCTTTAAAAGAAAATGGGCAGAAGACATGAACAGACATTTCTCCAAAGTAGGCTGTATGGGACACATACACATAAAAAGATACTCAACATCACTAATCATCAAGGAAATGCAAATCAAATCAAAATCATGATAAGATATCACCTCACACTTGTCAGAATGGCCAAAATCAAAAAAACAAGCAATAACAAGTGTTGGTGGGGATGTGAAAGAATAGGAATCCTGTGTACTGTTGGTGGGAATGCAAACTGGCACAGCCACTCTAAAAAACAGCAAGGAGGTATCCCAAAAAAATTAAAAAGTGAACTACCATATGATCCAGTAATTCCACTACTGACTATATACTCAAAGAAAATAAAAACATTAATTTAAAAAGATATATGCACCCCTATGTTTACTGTAGCATTATTTAAATAGCCAAGATATGGAAGCAACTTAAATGTCCATTGATGGATTAATGGATAGAGAATATTTACATGTTATTTATATATATATATATATGTATATACATATATATATATATATATATTAATATACATGGTGGGATATTAGTCGGCCATAAAAATATATTACATATCTATTACATGTAATATATATTAATATATGGTGGAATATTAGTTAGCCATAAAAAAGAATGAAATCTTGCCATTGCAACAACATGGACGGACCTAGAGGGCATAGTGCTAAGTGAAATAAGTCAGTCAGAGAAGACAAATACCATATGATTTCACTCATGTATGGAATTTAAGAAACAAAACAAATGAATAAAGAAAAACAGAGGTGAACCAAAAACTAGATTCTTAACTACAAAGAACAAGCTGATGGCTACCAGAGGGAGGTGGGTGAAATGGGTGAAGGGAATTGAGAGTACACTTGTCATGATGAGCACTGAGTAATGTACAGAATTATTGAATCACTATATTGTATACCTGAAACCAATATAGTACTCTATGTCAACTATAATGGAACTAAATTAAATTAGTTTTCTTTGAGATCCAAAAAAAAAAAAAAAGCAACAATATGTAAGAGTAACATTTGAGGGCTATAAAGGTGTACCACTTGAGGTTTGAATTCCATAGTTGCCATTTACTGGTTGAAGGACCTGGGAAATTTAACCTCTCTGTGTATCAGTTCCCTTATCTGCAAAACAGAGAAAGTAAAAGTTGCTACATCATACAATGATTGTGAAGATTTAGTTAGTCCATGGAAAGTGCTAAGAACAGTATCTGATGCAGAGTAAGTACTCGATATAATAAGTGCTATTTCTACTGGTTTTGTGTTGTTGCTGTTATTATTAATTATTATTATTGCTACTAGTGATTGAGATGCAATAATCACTAAATACAGTGGTTTTACACACTATGGATTTTTAAACATGATGCCTGTGTCTTTTTTTTTTAAGATTTATTTATTTATTTGACAGAGATCACAAGTAGGCAGAGAGGCAGGCAGAGAGAGAAGACAGGGAAGCAGGCTCCCCGCTGAGCAGAGAGCCCGATGTGGGGCTCAATCCCAGGACCCTGAGATCATGACCTGAGCCGAAGGCAGAGGCTTTAACTCACTGAGCCACCTAGGTGCCTCGATGCCTGTGTCTTCATATAAATTAATTTGCAAAAATTATCTTTTTATAAAGTGCTTGTGGTGCATTCTGTCTGCACTTGCACTGCATTCTTAACACCTAGAGGAGGGGCACCTAGGTGGCTCAGTCAGTTAAGCATCTGTCTTCAGCTCAGGTCATGATCCCAGGGTCCCTGCATCAAGCCCCACATCTGGCTCCCTGCGTGGTAGGGAGTCTGCTTCTCTCTTTCCCTTTGCTCCTCCCCATGTTTGTGCTCTCTCTCTCAAATAAATAAACTAAATAAAATAAACACCCAGGGCAATGACGGCCCTTACTTCTGTAGCCCAAGCAAGCAGATCCAGGAAGTATTCTGAGTGTGATATGGTTATCTATATATTAAGAGAAGATCAAGCCCCGAAAAGTGTACCATTAAGCACTGCCTTAAATTTGTAAAAAGGTCAGAAAATAACACAAGCATTTAGCTGAGACCTGAGACCAAACAAAGAATATACAAGTGCAGAAGACATAATTTCAAAGTAAGGGACAATTTGAAAACTTTTTTAAAACTCACTTTCTGAATACTGTGACACCTGAGAAAAATCTGCATTAGCATATATTACAGAGCAGCAGTATTTCCCAAACACTTAAAACTGGTGATTAATCCAGAGCAGATTTGTACGCCAACAAATCTAAGTTAGATTCGAAACAGATGCCTTCCAGAAGTTTTATTTACTTATAAAATGCATTTAATGGTATTTCAATTGTTTAGTGTCGGTCAAACTTTGGTCTCACCAGCCATTATCAGCCATAGTACAATTAAGTCAAGTGAACACTAGGGATTATTACTGCAGTGGACCGTCTCTGGCCTCAGGGAGTTTACAATGTAATGCATGAGCAGTTATAATCCCATGATGTAGTGAAAAGCTGCAATGTGTGGGTCAAACATTAAGAAATCACTAAGGGCTTGAGGAGATGGGATAGTCCTCTTTGTGAATGTGCTTCAGGTGCTGACACATCAGCAAGGTTTTTCTTTTTAGTTTTCCCTAAACTTGCCCTCTGGTTCTTCATTTAGTTGTCCCAATAAATTCCTCCAGCCTTAGCTGGCTCTACGTCCGCATGGAAAGGCAGTTTGCTACTGGTATTGTAGAAATACTTCAATTCTTTCACACATTGTTATTGACTTTCATCACTAAGAACTTAGTTTTTTTTTAATTTGATTATTTAGAATATTATCATTTAAAATAATCCTTATGTTGCCTTTCCCAATATTTTAATAAAATATTCTTGGGATACCTGGCCGGCTCAGTCAGAAGGGCATGCGACTCTTGATATTGGGGTCATAAGTTCAAGCCCCAATTTGGATGTAGAGATTACTTAAGTTAAAAAAAAAAAAAAAAACTTAAAAAACATTTTTTCAGTATTCTTAATGCTAGAAAAAATTCAGACAGAAACTCAAGAATGTCTAGAAAATAATTATAATAAAAATACACATGATAACCTATGGAAAGAGCTAAAACAGACTTCAGAGGGAAAATAACAGCCTCAAATACTTCACTGAATAAAAAAAGAAAAAAGGGAAAAGTGAAAATTATGCATTCAACTTTAAAAATGCAATATAAGCCTTTAAAAACAGAACAATATCAAGAATAAAAATAAGGAAAAATAAATGAACTTAAAGAGGAAAAAATTTTAAGCTGGTGAAAAACACCAAAAAGCAGACAAATCATTACCAATTCTAAGAAAGAAAACAGAATAAAAACAAATAAATATATAAAATAAGAAATAAAAGGAGAAAAATACTTCATATCCAAAGAAAATTTGAAGAATCATAACAGACTATTTCTTCCCAATTTCACACAATGGATAATTTTCTAGGAAAAAAAAAATTTACTAAGGCTTACCAACAGAGTACCCTTGATGGCCTGAAAGAAATTAAGGAAGGTGCTTCATTTTTTTCCCCACTGTCTGCTAACATCAAGCTCAGAAATGGAGGGTCTGTATCCACAGGAAAACTAAGCCCCTGACTTTCTAAAGCATGGTGGCTTCTGAGCTTGCAGAGCGGCCAGAGCAATATCCCTTTATACCGACGTGGAGATTACAACCCCAAGAAAATGATGTAGCGGGGCTAAGGCATTGAAGAGAGGGAAAGGTAGCAGTGGCTTGTTGCACTCTATCAAATAAAGCCCTTTAAATGGTGTGGAGAAAAAAAAAATCCTATTAGAAGTAGGTGTTTAGATTTTTGGTTTTGCATATTCTGTCATTTTAGAGTGTAAGAAAACCAGGACAATCAGGTTCAAAAGGATTCAGTCCTCAGCCCTGAAATATCCCGTTACTCCCGGGGTCAAGGAATTAGGGTACAAAACATTTCCCACTTCCCAATGATCTGAGAAGTTGCCATCTGCACCCAGAAAAGTGAAGCGAACCAACCGAGTTCCAAACACCAAACTGACAAACCTCAGAAAACCTCTGGGCCCAAAATCCATAGACTCTGCACGAAGACCAGGGCTGAGATGAAGGAGGTCCATTGAAGTTCTGCTTTCTCTGCAAGAGAACTCAAAGCAGAACCTGGACTTAGGAACTCAGAATACTCTAAATGCTAAAATGTTTCAAATGCTCATGTCTCTCCTCATCACAGCTT
>CM053606.1:69722822-69738446 GCA_028646535.1 Procyon lotor | reverse complement strand
CCCCCTTCTTGGTACCTTTGGGTCTCATCATGGGAACTGCTCAGGTGCTGCCAAGACACTGAGTTATTACACCATTTCTTATAGTTTCCTTATACCCACATCACCACGTACAGTTCTTTGATAAATAAACTTCCTCTATTTTATAGTGAGGGTGCCATCTATTTCCCATAAACATGGACAGACACACAGACTTAACTAGGAGCTTCTAAAATCTTGTACAAAGCAAATTCTATCCATAAGAATACAAGCTATCACCTCCTTGGCTAAGGAAGAATGTAGGCAGAGACCATTTACTCCTACATCAAAAGCCAACAGATCTTCTGTAAAGAAATTTAACAGATGGGACTAGCAAATACTTACAGCATGTCTTCTCGTTTCCCCAAGAAAAGACCTCTCTATTTGGCATTTGAGAACCCTTGGTTGTGAGGTGCTTCCCCCTGGCCCATCATAAAGTAAATAATGACATGACTTGCCCCACCCAGCCTACACTCAGCTTTCCTGAGAATTTCCATCCAGAGAAGAGACCTTAGGGGAAACATGCCTACATCTACAATAGGAAAGGAAATCAATTCCAGTGTCCAATCTTACTTTCTTATAGATGAAGAGATAACCATTATTGACCAGAAATTGAGGAGAAGTAGAAGTATGAAGGAGAAATAGAGAAATTGACCTCAAAAATAAGTCAAGGAAAAGAAGATAGTTTGCCAAGTCTAATTACTACAGACAAAAAGAGTAAGAGAGCTATCACTCTCATAAAACAAAATCAGGGTGCTGTGACAAAATAGTGAAAATTACAACTTAAGATATTGGACATTTAAAATCATTCTCAAAATAAAATTATTAGAAGGAAATAAAAGCAAAGTCAAAGAAATTTCCTAAAATTGAAGCAGAAGGACAAAGACATGAAAAATACTCCCTGAAAAATTCAGAGTACCAACATCTAATTAATAAACATTCCATAATGAGAAAACAAAAAAGTTAAAAGTTAGGGAACTACTGAAGAAATAATATAAGAAAATTTCCCAGTGCTAAATCAAGACATGTACTTCCAGATTAAAAGTACAAACCAAATGCCTAGCATGATGAATTTTTAAAACACCTATACCTGAACACATCATTGTGAAATATCAAAACCCTGAATACAACAAAGAGATTTTAAAAGCTTCCCAAGGGCAAAACCTGCAAGGGATGCCTTTTCACCAACACAGCAGATACTAGAAGCCAATGGACCAATGCTTTCCACGTTCTCAGGTAAAATCATCTTCAACCAAGAGTTCTGTACCTAACCAAATTATTAATTAAGTTTGAGGGCAGATAAAGGTATTTTAGGCATGAAAAGCCTCAAAAATTTATCTTTCTTCAATGTAATTCCAATCAAAATGCCAACCTGGACTTTTATGAGGAACTTGCAGATACACTCTAACATTTTCAAGAAAGAATAAACATCCACAAATAACTAAATCTCTCTCAACAAAAGAAAATGTAAGGAAAGGAAAGTTTCCTTACAGGGTATTATAAAATCACAGTAATCAAAATCATGTTGTATTCACACAAGAAGAGACTACTAAGTGAATTAAACAGACCAGAAAGCATGAACACATCTTTTGCATTCAGTAGATGATGCTAGGGCAATGACTCATTATATAGAAAACAACTGTTGATCCCTACTTAAAACTCCATACAAAGATATGCTCCATATGAATTAAACCCTTAAAAATGAAAGAGAAAGGGGTGCCTGGGTGGCTCAGTCAGTTAAGCATCTGCCTTTGGCTCAGATCATGATCTCCGAGTCCTGGGATTGAGTCCTGCACTGGGCTCCCTGCTCACTGGGGAGTCTGCCTCTGCTCCTGCCCATGCGCTCGCTCTCTCTCTAATAACTTTTTTTTTTAAGTGAAAGAGAGAACCATAAACTTAAAAGGAAAAATGTGGGAGAATATCTTCATTGTTTAGAGCCTGGGAAGGAATTTGGGAGTTTTACTTAAAATTCCCTAAAGCAGATAGGGTGGCTGGGTTGTGGACAATGGGGAGGGTATGTGCTATTAAGTGCTGTGAAATGTGTAAGCCCGAAGATTCACAGACATGTACCCTGGGGCAAATAATACATTATATGTTAATAAAAATTAATTAAAAAAAAAAAATTCCCTAAAGCATGAACTATAAAACTAAAAAGAAATTCCTAAGTTCATTAGGTTCAACTTACCATTTGAAACCATTGACAAAGTCAACAGACACATGAAAGATTGAGATACATATCTGTGCCTAAACCAGTCACTACTTAGAATATTTAAGGACCACCTACAAAATAACAAGAAAAAGAACCACCACCACAGTAACAAAAATAGGCAAATACAAACGGGCAATTTGCAGAAGAGGAAACCCAAAAGAGCAACAAATATATGAAGAGCTACTTTTTAAAAAACAGTGAACAAGGAAATTTAAACTAAGATATTAAGGAGATACCATTTTATGTCTATTATTAGACTGGCAACAATTATAAAGTGCGTGAGAGTACACAATGATGTAGACTCTCTGGACAACAGTCTGGCAATCAGAATGATTGTACTCACAACTCAGGAGTTCCCTTCCTGCATCTTTACCCGCAAGTAGCTCTCACAGGCCCTCAGGGGTCATCTATGAGGGTGCGGGGTGCAGCTCTTCTGTCGAGTGGGGAACTGGAGGCGATCTCTACATGTATAATGCGAGCGCGGTTAGGTTAACTTGGGCAGAGGTACACCACAGAACACTGTACAGCAGCCAGAAGCAACGGGTTAGGTATACATAGCAACGTCAATGGGTCTACCAAATACAGTGCTTTGTGGGGGTAAATGTAAAGAACAAAATTAAATACATAGTGACACCAGTAAGGATCTTCCAAGAAAGCAGAACTTAAGCCAGGGAATTAAGGAGAGGGCAGCTAATATAGAAAATGGAAACGATTTTAGAAAGGCTGACAGAAAAGACAGGGAATATAAGGCAAAGCACCAATCAACAACTGCTGTGGTGTTTCTTTTTCATTATCTGTTCCTCTGAGAAGACTACTTAGGTAGATTTTCCCTCATCATCCCCCTACCATGATACACTGTATATCTCTTTATACACTGTACATAAAAAAGTAAGATTCCCCTCCCCCAAGAACCATTTTAGCTTCCCTGGAGGCAAAATTTCCCCCATTGAAATGCACGTGTTGGAGGAATAAGGGGAAAAAATATTAGGGGGTTGTAACTAGAGCTTAGAAGCCAGGGCCACCTGGTTGGTGCTGGCCACACAGCAGTGATGCAGCCACTGTCCACATCACCAGGAGGCCGAGGCTGGTGGGAGGTGGGGAAGGGCAGGGGAGAATACACCACCCTCTCCCTTCCTCCTTTCCTCTGATCTCATACCAGTGCTTTTTTTAAAACCTAACGAGAAGCCAGGGAGGTGTGGGAAATGAGCTTTGCACAGGTCATGCCCTGGTGTGTGATACAGAACACAGCAAGAAAAATTCAGGGAACAGATGTGAGAGGAAACAGGCAAATGACCAGCACAGTTATACAATGCCATTTACTTGAATGAAAAAAAAAATGTATGCAAGTAAAAGAACATTTTTCAAGAACATATACACGCAAAAGGATGCACAGTGAGCACATTAAAAATGTTGCCTGAGTAGAAGAAGAGGGACTGGAGGATAAAGGGACTGGGAGGAAAGGGACTGGAGAATAAAGATTGAAGGGATCTGAAAAAGAAGAGAGAGGTTATTTGGGGGAGAAGTTCCTTAAGGAAAGACTCCAACAAAACAAGGATACAAACAAAAAAGGATGACACAGGAACCAGGGACCAGTTGTGCAATGCGTGAGAGCAATACCGAGGGTTCCCAGCGTGGCGGCTGTGCCACTCACCCAAGAAGCCACCACTCCAGGCTCCAGTAGAACAGAGGAGACTTGCAGGAAGGAGAATTCCAGAAATATTAAAATGATATTTCATTACAATGAAATATCATTGTATCCTCAATACAATGGAAGGCAACGTTAAGAATTTAAAGAAGAAACTGAAACTATCTGCAGAGAAAATCATGCAAGTATAATGCAAAGCCAACAGGACGCCAGGAAAACAACAGAAAGTGCACACGGAAGTGAGTCTCCAACAATATAGTAAAACAAATCATTTTCAAGCAATTCATGGAATTAAAGCAGGAGGAATCCATTTGCCTTTGATCTTAACACACTAAGAATAGTCTGCATTGCTCGGCTTAACTTACAACACTGGGCTCACAGAGATCAAAGCAGTGTCCTAGCACACGGTGACCTGTCATTATTGACTAACATGACTAACATTCACAGGTCCTCGCAGTACAAGACATAAACCTTGACCACCTGTACAAAGCAAACATAAAAGAAGAGCTGCTAACAAAGATGGACCGAGAAAAAGTGGGAAGAAGCAGGGAGGAAAGCATAGGGGAAAGATACCCATTTGTGTAAAGTGGTGAATCAAGACACTACCAAATCTGACTGAACAAGAGCAGAGAGGTAAGCAGGTTATTAAAAGTTATGACAGTAATTAATGGAAGAAATAACAATAATCACAACACTGAGAATCTAACTCGGAGCCGAAGGGAAGGAGTAACGGACAGAAAAAAGGGAGTTAGGAGTAATGGACAGAAAAAAGGGAATTAAATCATCCTCTTTTACCACTGGCATCACTAGTTGTTACCTAAGATTGATCAAACACCTTGTCTAAAGCATAGCAAAAATCGCCTGAAGGAGGAGGGGGAGGATGAGAAGGGAGCGAGCTTCCCTCTGCAGAGTGAGACCTTATCTTGGTGGGAAGGAGTAGAATGGAGGGTTGTTTTCAGGATAAAACAATCAATTATGGTGCGGTTGTTACCGTGCACACATAACAGTTTCGCAAAACAAACAAAAAATTAAAAAGTCTTCAGTGCAATGTAGCCTTGCTCAATAAACTTTTATTGAGAGTCTACTCCTGATGAAGAATAAAATTCCTCTTGCAGCAAAAAGCCCAAACTTTCTACTGGCCTAAAGGGTCTTGCGTGATGAGACCCAGAAGAACCTGTCCAATACCATTTCTCTTCTCAGAGCATATTCTCCATCAGTCGAGGTACTTGTAAGACTCTAAACCTCAGCTGCCTTTTCCTTCCTGCTTGCCTTCATACATATACGTGCTCCCTGTGCCTTGAGCGGCTTCCTGCCTGTGTCCTCCTGGCCACCCTAAGTCCCAGCTAGCAATTTCACCCCCTCAAGCCTTCATGCCTCAGGGAGGGATGATCCCACTCCTCCAATCCATCAGCTGTAGGACTCACCCCACAAAGCCTATAATGACTTACTTTATCATGTCTCCTTTTCTAACATTGAGTCTTTACTCATCTTTATAGCCATAGCAGCAATTAAAATGCCTGACATATGGTAGATGTTCAATAAAATACTTATTTAGTGGCCACTTTCATAAATAATGAATGAAAACAATAAAATATTTTGGCTAAATTAATTGTACAGTATTTGATGTTGATTTTATATTACATATGTCAGTGTGCATGAAGAATCCCCAAATAAAAAATTTTATGGTATATATTTACTTTTCATATTCATGTATATTTATTTACAGCCCTCTTCTTCTCCAAAGATCTGAGAGAGGCCAAACTATATAAATGACCTTTGTATTCATATGCATTTTAAATCGACTTAACATTTAATCAATTCAATCATTTACCCATTTAGCTGGATGTTTTCGGATTAAGATTTTCCGTATTTTATCAAGAAAACCCCATACTGCCAGGTTTTGATTTGTTTCAGAAGCAAACAGTCAGAATTTTTTTTTAAAGCCAGTAATAACGAAATTTTCTTTTATGCTAATTTTTTCAGGACAAAGGTCTACATAGGAACCAGAACACTAGAAAGCTCAATCTGCCCTCTTGCTGGACAGAGGAGGGACACCTTCTTTTCTGGACTCTAATTCTCTCTCTGAGCAGCACATCTTTTTTAGCACCAAGCAGCTGGAATGATGGCTTCAGGAGGGGGATGGGGAACAGATGTCATTCATTGACTGCGGGTAATGAGATTTCATATTCCGTCAAAATCCTGAAGAGGACAGGCGAGGCCTCATTAGTGGTTTCATGACTGAACAGGTGTAGAGGTCCTACGTACACAGCAGGTAGAAAGAGGCCATTTCAATTCCATGTGTGGATGTATCCAGGAAATTGGAAAGGGAAAAAAAGTGCTCTACCACAACTGCCATCTCAGGGAAATTACAGCTTTCAGAAGCCAAAACAAGATTATTTCAGACCACCAGTACAGACCTCATCCAGGGGCCAGAGAAAGGCTGAAGGCAAGAGATAGGGGATAATCAGAATTAATAACACCATACAAAGGAGGTCACCTCCCTAATTCTTTAGTTCCATATGGCATGTCACAAAATTTTAGTGCTCTTTAGCCAACAAAGTAATAACCCTCTGAAGACCACCAGTCAAAAAATGGGATTGTCGGGTAGAATGCAATGCTCTTTCCAAACCTAATGACAGAACCTCTTTAGAAGGTGGGCTACACTGGAAGCAGTGTGTGGATAAAATGATCCAGAGTACAGAGAAGCTTGGCTAACAATTTGGCAACGGCCTCCTGGACAAGGATCTTTCTTTCACAGGGGCGTAATCAATCACTGGCCCCACTGTCTGTTTGCCAAAAGACACCCACACCATCCAAGAGTCAGCTGACCCACCGGTCGCCTCCCAACCTGGAGAGCCCTGTAGCAGCCCTGCAGTGCCCAAGCTGCTCACAACAGCTCAGCATGTCTAAATGGGGGAATATGTGCACCCGAGGAGCTCTCTGAGGCCTTCCTGCCTGCATGCCCAGGGACTTTCTAAGTGGCCATGCATCCTGAAACGTGGCCAAATGTCACACTCACTAGTTAACTGCTCTTCCATCAGCTCCCCGGAACTCAACTGCATGGTAAAACCTCGGTGCTTTACAAGAACTCGAGGGTGGGTCAACTGCAATTGTAATATGTGTATTTTTAAGATCATTTTGTTATGTTCCTTCTTGGTTAAGACGTGGAAGTCTTGCTCTATAAATAGAGGCTGGTTTCTCCAACTTTTTGAACAAAGAGCTTATATATTTATGCTGAAACCGCTGCGTGCTAGTCACCATGCAGGGCGCTTGAAATGAGTTGTCTCATCCATCCTCACATGGACATTATAAAGTGCTGAAGCTTTGAAAGGTAAAGTCATGTGGTTGAGGTCACAGGCTAGTATATGATTAAGGTATCAAAAAAAAAAAAAAAAAAAAGCCAGTCTCTGGCACCAGAACCCAGGATCTTTTCATGGCATCATGCTGCCTCTTGTGGTCACAGAGAAGTGGCTCAAAAAATGTTGAATAAAGGCCAAATACTGTCAAGTAAAGCTCTCATTGGACCTGTTTTAATAAATGACTAAGAACCATTTATAATAATTACGGGCACATTGTTGCCATTGAAGTGGTTGATGCTAAAGTGGTTTGGGAAATACTAGAAAATGATTCACTGCTTTAAATAGACTAAGTGTGGCCTCCATACACTGATTTACAACCTTGGTGTTACCTTTTTCCTAAAGTGGTATAGAAAGTAAATTTCAACCCAATCCATGCTCACATGATCTCAAGATCTATATTGCTGAATTACTAAGTGTGACTTTTATGGGGTCTTACTTTCCACTTATTAGTGTATTATTTCTCAGAAAATGAATTTCCCAGTCAGTTTATGTATATGGCCTGATTTCCCAACTGGACTTGGGTTCTGAGAACACACACCACCATGTTTTATTTGCCTTTAGTTCCTCTGCTCGCCCTCCCCTCACTTACTACTGAGCGTGGGCTACATGGAGCCCTAAGCAAACTAGCTACTCTCAATGTACTGTCAACTAAATATAAGTCTTGTTTTGGAGTTAGTATATTATAAAAGCAAGCAAAAATAATAATAATAATAATGTAAAAAATGTACCACTGTGGTGTGGGATGTTGATAGTGGGAAAGGTTATGCATCAATGGAGACATGGGTCTATAGGAATCCTCTGCACATTCTATTCAATGTTTTCTGCGAACTCAAAACTTCTCAAAAAACATATATATATACATGTAGATAGATAGATAGATAGATAGATAGATAGATAGATAGATAGATAGATATCTCATTACACTAAAAGGACATACAGAGATACCAAGGAAGCCTGCACCTACCTCATTTACATTTAATTTCTGAGCAGTATTTCCAACTCACTGCTCCTCATCCATGCTAGATGGAGCCAGTCTCAGCCTCATTGGAGGAATCAGTTTATGAACTGTAAGATGATCATATTTGGACTGGACATCAGGAGGGGCAGCCACTTTTGAGAAGGCTGGCATAAACTCTGTCCTACCAGGCTTTCCATTTTTTTTTTTTTAAGATTGTATTTATTTATTTGACAGAGAGATCACAAGTTGGCAGAGAGATGGGTAGAGAGAGAGGGGGAAGCAGGGTCCCCGATGAGCAGAGATCCCAATGCAGGGCTCGATCCAGGACCCTGAGATCATGACCTGAGCCGAAGGCAGAGGCTTTAACCCACTGAACCACCCAGGCGCCCCTGGGCTTTCCATTTTTGAATGTGCTTAAACCACCCAACCAGAGTGGTTGGTCTATACAGAGTTAAACAGTTCAAAGATGGTCATGAAAGGTAGAGTGAGTGAGGGAGGTAAGGGCCAAGCTCTACAAGATAGAGATAAGCACGCATAGTCTAGTGTATATAAATGCTACAATTTGTGTTTTAAAGAGTAAGGGAATAAATATTCATATTTGTTCATATGTGTATTAAGAAAACTCCAGCTGACAATACAGAAACTAATAAGAGGACTTAACCAGTTTGGAGGGGTTGGTAAGTCACAGAAGAGGTAAGGATGGAAAAAAAGATCTTTACCTTTAGTTTTTTGAGTCAGTGGATGTGATTTTAACCACTTAAAAATGTACACGAACCCAACACACAATATAGCGGAAGGTCTGGATTATATCTGGAGTCCCATCCCCACTTAAAAATAGTTTGACCTTAGACAATTATTTAAATTCTCCAAGTCACCATTTCATCTGTAAAATGAAGATAATATACCTAATGTGTAGAGCCACTCTGAAGATTTAATTACATAATCCCTGTAACGTGTACCACCTAGTAACTTCTCAATAAATGTTAGCTATTAACATTTTATCATTGCTATTGATACATTATTAGTATTTAAGAAACTAACTGCATATTACAGAGTCCAGGGAAATTGATGCAGGAAAGAACTTTTTTATACTCAAGTTCTTGATATATCCTTCCAGTAATCTTCCTATTGAGGCAATAAGTGAGTGTTTTTTTCTTGTAATCTCCAGGACCTGACCAGAGGGACAAATACACTGTTGCCAGAAGCCATATTATTATACATTCTAGTAATGATATTTCTTAAGAATAATGATCTATAGAATTTCCAAGATCTTGTTTTACATCTGGGGAAAAAATATCTCCTTCATTTTTCTTTTCCTTAAGTGAAATTTTGGCCAAAAATAAAAAAGGAAACAAAACATGGTTTTTGAGAGGTAGAGGAAACCTATCAGGTTTTGCCAGGAGAGAACTGAAGGAACAGAAAAATATCTCTCTGAAAGAAAGATTAACAGGGCCCTTTATCTAAGATAAAAGGTTTGTTTATGAGAACAACTAACCAGACAAAAATACAATAGAGAATAAGCAAAACTGGCGAACTGTGAAATTCCATAAGGAAACTGAATATAGCATATTAGATCACACGCTCAAACAAAAAATTCAGTAGTTAGAAGTTTCTTCATTATTTTTTTAAAACTCCATATGGTATTCTTCATTTATTTAATAACATGTACTATGCATTTAAATGTCCCAAATTAGTCATATTTTGTGAAAACAAAAGGTAAATTCACCATCATGTCACCTCAACATGGAGACATCCAAGTATGAGTGACTGGGGCGATCAAAGCTACTGGCCAGTGCTAGCCAGCCTGTTGCCTTTTCTCACCTGGTCAAGCCAGACTGAGGCGAGTCAAATGTCCCAGGGAAACTATTTTAGGACCTTACTAACAGATGCCTGCAAGGCCATTTCCTTTCAATACACTCTAGATAAATGGCATCAACTCTCACCTACAATCTGACATACAGTAGCACATACAAGAAGAAAAGACATGGACAATCTGGTTGCCCAAATACCACCAGATAAATGACTGGACCCTGCATAATCTATTCCAGAAAACCTTTCAAGAGTGATATAGTTTATGTTACCTGAAGAATCACCAAAGATAAATAAAGGTACGCATTTACAGGTAAGTAAAATAAATAATTTCATTGAATGAGTCGAAACAATGACGGTTACGCCTAGGATTTTTTACTAAATATCACAAGTAAATTTTCAATCCATGCAACAATAAACTTGTACCCACTGTTTTATTACAAACATTTGAGCTATACAAAGTCAGCCCATAGAATCGTTAGGAAGATTTTGGCCAGCTCTTAGTTCCCTGGAGGCGCACTTTGAGAACAAGCTTAGGCTGCCTTTTCTGGTTGTTTTCCAATTCATTTATAAAATTAGTCTTATTATTTGATGACAATTTTTTTCTAACCACCTAATTGGCATTCTGATAATCTTTTCTTGGAACAATCAATTTTATATTTTTTATAATTATAATTATAATTATTTTTAAATAATCATAATAATTTTTATAATATTTTTATATTAAATATAAAATTTTAATTCCAGAGGTTCTGATCAAATTAAACAGAATCCTAATTAACTAGCAATCAAACTATACAGCAAGCAATGTTTAAGTTACAGTATAGAATATTAGTAATACTTTGTAGTTAGAGCCCCTCTCTAGGGACTAAGCAACCCTTCTGGGAGTTGCTTAAAGGTCTCAGGACAAGATCAGAAGTTACTAAAAAGAAAAAAAAAAAAAAAAGTAACTGAAAAGAAACAAAGGCACCAGTCTGAGTAAAGGATGTAGCAAATGAGGCCAAAGATGAGTATTATTCACTTAGAAGTAGGCAGGAATTTTACAGGGAAAAAATGTGAAGCTAAGAAATGAGACCATTTAACCACCCCTGGGCTTGTCCTCACCCCCCTTCCTGGCTCAAAACACCAAAAAGTAAAACACTTTGTTCTCAATCAAGAGTTAAAATTATTTTGGGTCTCCTGTCATTCTCTCTGTAAATCCCATTCAGTTCAGGTCAAGTAAATGCATTGAATATCATATATTTGCAAGGCACTGAATAAATAAATTAAATAAATAGATAGAGTGACCCTTAGACATTGATTCATTAAGAAATTGTCCAAGGGCATACTTCCCAGTCCTCTCTCCTATGGCCTCCTCTTAGGCTCTATTTCATTAAGACCTTGCTGTGACATAGCTACCGTCACCCATACCTCACTGTTTAGATTTATGTTATCTCTAGGCTTAAAATGAAGGTTAAACTTTTAAAGGGTCGATGGAAATTTATGAGGAAATATCTAGTTTCTCAGCACAGGAAAAATGTTATAATTCATCGAAATCTGTACAAATCAAATGAAGTCATTACAAATGACCCTGATCTTCCTCAGATACTGCCATATTAACAGCAACTAGCACATAAATTTTGATAAATCCAGTCTCACAGCTAATCTTTCACCAAAACTGTGACCAATTAAAACCAATTTGTGTTCTTACACTAATGATCAGAACTAGACCTAATTTAGGCACCTGAGCATTCATTACAAAATATGAAGACATTTGCCTTCCTACACTGACTGAACTCAAAACCCCAATGTCTCAACTTTTCACTCTCTGGGATTAAGGAGAGTTTCTACAGCATCCTGAGGGAATTTTTAAGAAACTCCAAACACTCTTCCAACGTCTGCCTAAATCTGAACTCACTTAGGAGACCACATTGTGAGTGACAGCTATATCCCTTAGTGGGAGGGAATTCAACTACCGTTATCAAGGAGGGTAAGAAAAAAAAATCTGCACATCTCTTCTTCCAAAGAGTAAACAAATAAAACACCAAATGATCCTTTAACCTTATGCTCATGGTAGAAAACACAGGAAAAAAAATAAAACTTCAGAGTCAGAGACCCACATGTGTAAACCTCCTTCCAACTCTCATCAGTGCAAAACGACAAATGGTGAAGAACTCAGAAATGAGCAGCACTTCACAAGAGCATATTGATTTTCAATAAAGCCATTTACACCTTTTTGCTTGGACTACAAGTAGCATGCTGTTTTCCCAAAGCCTCTGCCACTGAATTAAAAAGTGTGGACAATGTCCTCACTGGCTACACAAAGTTGTCTTTGGAAATATTCTTGATGAGAAGAATGTTCCAACCTTGACCAGAGAGGAAAAGGGAAACAAAAACGAACAAAATGACTTTTGATATTTTTCCCTGACTGGGTTAATTACTTGGAAAAGAAAAAAGAATACCCAGTCCTCCAGAACAAAAAGGCATTTGTTTGAAATATAGCATAGCTCATATTGGCTTTGCACCAGCGAGCCTTCCAACAGACAGAACACAGGAAATTAAGAAGAGACTGCCTTGGGAAAATATTTTACATCCTAGGTGAAATGGTGATATTTTTTATTGCAGTCCTCCAGAGTAACACACCTCAGTGTCCATTGAAAAATGAGAGATTTTTTTTTATGAAGAAATTAAACTGAAGACAGAGCTAATATGATTGACTCTGTTGCTGGCTTACCTTCTGCCTTATCATGATTCTGATGCCACAAGCCATTGACCCTCCAATATAAGACAATAATAATGACTGGAAGGAGGAAAATATGACAATGCAAAGACAGAAGGAAAAACGAAGAAACTTTCTATGACGTGATACCAATCAGCTGATGGCTAACCACTAGCATCCATTATGTCCCTCCCCTTATGTGAGGCAGTGCTTTGGTTGGGGGCACTGAGACAAGGAAGAGGAGCTGTGATTGTCATACATCAATCATGGCAAACCCGACCCCCTTCATAGTGACTGGTTTAAGAACAAGGCGAGTCCATCAACTGATAGATGAACAAATAAAATGCAATATATCCATGCTCTGGAATGCTATTCAGCAATAAAAAGAAATAAAATAGTCATGTGGGCTACAACATAGATGAAACCTGAGAACATGCAAAGGGAAAGACACTAGTCACAGAAGACCACATACTGTGTGATTCCACATACTTAAAACATCTAGAATAGGCAAATTTATAGAGACAGAGGTAGATTCGTGGCTATGTAGGGTTGAGGGGAATGAAGGAGGTGGGGAATAATGGCTAGAGGAATAGGAGTTTCTTTGCAGAGGTAATGAAAATGTTCTAAAAGTGACTGTGGTGATGGGTGCACAACTCTGGAATACACTAAAAGCCACTGAATTGAACACTTTAGGTGGGTGAATTGTATAGGATGGGAATCATAGTTCAATTAAGCTGTTAAAGAGAGAAAAAGGCCAAAGCCAACAGTCCTGTAAAATCCCCTGGCCACATCCATTCACTAATTCAATCAAAAAGTATTTATTAGGTGACTTCTAAGTCATATACTATTCTAGACAAAGAAGATGCCACAGGAAATAGAATACACAAAATCTCTGCCCTCGTGGAGATTAGGAACAATAAGCAAAAAAGAAAAAGCTAAGAAAAAAGCATAGCTAGTTCGATGATAATAAGCGAATTAGACAGAGATGAAGCTACAAAGTTGGTTTGTGCTTTTAGGTAGAACAGTCAGGGAAGGTCTGACAGAGAAGATGATATCCGAATAAAGGCCAGAGGGAATCACTGGTTCAAACATGGGCATTTGACTCAATTGGGTCCAACCCGACTACGAGGAAAGAAAAAGTCTTTTGCTGAGTGGCTGCAAAAGAGGTGTGCTCACTGGCTCTCTCTCAGACACAGACACACACACACACACACACAGAGTCAGATGGGAAAGACAAAGCATGTAGCCCCAGTACCATGTGCTATAACCACAAAGAGCTCCTGCCCCAGGGTGAACCCAGCACAGGACAACAGAGCAGACAGGCAGAGGGAATCTGGATTTTTATCAGGTCATCAGTTAATAACACTGAAATCCCTCCCCTACCTCCCCACTTCCAAGTGTTTGACCTAATCGATTTTTTGTTTAGACCACATGCAATGTCCACATATATGTTCCCTAGGAACGGTATCAAGATTCCTCTTTAAGAGATTTCTCACTGCTTTCCTCACAGCCCCCAGTGGGGAAATTACCGCAGGCTGAACACCAGCATGACCCCCACATGCACTCCCTGCCTCCACTGACCGCGGGTTCCACGGGGCGGGAGGACAAGCACAGTCACCGGCAGGAAATCGTACACAGTGCTCACGGCTTCTCTTTCATTCATTCCTCAAGCCAGACATGACTGAGTCTCTCCTCTTGCAAAGCACCACACAATATGCCAAGAATACAATGGTGTACCCCCTCAAGGAGTGTCAGGTCCAGAAGGAATGACAGACAAGCAAGTAAGTAAAGAAGTAAAATAACTACTAGCTGTCATAAATAGCTTAAAAGAAAGAAATCGGGAGAAACAGAATAAGAGAAACTATTCTGCAGGACATGAATAGAAAAGACCTCTCCAAGGAGGTGACATTAGCCGCTCTATTAGTGTCCCCAGTCTGGTGGATTCATCGTAGATCTCCGTGAGCAAAGATGAACATCACTCAAGGGGAGAGACAGAGAGAGATGCAGTGTTTCAGTAATATATCTCTAAGTTCTTTGTAAGAAAACACCCCAGAGAATCAAACTATCCCTTTCAGAATGTTTCAGGTTGCTTCTAGTCCTGCTGAAGAGACCAATTTCTCACTGCAAAAGCAGGGCCAGCTTCTTCTAAGACACCTTGCCAAGTACTAGGGCCCAGAAAAGGATAACACTAGAGTGGAGGTGGACTTAAGACAACAGGGAGGATGGCGATGGTCTGGTTCACTTAAAGACATGAAAACTCAACTAATTCTTAAAAATACTCCGTGGGTCAAATAAAATATGTCTGTGACCGAACTGCCTGAGGAGACTGTTTTGACTCCTTTCCTAAATGTTTGATTCAACACCTGAGGGCATTTTATACCTTTTGGAAACATTTAAAATAATGAAAATTACCATTTTCAAAAGTGAAAGGCAAAGAGGCAGAGCTATCCCAATGCAAATATTGTGAGAATAAGGCAGAAGAGTGAAATTTGCCAAATAATAATAATAATAATTTCTGTTTGCCTTTATGACAAATATTACCCTGACAGAGAAGGATGGGCTAGGACAGCAGAGACAAGGAAGACCAGGTATCATAAATGAGACAGTTTCCACAGTGCAGGTGATGGTGATGGTGGGAATGGCCTCCATATGTTCTCCCCTGCAGTTTGGCATTTAGGAGATAAAGGATAAGAACATTCCAGCATGCACTGAGAAGGCAGAACTACCTCTCAGGAGCTACATGTGCATTTCAGATTTTTACTGTACTATCAATGTCAGCATTCTTATCATTTCCATGAAAATTTTTAGAGTATTAAGCACGACAGAAGAATGACACAGGAGGATAAGGAAATATGCGATGGTAGATACATTTCACACAGGGCACCCTTGCAATCTCTAGAATAACCAATAAAAGAGTGTATTAATATTACC
>CM053606.1:69704341-69722322 GCA_028646535.1 Procyon lotor | reverse complement strand
AAGACCACCAGTGAGATACCACCTCACACCAGTCAGGATGGCTAAAATTGCAAGTCAGGAAACGACAGATGTTGGTGAGGATGCGGAGAAAGGGGAACCCTCCTACACTGTTGGTGGGAATGCAAGCTGAGACAACCACTCTGGAAAACAGTATGAAGGTTCCTCAAAAATTTGAAAATAGAGCTACCCTATGACCCAGCAATCGCACTACTGGGTATTTACCCTAAAGATACAAATGTTGTGATCCAAAGGGGCATATGCACCCAAATGTTTATAGCAGCAATGTCCACAATAGCCAAACTATGGAAAGAACCTAGATGTCCATCAACAGATGAAAGGATAAAGAAGAGGTAGTATATATATACACAATGGTACTATGCAGCTATCAAGAGAAACAAAATCTTGTCATTTCCCACGACGTGGATGGAACTGGAGGGTATTATGCTAAGCGAAATAAGTCAGAGAAAGACAATTATCACATGATCTCTCTGATATGAAGAATTTGAGAGGCAGGGCGGGGGATTTTGAGGGGGTGGGGGACAGAAATGAAACAGGATGGGATGAGGAAGGAGACAAACCAAAGGAGACTCCTAAACTCATGAAATGAACTAAGGGTGGCTGGGAGGTGTGGGGGTAGGGATAGAGTGGCTGGGTTATGGACATTGGGGAGGGTATGTGCTATGGTAAGTGCTGTGAAATGTGTAAGCCTAATGATTCACAGACATGTACCCCTGGGGCAAATAATACATTATATGTATGTATGTATGTATGTATGTATGTATGTATGTAAGTAAGTAAGTAAGTAAATAAATAAATAAATAAATAAATAAATAAATAAATAAAATCTTTCTTTAAAAAATGCAGAAAGTAGGACAGTCCTGAGCAAAGATTTCCATCACTTATGAGACCCTCAGTATTGGCACCAACTTGAAGATGAGAGAGACACTTCGGGGTGAGGCAGACAGCACTTCTCCTGAGGAGGGGATGTTCTAAGCATTAGAAGCCCATTCTCAGGGACGCCTGGGTGGCTCAGTTGGTTAAGCAGCTTCCTTCGGCTCAGGTCATGATCCCAGGGTCCTGGGCTCGAGTCCCACATCGGGCTCCTTGTTCAGCGGGGAGCCTGCTTCTCCCTCTCCTTCTGCCTGCTGCTTCCCCTGCTTGTGCTCTGTCTGTCTCTGTCTCTCAAATAAATAAATAAAATCTTTAAAAAAAAAAAAAAAAAAGAAGCCCATTCTCAGAAGTGTTGGATGGGTGCACCAGCCTGAGGGTGATCTCGGCAGGACACCTTAGCACTCGCCTATATCCAAGTAACAGTTTCCTTCAGTTCCACATCCTGGCTGTTAAATGTGAGTATTTGTCCACTATGTTAACAGATCAAAAGCCACATCCAATTTCCTCATTAAAACTAAAAGATTAAATTAGCATCAACAATTCATCACTTAACTTTTTCTCTCATTCCCTTTGTAGGAGACTAAAAGACAAACTATAAACAGTGGAAGTTCAATGGGACGGTTTATAACACTTCCAAGTTTCTAGATAACATGAACTCTCTGAACAAAATCTCAAACCATATTTGTCAGCCCCAAAAGCCAATGGGAGAAGCAGGCTGTGGGGTCTCCTCTTAGTCTTGCCAGGTCACAGTTTCTTCTCCAGAAAATGGAACACAAATTCTGGCCTCCCAGAAGAGCTTAGAAGATTCAACACAAAGTAAATGGGCCACCAGTGGTAGCCTTTACTGCTAACAGTTGAAGAGAATCTGAAAACTTGAATTCTATACCAGTGCTGTGAAGTGGGACAAGAGACATTAACTAATTAAAATCTAGGTGGTAGCCAGAACAGAGTTCCCTATCCGCACAAAATGTAGAGCCTCGTATTCATCCTAGAGTGCACTTGAATGGCCACTCAAAAAGATTTAGATCTTGGACTTTTATCAAGTGATTCTAAAATATTAACTAGAGTAATTACTTTAGACAAAGTCAAAGGCCATTAAAAATTTTTTAAACCTAAAGTGAATGCTGATTTATGTGACTGTATTATCAGCATTGTTTGCCTGTGTGTGTTGGGGAGGAGTGTAAACGAAGCTATTGTACACCAGTCTGATTTGGGAGCAGGACGGAGGGACTAACAGTAGTCCCTAACAGTAGGATTCCAGCTGCATTTCAACTCGGCTCTTTACACTGTGAGCATGGTTCAGTAACTGCACTTACACGTAAATGGGTTTATCCTTGTAATTCAAATAATTGCTTTGGTATTTTCAGTACCAACCAAGTATGAAAGCTCTGTATAAAAGCTATAGAAAATTCCCAGGGGAAGGAAAGTATCTATAGATTGGCCTATGAAACTACATACTTTCCCCCACTTCCTTCACCTTGTAATGGAAAAAAACAGATATGCTAAATGATACCCATTTCATGGTTTGTCAGAATAAAATGAGATCATTATGTCAAAACCTTTGATAAACTATAGAGGCTATTATAAATGAAAGTTTGACTATCCTAAGTATCATGAAATTCAGAATACCATCACACACACACATACACACACGCGCGCGCACGCGCGCGTTACAGCCAAATGTGCAAACCATAGGAGTGGGAGGGGGGAGGCTGGTTCTTCTCAGCTTTTTGACAGGAAGGCCAATTTTCTCCCTTAAAATAAACTTAATTTGAGATAGAACTGAAAAGATTTATCAAATGTAAATATCCACTGGTTAACTAGAAGTGAATTATAAACAATACCTACTTGGGGTTATAAGCATTAATGGGGTTAAGTGGAATTTCACACTTGAGGAATTTCATATGCTCAATCTTGACCCAGCTTCAAAAAATATGTGGCTTTACTGTAAAATGCCCTAGAGACTCAAGAGGCGTGCTGTTAGTTTGTGGGCAACAAGCAGAATTTAAATCAGGATGGAAAATTAAACACATGGCACTCTCCCCTGGCCTTCTGTTTCTCTCTAGGTGGGAAAGAATCTTACAGGACTCCTCCTTCTTCCTAGCCCTCTTTTCTAACAAGTCTCCAGCCTGTGTTAGCGTCAGAGGGGTTTTTCCTGACCACCTCCTCCTCTCCACCCCACACCACTGCCTCAGCGGTTCAACACTTGGGTCATTTCACCACACCCCTTCCCTCCAGACTCAGGGCCTGAAGAATTTCCCCAGCCACAGCCTTTCCCAAATGAACTCATCTTTCTGCCTGCCACCAGATCGATTCTCCTAAAACAGGGGTCTCAGAAGCCCACCAAATGCTCCAAGAAAATCAGAAAATCAGTGGTCAAATCAGTTTAGAAAATGTCACCTATCATATCTCCTTCCTGGAGCATCACTTTTGCAAATTAAGGGTCCTGGAAAGTCCTGCAGTAAAGACACCGACTTCACTTTATTTAACCCAGATTCTTCAAACTGAATAATCTAACTAACAACCCCGATGAGATAAGTACTATTATGAGGTGGCATTTTACAGAGGATGAGACCCAGGCCACACAAGGTTAGAGAACTCCCAAAGGTCATACAGTCACTAAATGGTGGAGCTGAAGTTCAGAGACCACACTGACTCCAAAACTAAACGCTTCGGGTATCCTACAGCACTACAAAAGAAGAAACAATCTCTTCATGCTTCTACTATCCCAGGCTTCTGATCAGAGGTTTCTACCAAATCTCCCTACACACCATGTACACTCTTTAACAAGAGCCTGGCTACTCAAAGTGAGGCCTAAGGAGCAGCAGCACCGGCATCATCCAACAGTTCATCCGAAATGCAAAATTACAGGCCCCTTGCCCCAGCTGGTGACCACCAGTTCAAGGGAGCCAGAATCCACAGAGTCCCATCTGAGACATACCACCCTGGAACGTCTTCAGGGCATAATCTAATCTGTGTATCCTATTCTTCCACTGGTAATTCTGTCTTCCACAAACCATGTTTCCTGGACCCATCAGCCAGGCAGTGCAATTGGGTAGTATCCGTCAGCAAACAGTATCTCTCTGACTCGGCCCTCAAATTCCTCCCAGGTGGTTCTGGGATTTCCCTGCACGTGTCTGGCATCCTAAAGTCTGATATCCACTGTTTCCCCCCTTCCCATTCTGTGGCCATCTTCAGTCTCTGCCACTACCAAGCCGGCAAGCATGCCACCAGCAACTCCCGGGGACAGTGACCGACCCCGTGCCTCGGATGCTGGGCCTAGCTTCCCAACGCAGAGGTGAAGGACATGGTGGGGCTGCCCTACCAAGGCCAGCACTAGGCCCTCAGCTTCGTGGACACAGACTGTGAACAATTCTTCCACACAGCCAAACATGGAGCACAGAGCCCTCACACTCCAGAGAGAGGAAGAGGTGAAGCTGGGCAGAGGGGGAAATCCAATGATTAGGGCAGAAGAATTATTCATTTTACAAAATGATTCCTTACAAAGATACCTCAAAAATATATATTTCTAAAAGATTTGATTGACAAGAGTACTTCACACACAACTTTGCGGGGAGCCTGTGACCATGGCCTGAAGTGGTATACACGCATGCACTTTCTTGCAGACATTAGATGTGGCCCTGTGGGGAGGACACAGAGAAAGAGGAGGAAAGAAATCTAAGGGCCTGACCTTAGCCAGGGCTCAGACAGGCATGTGTGACCTCTGGAAGATTCACAACTTAAATGATCCAAATTGAAGAGCTAAGTAATAGATGCCTCCAGACTAAAGAAGGGGACCCAGGAGGGAAAAGGGTAGAAGCGAAAGTGACAGAGGAGCTAAAGCCAAGGAAGTTGGCCAGGGATGGCTTGAAACCCCAGATGAAGAGGCCCTGATGGCATCTGTCCCCTCGCTGTCAGAGCAAGGAAGGTGGCCAGGACAGGAGGTTGTCCAAAGAACTCTAAGGCGCCACACTCCTTTTTTCCACAAAGAGGAAGGCAGGTAAAGCAGGAGACAATGAAACAGATGTTCTCTGAGATCATTCAGTCCAAAGACAGGATGTGGGACAAAGGCTGGAGCTGTCCTGGGCACCCACGCTGCACCTGGCCCACCCACCCGAGCAATCACAGGGCCCCGCTGGATTTCGAATATAGTTACCCACTTTTTATCTACCTTTACCACCACCCTCCTTGGCCAGTGATCTCTCACCCTCTGCAATTAAAGAGCCTCCTGTCTGGTCCCCTAAATTCTCTTCTGCCTGTCCCCTAATCCATTCTCCACAGAGCAGCAGGTCCAGTGTATATCCAGCTGGTCCTGTCGCCATCAAGTGTGAGGCCCCCATGACTCCCCTGACCTCATGAGATACTCCACACCTGTGTACCAGACCCAAGCAGAGAGTAGTCGTGATCAGGCCCCTCCAACCCCCCAGTCCAAGCAGCCACTTCCCTCTCACTTGCTATCTTTGCACCATTTCCATTCCTTGGACATGTCAAACTTTCTCCCACCTCAGACACTGCATACACCATCCTTTACCCCAGAACTCTCCCTTCATTGCACACAACCTATCTGCCCACCCACCCAGCGCCTCACCTAGGTTCCTTCTGTTCCATTCAGATCTAGTTTAAATGTCACTTCCTTAGTGACATCATAAGTTTCTTAGGACTCCCCAAGATCAGACAGAAGGACCCTGCTCTGCCCTCTTATATTCCCCCCAGAACTTCAAACTTTCCTTTCCATATATCATAATTTCATTTAACTAATCACTTATGCTACCTAAATAATTTCTGCAAAGGCCAGGGTGACAGAAATCATATTTATCTTATTTATTACTGCATCACCAGTGCACAGTACATATGTTTGGCATTTATTAGGCACTTAATAAATGTCTATGGAAGAATGAAGGGGAAGAGGGAGGGAACAGCAGAAGGAAAGAAGAGAGGGCTATTATCCATATCAAAAATTCACTGTTTTTCTCATCAGACTCCTTGAACAGTAATACCAAACAACTTAAACTGTTGACTAATTTCATTTGTCATTATCTGTCCACAGAAAAAGATACAGGCAGGTGAGACTTTACCAAAGTCAAGATCAGCAGGTATCTCCCAGTTCTAGGAGTAAAAACATTGTTCATCCAATTCTTAACTCCCATCTATGTCTTCATTAGGGAGAAAAGCAGCACTGGGCAGTGATGGCCAAAACTGAAGTCCTGACATCAAATTTATCCAAACAAAAGACTCTACGGATCACATCTCCCATCTGCTCCCATAAATCACTAAAAATATATTTAGAGAACATGTTGTAGGTGTGTACATATACAGGCACAAGAACATTTGCCAAGATAAAACAGTATTACTATGTCTGTTTAAAACATTTTTTTTCTTTACAATGTGAATTCAGTCTTCCAGTGGAAAATACTTTTAAGCAAAAAAGTCCTCTTTGTCTGACTTACATTTCAGATCAGCTCAGCTACACTTTCAGGGGCCTTGCCAAGCCAGGGACACTTGATGGATAGCACTGGGGACAGGAGCAGGGACACAGAGCAACAAATAACTCCCAGACCTCGTTTTACCCTCCTTCCTCCAGTCCCCTTAAGAGCAGCAATTAGACGTTTAACCCATGACCAATACTGATTTCCACCTTAGCTTCCTTCTCTGCCCTGTGGTGAGGTGTAAATGAACAGAGAAATATCAAAAAGCAGCAGCAGCAGCGGAGAGGGGAGGTTGCTTAAAGGCTGAGATAATCCATTCACCAGCAACAGAAATCTCCAGGGGCCAGTCGGTCAAATTTGCCAAACTGACATGTACCCTCCTTTCATTGAGGACATGTCTTGCTAAATGTTCTCTTTCTGGATTTTTTGCCTAAGCTCAAGTATATAATAAAGGCATCTTAAAGTCTTTGAGGTGCATTTACTGGTCAATCAAAGACAGGTATGGCCACGTTTCCGCTATGGTTTAATGAGGTTATCTCATAGATGTTCCCTGCTAAAGCTCTGACATGCTCACTGCTTTGACAAACCAAACACATTGTTTGGATTGTCTCCCTTTCCCTGTCTAGGGTACTACTAGTCTCAAAATAGGATCTTGAGCAGGTTGTCAGTTCAACTTTTTCATCTGTAAAATGGGATAATTCGATACAATCACATTATTTCAAACGGAACTGTGAATATTTTCCCAAAATTCAGTTTTAATATGGTTCAAAATGCAGTCTTGTAACCACATTAATAAAAATTAGCAAGTGCTGGCCCTTAAGGACTAACTTTAGTGAATAGCTAAGCATAGTTGTCAATAGGCAGGGTAGAGCAATTATTCAAATGGTAGCAGACAGTTCACACCTGAAAGCAATTTCTTATTTTAAGTAAGTTAAACATTTCCTTGGACTTTGGTATAGGTGATCCGCTTTGCTCTTCTAACAAATAATGTTCTGCCAACTGGGCTACCGACATTAGCCCAATCTAAGTACATACATCTACAGGGTTTTCTTGCACACCCTCCCATTCTTAGCATTCTCCCCAGTGATGCCCAGTATGCATGATCTGTAGGGTTGACTGCAGCAATGAAGGGACAAGGGTGGCACTATCCACCACTCTGCTCCTATCACACCTCCCATTCCCCAACACAATCTGAGCCCCCAACCACCTTCTTCAGCAGGCAAATGTGTTTACCTCATTATACAGAAACTCTAAGGACAATTTTTTATCCTTAATTAATAAAACAGGCACTCCATTTGAATCAGAAAACAGAAGCTCCTCTACCTGGTCACAGATTAGTACCGAAAATCTTATTCCTAAATCCATTTATTCATAGGCACAGGAAGACACTCTACTTCCCATTTTTGTAACCCCTAAGTGTGACCAAAAAAATCACCTAGCTGGCAAAGTTGGAACATCTTTCTTCTGAGATAAACTGTGTACTCATTTCTCCAAAAGTTCCTACATTTCTCTCCAAGATTGCGAGTAGAGAAGAGTCTGAGCACAGAGTCCTATTTTGTCAAATTTCCTTGCTTCCAGTATTTTGGCAGAGGGAATTTTCCATTATTTCCACATGTGTGTTCTAACAAGTGGTCTCTGCTAAGGGCTGCTCCATCTCTGTTGCATTTGATGCTTTCCCTCTGCTGTTTCTACCTCCTCTGCCTTTAGACTGATCATCACCTTCGGGCCCACAACGTGCAAGAAAACAGGATCTGCAGAACCAGAGAGGAATACGTCCTGAGGAATGGCTTATAAATTTAAAAGCAAGATGGGCTGACTCTGTGTTCAAAGGGATTCTTCGTGGTTTTTTGTTGTTACTGTTTTTGTTCTGTTTTCCGTAGAACTTTAGGTAAAGGTGTAACAGATGAATAACCCACAGATAGTCGACATTCACTTTAGAATTAAATTGAGCATTTTGCTAAAAAATAACATGTGTCCTTTAGATATAATGATCCTTAAAACATAGCCATTATTTGTGAGTGCTTACTGTTTGCCAGGCATTATGCCAAGTACTTTTCTAACACATCATATTTAATCCTCAAAACCACCATAAAGACAGATACGATAATTTCCATTTTCAGGTGAAAAAATTGAGACTTAAGAAATGAAGTGACTTGCCATGGTGACAGGTATAGTGATAGGACTAGATCTGTCTGACTCCATCACACAAGGCCCTTATACTGTCTCCCAGGGGTTTGGAAAGGATTTTGTTAATCATTAACAAAGTATTCACCTTCTACTGTGCACTACGGCTGTAGTCTATCTGCAGATCTTGCAGTCCTTTTCTTCTCTAGTCCATTATCCAACCAGCCATTGGAAAGCCATCTCCCAAGGAGTAATTCTGAAACTTTCTGCACCAGAATCACCTGGAGGCCTGTTAGGAATGCAGCTTCCAGACCCACCCCCGAGATACTGAATCAGAATCACCTCCATTTTTAATAAGCATACTGAAATTTGAGAACTGCTTAGATCAGTGTGTCTATCATCTGTTCACAATCCTCAAATGGTTTTCCAAAAACTATGACATATACTATTTGTGGCAGGCTGAGTAGTGGCCTCCCAAAGATGCCCACATCCCATTCTCTGACACTTGTGAATATGTCACTTCACAAGGCAAAAGGGACTTTGCAGATGCAATTAAGTTAAGGATCTTGAGATGGGGAGATGATTACCTTGAATCATCCAGGTAGGCCCAAGGTCATCAAAAGGGTTATTAGAAGAGGGAAGCAGGAGACTCATTGTCAGAGAAGGTAATGGGACAGCTGAACCAGGCATTGCAATGATGGGACTTGAGGGCAGCACACAAGCCAAGGAGTGCAGGCAGCTTCTAGAAGCTGCTCTCCACCACCCGTGCTAGCCCCTGGCTATCTCCAGATTCTTCCCTGGAGCCTCCAGAGGGAATGTGGTGGCCTGCCAACCCATTTTAGATTTCTTACTCCCAGATCGGAAGAGAATATATTTGTTGCTCTCGGCCACTAAATTTGTGGCGATCTGTTACAGCAACAATAGGAGGCAATCCTCTCTAGGTCCTTGATGGGCCGCATCCTCGATGGGCTGCATCCTTCAGAGGGTTCTCATCCCTCTTACCTCTCATCTCTCCACCTTAAACTCTATGTGCCAGTAATGCCAAACCACATCCAATTCCCCAAATATGCCTAGCTCCTTAATACTGTACTTGGACATTTGCTTCCCCCCAAACTTGTCAGCTGAGGAAGACCAATTTATCCTGGTAAGATGCCCAGATGTTATTCCCTAATACCTAGAGACAGAGCTAATTTTCTCCTCTGTAATGGAACTCTCTAAATTCCATTACAGAGTTCCATATACACTGTATATGTTCCATATACACATAGTGTTCCATACACACACACACACACACACACACACAGTGTTGTTCATATCTCATTCTTCCATAAATATCTGAAGCCCAAAACTACAGCCCATTCATCTTTATATCCCCAGGCCCATTCACAGTGCCTGGTGCAGGGTAAATGCTCAATAAAAGTTAGCTGAATTGAACTAAACCCTGAGTAGTTGCCTAGAAAGCTGTAGATGTATTCCCAAACGCCACCTTTAAAAAAAGCATTTAACAATGCCCTATTTTATAATTTCCCTCAGATCTTGTATCACTGCTTATTTTCCCACATATCCTCAGTGATAACAAATTCCCATCCTTTTGAAAGGTCTAGTTTTGAGGTAAAAAACAAACGAATACTCTACAAAGATATCTACTAACCAAAGACAATGATCCAGCCACAGTATATGATTTTAGATCAAAATGAATCAAAGCTATCATAGCGTATGACTCGTAGACCAGCTCTGAGGGTATACAAGTTCTGGTATTTGAGTCGTTTAAAGCCAATAAAGTATTTATGATTATATTATCAAAGTATACTATTCTGCCAAAAAGCCAAAGACATGACTCTCATACAAAATAGAATGAATCCATGTAAAAGGATTTCTAGAGCTCACAAGCTAATGAGGAAAACAGTAAGAAGGTGAACTGACTTAAAGAGCACTTGTGGAGCTGGGCAGTTATAGGAAACTTAATAAAGGACTGTTAAAGTTTTGTTAAATTAGATACAGAACTGATTAGTGTCCTATGAGGCACTAAACCAAAACCTTTATGGTTACCTTATCTGCCTACCAAAAATAATTTCCATCAAATCGTTTAGATACAAACACCTATGAGTCAACATATAACTTCACCTAGTTCAAGCCCTTAAGTAATAGTAGATAACAGTCAATAAACAGTACACTCTTCCAGAAAAGAAAATAAACTGAGAATGGATATGTGGTTATCCTCCTAGTCTAATTTACAGATTTGGGATAATTTTTGTATTTTAAAGATTTTTAAATTGTTATTATTTTTAAAAAATAGATTATAAAGATGGCATCTCATTAGCACCACAAAACTTGGGGAAACAAAAAAGACTGGGGAAATTCGGAGATTCACAAAGAACTGGGCCTTGAAGAAGAAAAGGACAAACAGACATCAACAGACTTTTAAGTATCATTTTTTAATACATCAAGATCACAGCTCTCTCCAAAGGAACAACTCTAATATTTTTAATAAAAAATGATTTAAAGAGACTTAGACATTCACTCTGCTTTTCCAAAACTATGCCTATTCTGAAAATCAAGGTACAGCTGTACTTCCTGTTTCTATACTGTGAATCCAGAATTCTCTTCTGCCTGCCGGCCAATTCAGCTGCTCTCCACCACCCGTGCTAACCCCTGGCTATCTCCGACCCGGTTCTCCCCCTACTGCCCCTGCACTTCAACCACCCCGAACAGATTTTCACCAGCCACACAACATGGCCTCTCATTACCTCCTTACCATTTTGCACACGTGTGTGTATGTGTGTGCACATGTGTGTACACGCACATGCTCCAGCTCTGAGAAACTCTGGAAGAGATGCTACTTGAATGTTATAGGAGCGACAGAATAACTACAACACTAAAAGGAAGCTCCAGGGAGAGGAAGATGAACAGAGGAAAGAAAAGAATGATTGAAAGCTGGGGGCAAAATACTGGAGGCTGATCACTCAAATAGATGCAGAGGAGTGAATAATCGGCAGGCTGTTATCAACATGGAGGCACACAGGGTAGGAAAAGCCACTGCTCGGCACTGAACCTGTACGCTAGCCTCATATCCCATGTGCCCTCTGTTCTATGTGGTCTGTCTCTAACTTTCAAACTTAGGATAACATAGTGTTCTCTTCGGTTGCCTTTCAGTAACCACCAAGTCAGAGAGAGCCTTTTGACACAGTATTTGTTTATAGTCTCTGAAAGCTATGTGAGTGTGGACAGCTATTCATTGTCCTCTTATGGATTCATTCAAATTAGATTCACTAAGTGTGAACTCTGAGAAAATGTTAACTGTGTTTATAATTAACTACGTAAATAAAGCACATTAATATTTTACTGAGAACTACTAAGATCTGATAGAATGGCAGAATCTATACTTCACTTAGCTAGGAATATTAGAGTACTCCACAATCATATCAGCTATCCTTCCAGCTTGGTTATAATGTAGTTACTTAAGTTTGAAGATAGGATTTCTCACTCACTCTTGCATTCCCACTGTGGACCACAATGTCTGAGGAACATGCTAGGAACATGCAGTAACTGACAACTGAAAGAATGTTAAATAAATGGGCTGAGGGATGAACAGAAAGTATGTTCTTCGATTTTCAAACTTTTTTTTGAAAAGTGCAGCTGCTTTAAAAATGTATACAAAATCCCAATACATAGAAGAGATGAAAGTGGACGGTTCAGAGAGAACCAGAACAATCGTGTGGGCATAGCTCTCTTCCTTTTCTCTCCACCTCCCACCAACATAACTCAAGGAAAAAGTGGCATCAGACACATCTTCCTGACAGACCAAGGTAGAAAGTTACTGTTTAAAAAAAATTAGCTCCAGTGCCTTTTCATACTTTCTTTTCCTACCTCCGTAACAACTTTTAACAGGGTAAAACAAGACTGTATACCATCTCGAATTTTGTTTGCCAGGTCTGTGATGTCTCATGAAAATGTGCAGAAGTTGTCAATCACTGTGGAAGTGAAAAGTTCAACCAGATAACATATTGCTGGGTTCTTTTATTTTTACTTTTTTTTTTTCTTAATTCATTGGAATGCTCTAAAAATCATTCTTCTATTTCACAGGCATCTGTGACGAGCAAAAGTACTGAGTTCTGTCAAGTTCACATGAAACGGAAATTCACAGAAGTCAACACTTCCAATCAATGCAAATGATCCTGATGGAGAAATTGACAAGATTTACTGAAGAATGTATCCAGATGCCTTCTCTTGTCAGGCCAACAGAATCCCAAAGCTCTGTTATCTGTCATTAACTGGGGGACCCAGGAAGTGGTGCAGGGGGTAAGGGCAGGAGCAGGAAAAAAAAAAAAAAAAGTTTAAGACAGGATAAAAGAGCAATTTTAAAATCATTACTTTTTAACAATGAACACAGCTATTATTCTGAACCCCAAATCACGGATGTGATAGTCAAAAAGACAAAAGAATAGCAGGGTAAATTGTTGAAACAAATCTCTTTATAGGCGATAGTAAAAATCTCATTGCAATTCAAAAGATAAATGGCAATTAAGTAGTTTCTGTTAAGTGTTTATTGTTCACCTTTTATGTGGGTGGCCTTTTAAGTGATTTTCCTTTTAAAGGAAAAGAGAAAGTTTGTTCTTTCCAGCATTTGAACCAAACAGGATGCAAATGCATGCAACCATCAATTTTAAAATAATAATCGTCTTGATTTTCTAAGCCGATAAACCAACTACTATACACCACTTCCTTTTCAGGCTGTTGTTTGCTTGGCTTATCACAGTTAACTATTGCACTGTGACTCCACATGAAGACGGTAATGTAATTAAATCCTATTAACACATCAGGAATAAAGCCCTTTAATGGGCACACAAGGCTTTGAGAGGCAGCTCGTTCCTGAGCAGATTTAATATCCTTAAATTAAGCAAGTGTGAATGGGAAGATGAATCTTATTAAAAACTTAAATCTGATTATATTTGAAAATTATTGGTTTCTTAATGTAATAAATTATCCAATACAGACTAGAACAAATAATATGTCCTAGCTTCACATAACTCCACTCTATAACAAGTGACAAAAGAAATTATGTGTGACTGTGGGGCAAAAAGAAAGGTCTTTTTATAAAAGTCATTTTGCATAATGAAATACCTAAATCATTTTAATAAACATTTGGGGGGAAAAAAGTGCAAATGACACAGTTGGAGAGGGAATCATTTACCCTATTCAGAAAGGGAATGTGGAAATAGTGATGCTAATGTTTTTTTTTAAATTGCCATTCTGGCCAATTTGTTGTAAATTCTGAAAAGAAAAGCTGCAGCTTATGTTGTTGGTAGCGAATTCCTTCTCCAGAAGGCTAATGCAAATGTAAGCCATCTGCCACGCATTCTGCTGAGAAAGCTGGAGTCGCAAACAATGGGCCAACAGTCTCTGAATACTAACACACACACTCCGCAGGCAAGAAAAGTTTGCATTTTCCCCAAAGGTATACTTTGCGTTGCCTCCTTTCCCATCACCACCAGGACCACCAGGCACCCACCCGCGCTGCCCCCCCCCAAGTCCAACTGGCACCAGGCAGGCTTGCACACGATTAGTCTGATGATGTTCGCAAGGAGAAGCCCCAAGAGAGGCATTTCTGTTCAAACTGACTGAGGCAGGAATGCAAGACCTGTTAAATTATTTAACCAGACAAATGCTTCACAGTGTGCGTTTTTTTGACTTAATCCTATTTTAGCGAAATCTGGCGTCGCCCACTGCACTACACATCAGAGCATCGCCTGGGTTTTATCCTTTTACGACTGGACCCTTTCAGAGGCCTCAGGAACACCGTCCTGGGCTCCTCTGAAAGCCGCCGCCTCACCAGCAGATGGGGGCATTAAACAGAACGCACCGGCACGCAGGCACTGACGGGAGCCCGCATATGAAACCAGGCTCTGCTCACACACTTTCAAGTAATTCTTTCCACTCCATTCGAGGAAACTGGAATGCTCAGTTATTTGGCAAGTGTGCCCAAATGGCTCATTCAACGACATGATGAAACATTTTAAATATTGTTTGGAGTTTGGTGATGGGGCAGAGGGACAGACGACTCCCAATGAAAAGCCATCAAACGAATGCTAGCTTCCCTTCTCCCCAGAACTGGCTTTCATCTCCATCCCTTCTTGCTCCCATTACCATGCTCCCTCCGGCCTCTTGCTGGAGGTTTCTCAAACTTGCCAGACTGTATCTTCTCTTGCTGTCTGTGTACAGCTGCTTTCACTGCCTAGAACGCCTTCCTAAGACCCTCCCGCAACACATCATTTAGGCACGGGTCCAGTGTTTGCTCCAGAGTCGGATCTCCTGGGTTCAAATCCCAGCTTCGTCACTTGGTAGTTGTGGGGCTGTGGACACGTTGCTTCACTTCTCCATGCCTCAGTTGACTCAACTGTAAAATGAGCGTATTAAGAATCTAACCTACATGGAATACTAACTAGGATAAGACATGTAAAGCACTTGGCACGGTATCTAGAATAACATGGGTGTGATGTTACCTATCTTTATCCCTCCTTTTGTGGAACCTCAAGGCTCTCGTCTGCCATCCCTTCTCTCTCACTCCTTAATTTTGTTATTCTTTCTCTGCATGACCACGGGCTTCTGTGCAAGTCTATGCTTATGCTGGGGCATTCAACATATACTTTAATTAGGTGCTTCTGTGTTTTTTTTCTGTGAGGCTGTAAGTTTCTTAAGAGCTTATTCTTACTTATCTTTGTATCCATGAGGCTTAATACAGTACTAGGCACATAAAAATTGCTTCATAAATATTTATTAACAAAACACAAGAATTAAGGAACGAATGAGTTTAATAAGAGCTGGATTAAGCATATAAACCAAGACAGGGAGGCGATAAATGTTTCCCATCATATATTTAATAGTGAAGTCTACAGATGACCAGAAAAGGACATTCAGGTGTTGAGGAGGATGTAGAGCAACTGGAACGTTGAATACAATGCTAATGAGAGTGTAAACTGCCTCATAACTACAGAAAACTATTTAGCAGTATCTAATAAAGCTAAATATATACCTACCCGATGGCCCAGCAATTCCACTATTTTATACCCCATAGAAATGAATGAATATACTCACAAAAAGATATGTAAAATATGTTCACAACAACTTTATTCATAATACCCTCGAGTTTGAAACAACACAGACACAGTATCCCTCAGCAGGAGAATGGATGAAAAATGTTTGTAGCACATTTATATAATGAAATATTATCCTAGAATTTTAAAAGGAGAGGGTGTTGGGGGACACAGGAATCCTCCTTATCCTGTATGTGCTGTTAAGTGCTGTGAAATGTGTAAGCCCGAAGATTCATAGACATGTACCCTGGGGCAAATAATACATTACATGTTAATAAAAATTAATAAAAAAAAAAAAAGGAATCCTCCTTATCCTGGGTTTTACTTTGTACAGTTTCAGTTACCCTTGGTAAACTGGTTTGGAAGCAGGAGATGCTCCTTCTTATGTACCGTCAGAAGGTCAACGGGAGCCTCACAGTGAGTCACAGTGCCTACGTCATTCGCCTCGCTTCACCTTGTAGGCATTTTATCATCTCAGATCATCACAGGATTGTAATAAACTATCTTGGGGGGAGAGACTGCATTCACGTAACTTCCACTACAGTATATTATTGTAATTGTTCTATTTTATTATTGGTTATTGTTGATAACCTCTTGCTGTACCTAATTTATAAATTAAGCTTTATCATACATATGTATTTAAAAAAAAAAAAACAGAATATATAGGGTTTAGAACTACCTGTGGTTCCAGGCATTCGCTAGGCATCTCCTAAAATAAGGGGGCTACTACACTGATATAAACAGAAAAAGAAATGAATCCCCAAAATATTATGTTGAGCAAAAGAATCCAAACACACAAACGTATATATTTTATGATTCCATTTATATGAAGTTCAAGAACAAAGCTAATCTATGATAACAAAACTCAGAATAGTGATTGCCTCAAGGGGGAACTTCCTAGGGTGACAGAAGTGTTCTGTATCTTGGTCTGAATGGTGGTTAACCAAAATATATACATTTGTAAAAATTCACTAGGCAATATACTTCAGGTTTGTGCACTTTACTCTGTATAAATTATTCCTCACAAAAACTGTCATAAGATTGCTGACAGGCACGTACATTGGTACAACTTTTCTGGAGTGCCGTCTGGCAATATATATTGAAAACATTCCAATACCATTGACTCAGAAATTCCACTTCTAGGAATTTATCCAAAGAAAATAACTAAATGCACAAAAATATATGTGCAAGGATATCTACTGGCCTAAAGTTTATAATAGCAAAAACTGAAAATACTATAAGCATTTAATGGTGTGGAATGCTCCACAATGAAACACTAAGCAGACATTAAAAAGTATATAGGTCTACAATTACTGAGAGGGGAGGATAACCACAAAATATTATTAAGTGGGGAAAAAAAGGCAGGTTACAGAGCAGAACTTTGGTATGATACTATTTAATTAACATGTAAATCTACATATGTATATTTGTATATATATTTGCTCAGGAAAAAAGTCTCCAAGATTGCACAACAAAGTACTGCAATGGTTTTTTGGGGATGGGATGTCAGATGATTTGGTTGTTTTGTTTTTGTCTATTGCTTTTCTATTTTTCTTTTTTTAGTATGACCATTTGTCAGTGTGAATTTAAATAAACACATCAATATATGATAGCTGGATACATATAAATGTGTATACAGACACCCATTCAGCAGAAATGAGCCAACACGATCTAAGGCCATATATGATAAAAGGTTGCACTAAGTAAAAAGTTGTCTCCACAAAGCAAGGAGACTACAGGCCCACTCTCTAAGACAAAGTAAGTCCTGCCTGACCAACGAGAACAAGAGCAATCCCTCAGGGACACCATTCTAAAAGACTTGCTCTGCTCGACAGACTCCCCTTAGGAAACATGTTTAAGTAACTCATAACCCACTAAAATCCAAAAAGAAAAGTATCCTTTTAGATACCCAAGTTGTAATTGGATGACCAGTCAAATTTTCATAGTTCAAGAATGTGGTTTTACATGCACACTAAAGAGGATTTTTAACATCAGATTTTAGAAAATAATAAAAAGTTGGGAGAGAATAGAGAGATAGACACAGATAGGGATAGAGAGACAGAGAGGAGATGGAGATAGAGATGTCCATTTCTAGTCACTGCCAGTGAAAAGTAAAGTCTCATTTCTGGCTTTCTCATGTGGTCATGCTTTGTATGGATTTATTTCTTTTTTTTTTTCTCTTTGATTTTCTCTTGATTCTCAAGGGTTGGATGTAGAGTCACTAAGATGCTTTCTATATTTTTCTTAGTGTGTAATTATTACAACTCGACAACTTGGAATCTAGCCAAGATTCTAGCCCATTCAACCAGCCTTGCCCCATCCTACATGCCCCACACTACTCATCAACCTCTTCTGTTTTTAGATCTAGATGCCCTGATTCAAACCACAGGTTAGACTTTTTATATAATTATATTTAATTTGGGGGGGAAAAAACCAAGAAACTTTAATT
>CM053606.1:69672815-69704241 GCA_028646535.1 Procyon lotor | reverse complement strand
AGGCCAGTTATTTAGTAAATAACCCTCAATTTAGATTTTTCTGATGTTTCTCACGAAACAGGTTATGCATCTTTGACAAGAATATCACAGAAGTGATACTGTGTTCTCAGTGCATCCTATTAAGGGGCACACAATCTTGATTTGTCTCATTACTGATGTTCCCTTTGATCACTTAATTAAGTCAGTATCTGCTAGGCTTCTCCACTGAAATTATTCTTTCTCTCTTGTAATTAATAAATTGCTGAATATACTGATATTTAAAAGCAGTCAAAGGAAGAAAAAAAATGAAAAAGGTTTAATCAAAAGTAAGAGGTAGGTGAATCGGAAGAAAATAGTTCCATGAAATCCAATGCAAAAGCAACATTTTGGAAATGAGAACATGATCAATCATGTGAAATGTTACAAAAAAAAGAGATCTAAACAACAGCCATTGGCTTTTGCAACTATAGGGTCAGTGCTGACAGTGGCCAGCCAGTTTCAGGGGAGTAGATGTTGGAGTTTGAGGACTGACGGGAGCAGATCAAGAGAACATGGGGTAGGGTGACCTTCGTTTTTCCAATCCAAGTCAAGAGGGAAGATGAGGATAGATGGAGTTAGGGAAAAAAAATAAAGAAATTATGGGAGTTTATACCTCATGGCTTCTATTTTCTCTACCAGTTTATGTCAATAGTTGATGGAAACAGTACAGGGTGAGGTAGAGTTCTGTGGAAGACAGTCAAGGTGACAGCAGCCAACCATGGAAGTTGAGAGAGGGAGCTTCCTAAGAAATGAGGCTGCATTGTTGCTCTAAGAGAAACTTTCTATTTGGTCATTTGCCTTTGCCTTAGGTCTCCAAGCCCACTAAGCAATGTTTCCTGATTGAAATTCTACTGCTAATGGCTGAAGTCTCAGCATTCTATATTTCAGACCTGAGATGGAAAGAACTGAATTACAACTACAGTCACTGGGAAGATAGTCAAGGGAAAGTCATGTAACAGGTGATTGCTTTTAAACTGGCCCTCTGATACTAAACCAGCTTCTAGTTTTAAGGAACACCACATGAGCCACATTTCCTCTGGTCATAAATGCTTTTTAGGCCTTACTGACTTCTTCAGTTACTCTTGCCCCTGCATCACTGTCTAGACCTACCTCAGGTCAGCACCAGCCTCAGACTGCTACTGAACCAGCCCACACCCTCTTCAAGGGCTCCCATGCACCACAGATCTCTGGACTCTGATCTCCAGCTGCTTATCTTGTTCCCGTGTTCCGAGCAAGAAACTATACAGTGTTTCCAATAATCACTTTAAAAAGCTCTTTTTTTGGTTGAATCATAATCTTATGTTCACACATAATGAAAGGCTGTGCTACTGGTAGCCAGAGAAAGTCCTCACAATTTTTAAATCCCCTGACATCACTTCCTCCCACCCCTACCCACCTCCACATATACTTAAATACATACCTGCATGCATATATAGAGATATATAGAGACAGAGATAGAGAAAGATATAGAGATGATAGAGACAGAGATATGTAAGAGCAAGTGTCACATCATTTCTCCCAGACCTGCTGATGGGCTTGTGCCGTTTCTGTCATACTGAACAATCTCGTTACCAACCCTGTATATTCATGAGCAGTTAACTGGCCAGGAATTAGAGTAGGATTAACTGGCACAGTTGAAGATTAAATATATATGGTCTTAAGCTAGTTACTCTTGTGCTCTAAACACCTGAGTTCTTGGCCATAGCGTCTGAGCACATTAGTCACACATATTTAGCCCCATTAAAGCCAAATTCCCTTGTGGCCTTTAAGTGGTGTCTGAAATGGTTATAAAACCTTGTCCTTACAGAAATATTTTTATATCCAGTGTCATGGTGGGAACCTCTTAGAACATATTTGCATACATTGGACACCGTTGGCCAACCACAGATTCTGGGACACAGTTCTCATCCTCAGCAACACTGCACACTGTCTGAGCCATCGATCCTTTATTTGTGGTGGAAACTAAAAACCTCCATAGGACAACAACAGGCCAGAAAATGAGTTTGGAGCACAGTAATTTACACATATATCACCAGGGCAGGCCACGAACATAATCTACGGGAACCTTCAGGCCTCCAGCCTTTAATGAGACAAGCAGCAAGTCACGTTGTATTTGAGAAATATTTAGTCTTAAAATGTTGATAGGAGATGCTGTTCTTTATAAGGAGCACCTCACAAAAATACTCTGTGCAGACATGAACACAGTTTCCCAACAAACAGAGCCTGTATCTGCAAGTTTTCTCCTAGCTATGCAGCCATAAACCTTGCTCTTGTCACAGCAACCACAACTGTTGCTCATTTTAGTTCTGGCTTATAGCTTCCAGACACAAGTATCCAAACACTATCAGGCCAGTTGCCCCATCTGGTATGCAAAACACAATTCTTTGTCCTTCTATGACTGTAAGAGGAGGCAATTTCATGTGCATAGGTACGTGCACGCGTGCACACTCACACACACACACACCACTTACTTGGAGGGAGGGATACACATTTTTTTCACAACAGTGAAATCTACTGAAGACTTATCTTTAGTTTTATGGCAACCAAACCCTAAGAAAATAGTAGATGAGGTACAAATTCCAAAAGAATAAACAAAAGCTGCTATTCTCATTATGAACACCAACGCATACTATGTTTTGACCATTTTAATGAGTCTAGGATGTCATAAGGAGTCATTTGAACAAATTTAAGGAAAGAGTGACTATCTGCCCTCAGTAGGTATTCCTTAACCACACTGTATCCAAGACCACATCACACCAAGGCCAAAACCAACCTCTGTGCTCCCCTTCTACCCCATTTTACCTTCTCACACTACCTTATACAGAGCTATCACTGGGAGCTGGTACACTGGCGTCATTCCCCAGGTCCTGCCACTTGAAAGGGATTCACAGCCACAGCAAAAAGGTACAGATGCAGAACGGGTTTCTGGTAGCTAAGGTCTCAGCATGAAAAAAAGAACATAACTCCCCCATCTTCCATTCTAAAGAAGACCTATTCCTAGCCCCTATGACCCTATTCCTATGGGGCAACCATAATTTTACAGAATTGCTGGATTCAATTTTAAATATCTATTCCAACTTAAAAAGAGAAGAGAAAAGGAAAAAAAAATTCATGTGCATAAGAAAAAGTGAGATGTTGAAGAGAAAAAGAGAAGTTGGAGCATTAAGTAGAGTTAACCCCTCCATGTGGAAGTAAAATTATGACAACCAAAGCACAATGTCTGGGAGGGAAGATATGGAAGTCTACTGCTGTAAGGTTCTTATGTTACTACATGATTAGTACAATATCACTTAAGATAGTTGAGGAAGTCCCTTCTTTTCCTAATTTACTGGATGTTAAAAACAAATCAAAAATGACTATTGAATTTTGTCAAATGCATTTTCTGTATCTAGATGTATCTAGTATTTAGATGACCATACGGTTTTTTTCTTTAGTCTGTTGATACGGTGAGGTACACGTATGGTGAAGTATGGTGAAGTACAACATTGGTAAGGGAAGAAATGGAAGTCTACTGCTGTAAGGTTCTTATGTTATTACATGATTAGTACAAGACCACTTAAGATAGGCTGTAAGTTGAAGATGTATACTATAAATACTAAATCAACTGCTTAAAAAAATAAAAACTGCAACTTTCAGTATCCCTTTTTCATGCCAATAAAACTGACAACTTAGATAAAATAGACAGATTTCTTAAGAGATAGTGGCTACCAAAGTTCATTCAAAAAAAAACCCAGAAAATCTGAACAGCCCTATATCTGTTGAAGAAATTTAATTTGTAGTTAAAAACCTTCCTACAATGAAAACTCCAGGCCCAGAAGACTTCATTGGTAAGGTACAGCAAGCATTTAAGGAGGAAAATATGCCAATTCTATACATCCTCATCTAGAAATTGAAGAGAAGACAACACTTCATAGCTCATTTTATCAGCATTATCCTGGTAACAAAACCAGACAAAGACACTATCAGAAGGAAAAAACAAACAAAAACAAAGCTACTCATCTACTCATGAATATAGCTGCAATTCTTAACAAAATTTTATAAAAACCAATCTAACAATATATTTAAAGGATAATATGTTGTGACCACTGGGATTTATTCCAGGCATGCAAGGGTGGTTTAACACTGGAAAATCTATGTACTTCACCATATTAGGAAAAGAAGGGACTTCCTCAACCTAATAAAGGGCATCTATGAAGAAGTATTGCACCTCATACTTAATACTGAAACACCAAATGCTTTCCTCCTAAGATCAGGAGCAAAGCAGGGATGTCCTTTCTCAGCACTTCTGTTCAAAATAGTACTGAAGGTTATAAGAAGTTCAATAAGGGAAGGGGGTAAAAAAGACATTGAAATTGGAAGGGAAAAAGTAAAACTGTCTCTACTCTTAGAGAACATGATTGTTTATGTAGAAAATACAAAGCACTATTTAAAAAGCCATTAAAACTGGGGTGCCTACGTGGCTCAGTCAGTTGGGCATCCAACTTCTGGTTTCGGCTCAGGTGGTAATCTCACGGATCAGGGATTCGAGCTCCATGCTGGGCTCCACACTCAACAGGGAATCTGCTTGGGGATTCTCTCCCTCTGCCCCAATTCCCACTCGCATGCTCTCTTTCTCTAATAAGTAAATAAAACTTTAAAAACATAAATAAATAAAAAGCCATTAAAAGAATTTTATAAGGTTATAGGATATAAGATCAATCTCAAAAATTAACTGTATTTCTATATACTAATGATGAACTATTAGAAATTAATATTTGTAAAGTAATATAATTTTAATATTTAAAAAATTAAATAGGAATAAACCTGAAAAAGATAGGTAAAGCCTGTACACTGAAAACATTAGAATACTGCTTAGAGTAATTAAAGAAGATCTAAATAAATGGAGAGAGATATCATGTTCATGAGTCATATAATTGAATATTATATAAATATTAAATATAAGTTTTCCCCAAAATCGATCTAGACATTCAGTACAAACTCAATAAATTCCAGCAAGATTTTTTTTGTAGAAACCGAAAAACTAATTCTAAAATTCACACAGAAATGCAAAGGAAATATAATAACAGACGATACTGTAAAATAAAGAATAAAATTAGATGGGGTACCTGGGTGGCTCAGTCAGTTAAGTGCACGCCTTCGGCTCAGGCCCTGATCCCAGGGTCCTGGGATCTAACCCCGCATGGAGTTCCCTACTCAATGGGAGTCTGCTTCTCCTTCTCCCTCTTCCTCTTGTGAGTTCTCTTTCTCTCTCTCTCTCAAATAAATCTTTTTTTAAAAAAAGAATAAAATTAGAAGACTTACACTCAGAGACTTCAAAATTTATTATAAAATAAGACAGTCTGGCACTGGCATCAAGATAACAAATAAATCAACTGGACAGAATTGAAAGTCTAGAAATAAACCCACATGCATATGGCCACTTGATTTTTTAAAACTTTTATTTTGAAATGGTTATAGATTTCCAGAAAGTTGAAGAAAATGTACAGGGAGTTCCTGTGAGCCTTTCAAACCTCTCTCAATGGTAACAACTTGCATATTAGAGCGCAGTATCACAAACAGGAAATTGGCATTGATACAATCCACCACAGGACTCATTTAGATATCTTCAGTTTTATAATCTCATTTGTGTGAGTATATATAGTTCTATACAATTTGATCCCGTGCATATATTCATGGAATCACACCACAATCAAGTCCCTCTTGCTACCCCTTTATGGCCACTCTCACTCTCTCTCCACCTTTTACTTTCTAAAAAAAGTAATGATCTCTCCATTTCTATAATTCTTCTATTTCAAAAATATTATATAAATGTAATCAGACAGTGCATAATATTTTGAGCTTTCTTCACTGAGCATAAAATTCCCTTAAGATCCATCCAAGGTGTTCCATAGAGGATCAATTTATTTTTGACAAAGGAAAAAAAGCAATCAATTAGAAAATGAGTCTTTTAATAAATTTCGTTGGAATTAACTGAATATCTTTATGCAAGAAAATAATTTTGATCCATACCTTCTATAATACACAAAAGTTAATTCAAAATGAATCATGACCTGAATGTAAAACCAAGATAATAATAAAATTCCTAGAAAATAACAAATACTTGTGATCTTGAGTTAGGAAAAGATTTCATTGGTAGGACATAAAAATAATGATCCATAAAGGAATATACTGATAAACTGATTTCATCAAAATTAAGAACATCAGCTTTTCAAAAGACACTGTTAAAGGAATGAAAGCACAAAATAAAGACGGAGAAAATATTTGCAAAGCATATTTGTGTTAAAGTACTTGTATCCAGACTACATAAAGAACACTTTAAAGAAATAAGAAAACAAACAACTCAATTTTTAAAATGGTCCAAAAGTTTGAACAAACATCTTACCAAAAAAATAACAATAGCAAATAAGCACATGAAAAAAATATTTATCATCATTAGTCATTAAGGAAATGCAAATTAGAACCCAGTGAGGTATAGCTATATCTATTAAATGTCCAAATGACCATACCAAGTGCTGGTGAGAATTTGGAAGGACTAGAACTCTCATATACTTCTGGTTGGTCAGAAAAGTGGTACTACCACTTTGGAAAACAATTAAACAATTTCTTATTTAAACACATCTACCAGATGACTCAGAGAGTCTACTCATAGGTATTTACCCAAGGAAAACGCAATCATACTTCCATACGAGACTAGTACACAAATGACATAGCAGTTTTATTTGTAACAGCCAAAAATTGGAAACAACATAGATGTTCATCAGCAGGTGAACTGTAAAATAAATTGTGGCATATACATATGCTTTAGTTGGATTCTACAGAGAAACAGAACCAAAAGAACATAAGAAGAGATTATGAAGAAATTGCTCTCACAATGGTGGACCACAGACTGCAAAATCAGTCCAAAGCCTGAAAGCCAAAAGAGCCAATGATGTAAACCCTAGTCTGAGGGCAGAAGAAGATGAGATGAGGTGTCCTAGCTCAAACAATAAGGTTATAAAGAAAAGGGGCAAATACCTCCTTCCTCCACATGTTTGTTCTATTCACGCCCTCAAAAGATTGGATGACACCATCCACCTTGGGAAAGGCATCTTACTTTACTGAGCCCACAAGTTAGAATGCTAATCTCCTCTGGAACATACTTATGGACACACCCAAAAATAATGTTCCACCAGATTCTGGGCATCCCCTGATCCAAGTTAATACATAAAATTACCTATCACACCATGCAGTGGAATACTGCTCAGTGGCAAAATAACAAGCTAATGACACACTCAAAAAACATGGATGGATCTCAAAATTATTTTGCTAAATGAAAGAAGCCAGACAAAAAGAGTACATATTGGATAATTGTGGTTACATAAAACTGTAGGAAAAAAATGCAAAGAATTCTATAGTGACAGAAAGCAGAGCAGTAGTTGTCTAGGGTTGGTGGAAGGGCGATGGAGGGAGATAAATAAGTTATGAGGATGTAATACAAGGCATGGTGACTACAGTTAGCTGTACTGTACTGTATATTTGAAAGTTCTAAGAAGGTACATTTTTTTTTTAAGACTTACTTATTTGACAGAGAAAGGGACCTCAAGTGAGCACAAGCAGGGAAAATGGCAGGCAGAGGAAGAAGCAGACTCCGCTGAGCAGGGAGCTTGATGTAGGGCTTGATTCCAGGACCCTGGGATCATGACGTGAGCCAAAGGCAAACACTTAACCAACTGAGCCACCCAGGTGCCCCTGAAAAAGTACATTTTAAACATCCTCACTAAGGGCGCCTGGGTGACTCAGTGGGTTGGGGCCTCTGCCTTCAGCTCGGGTCATGGTCCCAGGGCCCTGGGATCGAGCCCTGCATCGGGCTCTCTGCTTGGCGGGGAGCCTGCTTCCCACCCCACCCCACCCCCTGCCTGCCTCTCTGCCTACTTGTGATCTCGGTCAAGTAAATAAATAAAATCTTTTTAAAAAATAAATAAATAAATAAAATAAACATCCTCACCACATCCACAAAAAAACCTGTACCTATGTGGGCAATAGATGTGTTCACTAATTTAACTGTGGTAATGGTTCCCAATATATATGTATTTCAAAGCATCACTTCCGATGCCTTAAACTTCTACAATGTTATATGTCAATCATATCTCAATAAAACTGGGAAATAAGTATTGAGAGAAAATAACTGACAATTTAGAAAATTTACATCCAACCAAGTTATTATTAAATATTAAAGATTGAAGAAAGCACTTCAGACCAAGATTAAGAAAAAGTTTTTTTAGGGGTACCTGGGTGGCCTAGTCAGTTAAGTATCCACCTTTGGTTCAGTCATGATCCCAGGTCCTGGGTTTGAGTCCTATATTGGGCTCCTTGCTCAGCAGGGAGTCTGCTTCTCCCTCCTCCTCCCCCCACCACTCAACGAGCTCTCTCATGAGAGAGAGAGAGCACGCATGCATGTACTCTCTCTCTCTCAAATAAATAAATAAAATCTTTAAGAGAAAAAAAAAAGTTTTTTTGTGGAAGGACAGGAGAGTGCCCTTCCATAAGAAGGAAGTCAAACCCAGGGAAAATGAGTGTGTTGCAAGAAACAAGGGTGAGACAAGAAATGCACAAATGTTTTAGTAATTCTAAATAAGAATGGACTAAAACAGAATAAAAAAAGCAAAACAACGACTAATATTGGTCAGTTAAAAATATGACAATGAAAATACTAGGTAACAATTACATGGGCACAAAGAGGGCGAAGTCCATCAATAAATTTTTTTTAAATTCCATATGCTATTCAGGAGGCTCACAAGATGTTGGTTAATTTTGGACTTTTAAGTATTCATGTCAAAATTTAAAAATAACTACCAAAGGGATACACAGGCAGAAGGAAAGTCTGTTTAGCACAGAGCCAACACAGAGAAAGTACTTGTGAAAATGGTTAAATAAGTGACTTGCTTGTTTTCCATATTTTCTGTATTTCACATAGCATACCAGCACATTTTTAATGTGATGTTATAGCACTGAGCTTCATAACTGTAAGGATTCTCCCCAGAGGCAGAACCGCTAGAACATACAACCGGATTCCATAGTCTTGGGACAGAATCACTAGTCAATGAGGCAGAATAGGGTAGTGTATGTAAATTTGCTCTCCTGAGTAGAAATCCCAGCTCTGTCATTGATCAGCTGAATGATCTAGAGCCAGATATTTAATCTCTGATCGTCCCAGTCTCTACCTTTAATGCTACCGTGTTTTACATGAATGAAATCAATTACTGATCTGATTCATGAAGAAAGGAAATGCTTAATAAGGTGTCTGGCGCATGGTACGCATTCAGTAAATGGTGGTTTCTATTATTTCTACATCTCTCTGTCCTTCCTAGAGCATTCAGGTAACTTAGGAAAACGAGGCCTTGATCAGCTGGTCAGAGGTAAGTGTTAAACTGCTCAGGACTGACCCCCTGCATTCTGGCCTCCTGGGAAAGAAACTAATTCCTACCATTCCATGGAGGCTACTATTCACGGCCTAGTGCTTAAGATGATCAGTCCTGGTGAGCCCCAGGTTGGACTCCACACATAATATGCCAAGGGAGAGACTAGCATCTGAGAAAGGGATGTGGTGAATCCTTCCCCTAGCTTGCCCTGAGCCACATTTTCAACTGCAAAGCCTGAAACTCCACTTCCTAATCCCACAGGAGAGGGCCTGGTTGCCCCTCTACCGCTGATAGTGAGCTGGCAAGACAGGGCTGGAGCCAAGGTTCTGCCACATCCTCTCACTGTTACCACCACACCACTGATTTTGTCAGAGGACGGCCCCATGCTTCCCTGCCCAAGCAGCTGGTACGTCTCACACAGTCTCTCCTGGCCCTGCCAGACCTCCAGGTGTTGCCCTGGGATGTGATGGTCAGTGGCAGACCCGCACGCTGCTGCTGCTCTAGCTCCGAAAGTTTCCCTAGCGAACGCTGCTCCAACAGCTTTTGTGTGAGTACTGCTTGGAGATCTGCCTGTGTGTATATGACAATCCGCTAACTAGAAATAAGATGCAGCAACAGATATCCAACTGTATGGATCCTGCTCTCCTGGCTCTGACTTACCTTCCCTGACACAGAGCAGGCGTCTACAGCCCTTGAGAGCCCTTCAGGGATCGGCACTGATTGTCATCTTTGTACTTTATCTTCAGCGTGTAGTCTTTGATCGCTTTGCCTCTATCTGTTCTGCCTCTGCCTAATCTGTCCTACAACCACTGCTTTTCTCCCCTGGCCAATTTCTCTCGTAACTTTACACTACAACAAAGGTCTCATTTAGTATTAGAAACTGAGAAACTTGGGTCCCTGGGTGGCTCAGCTGGATGAGCGACTGCCTTCAGCTCAGGTCATGATCCTGGAGTCCTGGGATCGAGCCCCACATTGGGCTCCTTGCTCCGCGGGGAGCCTGCTTCTCCCTCTGACCTCTCCCCTCTCATGCTTGCTCTGTCTCAAATAAATAAAATAAAAATAAATCTTTAAAAAAAAAAAAAGAAAGAAACAGAAACTTTTTTCTAGTTTCTAGTATTAGAAACTTCCTCCTCTCTCGTTGGGGAAGTTTGGAAGAGGTGATCAGGGTAGGTAAAGGGACTGAGGACCCTAGAAGAACTCCCTGACCCTGTTAACCTTGGATTGTTTACTGTGTGATCACTATACACCTGTTTGAGGAAACCACCATGGAAAGCAAGAAAAGATCCACCAACTTCCACCTGCCAGTCTGAGTCCCCACTCTAGCTAGATGGTGACCCAATTAATGAGTGAGCAACAAATATAAAGTGGTAGTTGAAAATTTTGAATGGAAAATTTCTGGAAATACAAGATTCATGTTTTCTTTTTTTTTTTTTAAGATTTTTTTTTTAAGATTTTATTTATTTATTTGACAGAGAGAGAGAGAGATCACAAGTAGGCAGAGGGGGTCAGGCAGAGAGAGAGAGGGGGAAGCAGGCTCCCTGCTGAGCAGAGAGCCTGATGCAGGGCTCGATCCCAGGACCCTGAGATCATGACCTGAGCCGAAGGCAGAGGCTTTAACTCACTGAGCCACCCAGGCGCCCCTAGATTCATGTTTTCAACAACCTAAGTAACAGGCTAATCAAACTTGTTTTTAAACGCTGGATGGCACAGATTTTTTAATTAAGAAGTCAAATGCACATAGCAAATTGAGATGTACAGAATGTACAGAAACATCATTGAAAGATGCTTTCTACTCTCTTCTTCCATTCATTCAACAAACATGTATGAGGCACTGGGCTAAATTACTCATATACACAGTGTAGAAATTCTGAGCTACGACTTGAATCTTTGTTTGCTTCCATGTAAGAAACAATAAACACGATCTGTTAGGGAGACTGGGTCTGGAAATACTGAATTCAGAGAAGAATTTAGCATAAGCCATGTCTAAGGGGATTTCATTAGTGATGTAGCAGAAGGTGCTCAAGGTGAAGGGATCTCAGCCTGAGGCAGCTCGTTGCTGTGGACCCCAAAGGCAGAGTTACAGCAGAACTCTGCTGCAGAATCACCTGGAAGGTCACCTCTCTTCCCACTCAAACTTGAGTGCAAAGAACCCTGGTGGCTATTTCTTCAACTTGAACAAACTTTTGACCTGATGGCTGAGGAGGGTTGGCGGGGGGCGGGGTGGGGGGGTACTCTCTTTGTAAATCTTCACACCCAAACAAAATCTGTCTGTCAACTCTCAGGGAAGCAAATATAAAAACAAAATGTGCTTTTTAAAAACTCAGCTAATGCATATCCTGAGAATAATCTCACCTTGATACTTCTGAGGGCTCATCTCTTCAACTCCCCAACCCACTCTATGCTATTAATTATCAAAAATTTCTTAAGCACTGGTTATTTAGATAGTCTGCTAAGTTCTTATGGAAACAAGCAAACACATTTTTTTTTAAATTTGTCAAAATCTGCTGTTCTCTTTCCCTTGGAAGCACAGAGAGTGAGTTCTTGTGGCTTCTTAGATGGATGACAGATTTCAATCTAATTAATCCAGAGCCCTGTGTATAGAAATGACTGCAAAGCAAACATGTCTATTAACAAAAAGCAGTGATTACTGGTTGGCACTGGGCCAGTATCTCTACATAAGCAATGAACTGATGCCTACAACTGTCTCTGTGCCATATGGGTACTGCTGCAGCAATGAATTCGATCCAAGGCAAGGTTAAGAAATGTCAAATTTAACTGGGGTTTAATTGATACTGGTAAGAGGTTCTAAATAAAGAAACAGTGTATGCACCATCAGAAACGGGCAACACGTCAGGCTCTAGCCTCCCAGTTTGTTGGCAACGCAGTCACAGCCAGACATTCAAATTAGTTTTCAAACTCAACTTTTTCAGATAAGATTTTTGGGGGGGAAGTTGGATTAACAAGTTTATCAGCAGCTAATTGAAGCTGAACACCCTATCATTAATCAGTCTGGTTTCTTCTCTTTTCACCACGAAGTTATTGCTTACACAAACCATGTAGAGAACTCAAATTCAACATGTCCGGCATGAACTCATTCTTTCCCCAAACTCATTCTTATACCCGTACTTCCTGTTCAGATTATGGTCCCACTGAATGCCAAAGTGAAAGATCTTCAAGTCATCTTGACTCCACCTTTCTCACCTGCCACACCCGATAAGCCAGTGAGACCCACGACCTCAACTTCACAGATGTCTCCTCCATGTGCCCCAAGCACCACCTGCCCCGCCCTCATCCTCTCCCACCTGAGTTACAACAGCCTCCTAGCTGGAAGGCCTGCCACTTTCCTCCCAATGGCTAGACCCAACTGCTAGATGCTTTACTGCTCCAAACCCCTGGTAGTTTGTTTTCTGTATCTCCTAAGATAGAATTCAGACTTGGCCCCAGGCCCCCTGTCTTCCTTGTCCTTCCCCATGCATGTGCATGCATCTATGTCTGTACTTTTCCCTCTGCTTAAAACAACCTCACCCTCTCCTTAAATTTTTACCTGAAAATTAAAAGGGAAAAACTCAACTCTAACTTTTCTGAGAAGTCTTTCCCACCCTCAAGCAGAACTGGTCTCTTTTTCTCTGCACTCCCACAGCTTTGTTCATAACTTTATTAGAGCCCTGATCTGATGCATTAGAGCTGTGTTTATGTCTATCTATCCATCTCAATTATGAGGCCCTATGATTCCTATCCATCTCAGTTATGGAAAATCATGCCATTTATCTTGATACAGCCTAGTTCCCCACAGAGCTGGGCCCGACTCTCCGGGTGGAGTGAAGAATACACAGAAGGGCATACTCAAGCCATGCGGCTAGGCTTATTGAACTCACATTAACAACAGTATACGACCTCTCACTCATAACATGACAGAGGAGATACCCCCTCTACACCCAGGAGATGGACTAAGTTCAACCAGGTGTGTCTTGTACCAATTAGAATGACTACAATTAATGTTTGCTGAGCACTATGTTTTGCTAAGCATTTTAAAATCAGTTTCATTTGTTATTCACAACAGTTCTATAGGGTAAGGATTTTTCTCCGCTTTTTTAATTCTCTAGCCCAGGATATGGCACCTACTGGGTGAACAATAAATATTCTTAATATTCTTAATGAATAGTATACACACTGTACTATTACTCTCATTTTACTGATAAAGTCAAGACTGATTTGAGATGCAGAGAAGTTAAATAACTTATTCAAGAGCTATGGACTGAATTAGATTCCTCTAAAATTCATATATTGAAGCCCTAACCTCTAATATGACTGAATTTGAAGAGAGGGCCTTTAGGAGGTTATTAAGGTTAAATGAGGTCATAAGAATCAGATAGGATTGGTGGCCTTATAAGAAGAGTGCATATACACAAGTAGGCCATGTAAGAACACAGCTATAAAGCAGCCATAAGCCAAGAAGAAAGTTCTCATGGGAACCCAACCATGCAAGCACCCTGCTCTCAGATTTCCTCCCGAAAGGTGAGAAAATAAATTTCCATTGTTTAAGTCACCCAGTCTATGATATTTTACTATGGCAGCCCGAATTGACTAACATATCAAGTTACACACGGCAAGTAGGAAATGGAAAAATCAAGATTTGAACAGGGATTAACAGATTCCAGAACCTTTACTCAGCTGCTTTGCAACACTTTTCAAACTATATGTTGTGATCCTCTAGTTGGCCCGGAGTTCAATCTAATGGTTCACGATCAGCATTTTTTTAGGAAATTGAATGGGCAAGAAGAGAATTGAGTAGGACAGAATAGAATTGAATAGAATTCAACAGAATTCAATAGAATTCAATAGAATAGAAAAATACCAGAGTGTATCACACATAGGAAGAATAAGTATTATTTTATAAAATTTTTTTCCAGGAGTGCGTGGGAAAGCGTGGAGGGGTATATGTATCCCAGTATAAAATGTATTTCTTACTATGAGTTATAGGCAAAAAAATTTTTTTTTAAATTTTTATTTATTTGACAGAGAGAAGCATAGCGAGAGAGGGAACACAAGCAGAGGGAATGGCAGCGGGAGAAGCAGGCTTCCCGCTGAGCAGGGAGCCCGATGTGGGGCTCGATCCCAGGACCCCGGGATCATGACCTGAGCCAAAGGCAGACGCTCAATGACTGAGCCACCCAGGTGCCCCGGCAAAAAATATTTTTAAAACGCCATAGTATTTGCTATACTACTTCAAAAACATCTCATTCATCCTATCTCTAGCCAAATATCCTCTGATATAAGCACCATGGATGAACCCCAATATTCATACTTTTTATACAATATCTTAATCACAGCTCATCCCAACACGGCATGATTTGTCATTTAAGCTCTGCACATCACATATATATGTGTCCTTACTCATTTTGTGCCATGGTTTTTCCTTACAATAAGGCATGGAAGCTGGGCCCCAAGCTTTACTGTCCATTCTTACTCCCTGTTTCCTATGACCTTTAACTCGCTCTGTATCCTTATGGCTCATTCATCTCAGGGCTTATCCATTATACATGCACACTAAATATATATAAAATAAATTTCAATTGATTCATTCAATCAAGTAGATTATATCCACTGGAGGGTCTTCATAGCAGGCACTAGTGACCCATAAAAACCTGGAGATTACAGCAGAAAATTCAGTCTCTAAGGAGTCTAAACTCAGTTACAGAGAGATAAAGCAGGCACTAGCTCCATTCCTGGAAAACTTGGCTTTTTAAGCCAAGAACCACTCCATCAGTGGATTTTTTTAATGCTAAGACAGTGTAAATATCCAAATTTTTTTTCAGGCTCTGTCTTCATCTCCACATGGTAATCAGGCTCATCACCTGTGGTGGGGGGAAAGCGTGGGATGTCCACCCCAGTGAGACAGACTTGGTAGCACAGATTACAGTCACCTCAGGGACCATATTTGGGTATGTATGGGCCAGATGGTTAGCTACTGCCACAGAATGATCTGTCTGGATTCTGAGTAGGGAAGCCAGATATGCTCCAGAAGGAAAGATGTACCATCCATTGGTCAGCATTGTGGAGCGTTTGAAAGTGCACCTATCTGACTTCCGAAGAGCAGAAATCCCTTTGATCTGGGGTCAGCGCCAGCATACCTGGCTTGCTGACTTTCTGGGGTACAGCCCACTCCACAAAGGGTGCCTCAAACTGACAATGTGCACTCCAGTGTCAGGGACCATCTGACTCTCCACAAGGGACTTCCCTCTTCCAATTTCTGGAGTTAATGCCTCTTCCTCTGGGTGGATACGGTCTCTCATGGGGATGGGGGTGAGGGAGTAGAAGATGGGTTCAGCTTTCCCCTTACTCCTTAATTCAGCATCATCCTTTTCCAAGGTCCTATACGTTCTGTGACCCAGGTATGAACCTAGCACAGGTTGGAATTAGGGGAGAGAGTCTCTGGTCTACCTTATTCTAATGTAAAGTGTTTTTGTTAGTTTTCTGACTGCTCAGCGTCTATTCCATCTTAATTAAGTAATAGATCCCAATTTCTGATATGCTATTTCTCTCCCGGTATATTATGTCTCAGTCAAGAGGCTCCATCATCCCCAGCCCCAGTCATATGACCCTAACTGGCCAATCAAGTGCTCCCTTCCTAGAGTTTGAATCATGAGAATAATAGTCAAATAGTCAGAACTGTTTTTATCACTGGGGCAGTCCTTCACCCTGACAAGACAGTTGGGTAGGCGCTTTATCCAGAACTTTTAGAGCTACATGTTTCCTGTTCTTTCCAAACCTGGTTCTCAGATGAACAACTTCCATACCTTTCCATAAATAATCCCTTTTGCTTAAATTAGCCAGCATTCGTTTCTATTGCTTATAACCAAAATTGCTAACAGTTTCCTGTCAAAAGAACAAAGATCAGGCCCGTACTCTCGGGATCAGGAGACAGGGGGCGAGAAAGGTAGTAAAACTACAACTGGCAGATAACCAAGCCCAACCAAGAGACCATGAGCCCAGACTCTGTACTACTTATTTCTAAAGCCTTACACACTCAGCACACACTTTATACATAGCTGACACTCAAAATTTACTCACTGAAACACAGACAAAACTTACAACAGCATGAATATGACTAAGAGAGAGAAATAAATGGTGCTGAAACATTATTCTGAACAGTAGAAATTTCAGAGGAAAGAAACAGCTCTCAAAAAATTCACTGTTACCTTCTTCATCTCTCCCTCTCCCTCTAGCTCGCTTCCACTCCATGTTCCCCCCACTTTCAACAACAAATAAAAATTTCAAAGCTTCATCCTGGCCCTCTCATTTGTTAGGGCAGAAAATGCAGTGTCTGTTATACCATGGAGTAAAGCAACGAAGCAATGTAAAATAAAACCAATGTAAAATAAAGGCTTTCAAAGAATTCCTAAATTTTGATCCTTTCTGATATTCCCCTGACTCCAGTTAATAAAAATAGCTACAGTTAATAAAACATTCTATCCACTCCTTTTCAATGCTGCCTATTATTCTTGAATGCTCAAAAGCCCCAGGCTCCCAGCCAGGTCAAAAGGTTTCACAAAACATCCACGAATTATTTCGAAGCAGAGAGACTCCCACAGCATGTCTCCCCGGAAGCTGTAAGGCAAGAAAATCCATCTGCTCTTTCTGATCGAAAGCCAGAATTCACTGAGGAGATATAAAGAAACCACCAGATAAAGGTTTCTTCTCATTTTGCACCTTCAACCTATAATCCCAGGTACACCCCTCACCTAAGTAGAAGCGTTCTCTCCCAGGAGAAGAATCCCAATGTACCTTCTACGACAATATATTTTCAACTTCTTTTTATAACAACTACAAATTCAGTTTAAAAAAAAAAATCCATTCTCCAATAGGCTGGAGGGCACAAGTAGTTTCTTCTCCCGAGCACTGAAGGGAGAAAACTCTCCCACCTTAGCCCTGTTGCCTTTTCTCTTTCAATCAGACTTTAGCAGGTTCAAGTTGAGCCTGCTAAAGAGGTACCTCTGTTCACTCCCCTGTCAAACCAAACCTTTATGTTCAGCCCTTTGGCTTTGCTGGATGTTGTCATAATACTGCGGTTCCTGCAAGCAACACAGTATTTACAGCCTGAGAACCATCTACATTTGATTCCATATCCCAAGCCCCACTTCTTCATGGGTGGATGGTGACCTGAGGGTAAGACCCTTAACCTGCAAATGCCTGTAGCTGCTAATACATGTAATTCTACCCTGATTCAGTCCTGATCCAGGGCCAAACAATTGATCCAAGGTTGGACCTTATATATCCTACCAACACTGTCAACGGAGAAGAGGCTTTGAAACTAAGAAAAGGAACAGGTTCCAGGGAGGGCCAACACTGAGATGCCAATCACTCTGCTGTAACATTTGCATTTTTAAAATCAAACTGAACTTTTTGGTAACCAGAATCCACACTCTCCTAATGAACTCAAAACATATCAGTATCTTGTCTTTGCTTCTTGCTATGATACCTTCAACAAGTTTATGATAATTTTCCCAGAACTGAGTGTCCAGAATCTATTTGCTTTATGGATTCTTAGTCAAGTTATTCCTCATCCTGGTCTAGAGAACCTTAAAAGTTGGGGAAGATGGTGGAGTAGTTTTTGTTTTATTTTATTTCTACTGCATAGTCTTAGTACATGACAATAAACAAAAATAATTGTAAGCCAAGTAAATATTGTAAGTACCACTTCCCGAGCCCATAACATTTCACATTCGTTCATTCAAAAGACACTCCTTGAGCACCTATTCAGTCAGGCTCGGTACTAGGCACAATACAGGAAACGGTAAAGTGGGTGTTGGGTTTTTGTATTTTAGCATCTTGAATGTGCCACTGGCCATCTTCACCTTGTAAAACAATCTCCTTCATTAGCTTAAAGTCTCTTTTATAGAGATTGCTTTGCTGTCCTATTTCTGGGCAAAATTAGAACTTCTGTTAGAGCCTGTATTTCTACTTAGGCTTCTATCAGGCTTGGGTTTTTACAAATTATGACATTTTATTGCAGCAAAATTGAGTCCCCGGGCAGATTCTTCTACAGCAATTACAACAAAAAGTTCATTATAAAAGAAAATATTCCAAAGTCCTGCTGAAGGCAAATAGAGGCAGAGTCCTATTGACTTGTAAGTGTCTTCCCACTGGCAGTAAGAGCCACATTAGCTGGTGGGTCTCCGTGGCAGATTTTGTTGCTGTTGTCCCCTCTCCCCACTGTTACTATTTGCAGGATTCTCTCCCAGGAGAGGTTTTTACTGTAACTATCATCCTCTGTAAGCCCTGCCCCAATTTCTTCCTCAGGGTGATCTAAGACATCAAGGAACTAAAAATTAGTCCTTCTTGCCAAAAATAAAGGAGGGGAGTGGTTCTCAACTCTCCATACCCAGCCCAGTCTCCTTCACTGCATAATCAAGGTTCAACTAAATCCTGCCCTAAGCTAACTTTCTACCTTACCTTCTTAATGGGAAATTCTGCTCAACTGCTCAGCTTAGCACCTTCCAAATGGGTCCTGTTGCTTCCTCATCATGATTCCTTCACTCAAAACACCAGCCCGACCTCGAATATCCTTCAAAAATTCTGACTATTCTTGAATACCTAATTCAAACGCCACCCCCTCAAAAAAGCCTTCCCTTATAACTGATCCAGACTGAAGTCATCATACCCACCTTTTCTCCAGTTACAGTAATTAGACAGCTGAAAGACACTGAGGGTCTGAGTAAGGACAAGGGCAGCAGGAATGCAAAAAGAGAATAGATTCAGAATCCCTAATGGTGGTCAAATGGTCAGGGCTACATGGCTGAGAGTGGATGTAATTATTGATGCTTCTTTGCCAGAAAATCGGAAATGAGGTCAAGGTCATGAAGAGGACATGAACTTTTTCCCATACATGTAATTTCTACTAAGGTACAATATTTAGAACCTGAGGCAGAAATGACCACTGGTCTGATCTAAGGGGAAAATTCTTAAGATTTGGAATTTCCCAAAGAAAGCAGGAAGAAATATCTCTATACCACGGAGATCTGCTGCTGACTCTTAACTACAATAATTTCTCTTTGTGAAGTTACGCCCCCCCTCCCCCCTCAACTGGTTCTTTCATCACAGACACCCAACTTCAAATCAAAGATGACTGATGTCACTTCTGAGATTTTACTACTTGAAGTTTTGGAAATGAAGGTTATAGTTTTTGTGGCCCTTGAGCCATACATGTGCGTGTTTCAGTCTGTCTTGCCTGAAATAAATTTGCTACAATCACTGTTTTACAATATGCTAAAGATATATTACCAAAATAAGCTTGCCTCTCCACAGATTAAGTGAGCCAAAGGCATTGTGTTCCATCTTTACAATGAAATGCAGATTTCTCACTGAAAGACTAATCTTCAGTTTCAAAAGATTGAACAAAATGGTGCTTAAAAAGAATTATAGCTGGTTAAATATAAGCTGCTAAAAACATCTAAGACAAGAATATTCTTTGAGTATCAAAGCATTTTCATCTGCTTATGATTTAAACAATTTTTTTTCAACAGAAGACCTTGTCCTAGTATTTTCTTCTGAGATCAGCAAACAAAAATCAGTAAGTATGCTGACCCAGAGCCTTCTTTACCTAAATCATCTTATTCTCCCTAACTGTGTCAATGAGATTACTTCACACTGGGAAGAAGGGCCCCTCCCCCAGGCTTGACATCTCCCTAGCAGGGCTGAAGAGTTAAAATTCCTCTCCTCTGGTTTGGACCTACTTACAGCAGGACTGAAGTGAGTGCTGGTAGGACACTCATGCACCACTTCCCCTCTGAACCACTGCTCACTCATGGAGCGACCAGTTCAAGACTCTGCTTAAAATTATCCACCCCTTCTTGAGTCTTCTTGGCCCAATAGAGTAGCTTCTATCCTCCAATATTCCCTACTCTTCTTTCCCCTCGCCACCCTCCAGACACTTCCCTTGGGTCTTCTAGAACTCATGGCTTATCAGGACTAACTTCTCTGAATATATTACTTTCTCACGCCAGTTGGAATCTCAAGTAGATCCTAAAGGCACTGCTTTCTCTGCAGCTCCCTCAAGTGGTTGTCTGTTCTGTGGTAGCACTTGTCTTGAAGGAAGGGGTAGATCTCCTTTCTCACTGCCACATCCAAATGAATACTCCTGATTCTGCCCTGCAAACTTCAGCTTTACCACCCTATGCTTCCCACTGCAATGATCTACTTTCCTTTCCTCTCTGCCAACTGAAAGAACTTTTCCCTTGCTCACTCTCTTTCTCTCCACTTTTATTTCTGTAATAATTTTTGGTGGGTTCCACAGCCACATAAATCCTTGATTTTTTCTTTTCTTACCAGCTATTGGAATTATCCCATATCCCACCCCAGCCACTCATTTTCATGACCACATCCTTTCTCTTTTCAGCGCCAATAATTTTCACTTCAAATTTTCGATTTCAAGTATACCTTTCACTCATTATAACCCATCATCTTTTGAGCTCAATTCTTTTTTTACTTCAACTCCAATGCTTTGCCTCCCTTAGGATATCCAAATCTTTGGTCCCACTGCTCTTGTACTGTCCATCAGGTTCTCACTTCCCTCAATACCCCAGGTTAAATTCCATAGTCCATGTCTAAAATCACCCCCTCATGAACTCTCCCAGCTCTCCTGCTCATCTCTCCCACCAGAGACTCAACTGACAAAATGGCAATCCTGGCTAAATTCAGCTTTCTGCCTACTCCATGCCTACACCCAAACCAACACTAAATGTCAGAGAAAAATCTATAACCTCTCTAATTGAGCCCACTTTAAAACCATGACCACAAATGTCAACTGTGCCCTCCACATTAAGCTGGCATTCCAGCATACTGTCCTAGTCGATTCATTCTCCTGCCCTCTGAGACAAGTACATCTCACACACTCTTCTTCGCTTAGAACTCCAACACGTCCTATACATTCTTAGGTGACCACTTCATTTCTTATTTTAGTGAAAAAAAAAAACATACAGAAGACAACCCTCTCAACCTGCAGCCAATTGTACATCCTATCTCCTGCTGGGCACACATTTCACCTGCCCTCTTATAATAGTGATTGAACTGTATGTCGTTTCTGAGGCCTCTCCCTCCCCTTAGGCAGTGGACCCATCCCCTCTTACCTGCTCAAGGACTTTGAAACAGCAATTATCTCCAGTCTCTCCTGAGTAAGCATGTTTGGCCACCTACCAGATCATATATATCAGCAAACATTTTGTAATATTTTGAAAAAAAGAACCCCTCCCTTGGCCCTGCATCTTTCCCCAGTCCTGTTAATGCCACTTGCCATTTCTTGGCTCCCGTCCACAGGAGAATTATTTAAAAGAGTGTGTATGCTCTCTATACCCAATTTCTCACTCCCCATGCTTTCTCGAACCCCTTCCATTGGGGTTAATATCCCCTCCATGTCACTAAATCCACTCCTTTTAAGGTTTCTAGTGAGCTCTGTATATTGCCAAACTTGGAAGTCTTTTCTTGGTCTTCATCTAATTTGGCTTTCCAGAATCATTTGATAACTTATCACTCTCTTTTTCATGGAACACTTTTTCCCCCTTATACTTGGAACATCATATGTTTCTGGTTTTCTTCTTACCTCCCTGTTACCTCCCATTTCATTTACTGGATTCCTTACTCCTACCCAAGGCTCAGTCCTTGGACCTCTTTATCAACACTCAAATGATCTTCTCTCTTCTATTGCTTTCAGTGCTATCTATGTGTTATGGCCCCAAGTACATGTCTGCATCCTCTGGCTTCTCCCATAAACTCCACATACATCCGGCTCCCTATAGGACATCTCCACTTAGATATCTAACAGGAATCTCTGCAGACTTCAGAACAATCAAAGAATCCATACCAGTGAGGACCAATAGCCATGAGAAGGTGCTTAACGTCACTAATAATCAGAATGTGCCAAACAAAAAGCAAAACACATTTTTCCCATCACATCATTATTACCAATTATGCTGCCATGAATATTTATGTACATGCCTTCAGTGCACATGTGCCTGCAATTCTGTTGGGAACTATGGGGCCACAGAGCCTGTAGAAGTTCAACTTGAGATAAAGCCCAATTTTTCTAAAGTGTTTATATATATATTCTCAGCCATGTTTCAGTCTCCCCTCTTTAACCTCCCTGTGGCTACTACCAGTCACTTTTGTTTTCATCAGCCTGCTGTGTGTAGTGTTGTGACATCATGTTTTTAATTTGCATTTTCTTGATTACTGGTCAGGTTCAACACCTTTTCCCTAGGGGCCAAAAAAACTCAACTATAGTATTAGGAATGCCAGCTCAGGTGGTTAAACTATAAAGGAAACCAAGTGGGGGATGATCATAAAAATCAGGGGAATTGTTACCCTTGAGGGGAATGGAAGATAAACAACCAGAAGAGGGTATGTAGTGGGGGAGGGGCCTTCAGAATGCTGGCCGTTCTGAATCTCTCTCCCTGTGTGCAGTAGTGAAATGGGAGTTCACTCTGTGATCAGACATTGGCCTATAACCTTGTTCAGACATTGACCTATATAACCTATAACCTATAAGTCTTGTTTTGCACACTCTTCTGTATTTGTCTTACTTCACAGTAAAAATTTCAAATAAAAGGTTAAGTAACAAAATTAATATAATTTGAGTACCCACTATGTGCAGGGTCATCATATGACAAATATTGGGGATCATCGAAGAATGAGGAAGGTTCTTTCCCTCGAGGTGACCATGAATCACACAACTAATAGGTGGGCAGCATGAACTGCTTCTAGAGAACTGAGAATCTGTGAAAGATGTTGAAGAGGAGAGAGATTTGTGATGGGCTGTCAAATGTGACTAGGATTAGATAAGCAAAGAATAGGAGGCATGACGGACACCTTTTGATTGTGACTGGAGTCAACTCAATCTACAAACATGCACACACGCACACACATACACTGATACTCAGCTGCCCATAGTCATACACATACTTGCTGTATTAGTTTGCTAGGGCTGCCACAACAAAATCCCATAGACTGGGTGGTTTAAACAACAGAAACGTATTGTCTCAAAGTTCTGGAGCTAGAAGTTGGAAATCAAGGTGTGGGAAGGGTTGGTTCTTTCTGAGGTCTGAGAGGAAGAATCTGTTCCTGGCCTGGAGATGGCCATCTTCCCCCTGGATCTCTTCACATTATATTCCTTCTTTGAATGTCACTGAGTCAAAAGTTTCCCATCTCATAAGGATACTGGCCATACTGGATTAGGGTCCACCCTAATGACTTCATTTTAATTTGACTTCCTCTTAAAGACTCTCTCTCCAAATAAGGTCCCCTATAACTGGGACATAATTAAACCCATAACACTTACATATACACTCACAAATTCACATATACGTGTACTCCCATACACACAATCACACACAAACTCCCATTCACACAGACTCATACACATACCCTTACACACATACATGCGTATGAATTGCTCCAGGAAAGCAAACTCTCCAATGCACTCACACACACCTCCACGTATTCTCAGAATACACTGACATACACATACATACTCACACCCAGATTACACTTTCCCACATGTACTCACACACAGTCACATGTGAGCATCACATACAATCTCACATCTGTAAGGGAGATGCTCTTTCTCCCAGTCTGCTCCTCACAGCACCCTGTCTCCTTGGAGGAATGTGACCCAGGCCAAGGAAAGCAGAGCCTTCACCAAGGGTGAGTCAAACTGGAACTAAGAGAAGACCGCCCCGGGGATGCCTAGGTGGCTCAGTTGGTTAAGTGGCTGCCTTTGGCTCAGGTCGTGATCCCAGGGTCCTGGGATCAAGTCCTGCATCGGGCTCCTTGCTCGGCAGGGAGCCTGCTTCTCCCTCTGCCTTTGCCCGCCACTCCACCTGCTTGGGATCTCTCTCTCTCTGACAAATAAATAAATTAAATATTAAAAAAAAAAGAGAGAGAGAGAAGACCGCCCCCTTTCTCTCTGGTGGCAAATTTGGTAAGAGGGTAAGAGTACAAGTAGGTACTCCAGGCTGCTACTGGAAACACTACTTCCTAGTCATCTGGGGATAAGCTTGTCTGCTGGAGGGAAATGAAGGAGACCCATGTAGGAGAAGAAGAAAGGGAGCCTCAGTGACCCTTATCCCCAGGTCCCATGACACCCTTCTCAGAGTCAGCTGCACTCTCACTTGCTAACAATTCAGTAACTCCCCTTTACTGCCCACGTTAGTTCAGACTGGGTTTAAAGAACACAGATTCCCTAAAAGGACATTCCAATGGAAGCCTAGGGAGTGAGAAGGGTACTGTGATGATAAGTGAGTGACTAAAATGGAACTTGTGGCCATGGTTGGGTTTTCTTTTTTTTTTTGTTCCATTTTGTTTTATTGTTCCAGAAGCATACCGTTCTCCAACCACACTGCCTTCTTTCAATACTTCACCAACCTCTCCCCCAGCAGACTTTGCAATCGCCCCTCCTCCTTACAGCATATACGTATGTCAGTCTCTCCAAAAGTACATCCTGCCCTCTCTATGAAAACCATGTACCTTCAAGGGATCCCCTAACTCACAATTTCAATTGTTTTCTCCACAGCACTTTATCATACCTTGGAATTATTTGGGGTGCTATTTACTTGGGCCTTTCTTCTCCTTTAGACTATAAGCCCCCTAAGGAGAGGAACTGGGGGTATGTCGTTCCCCCTTCTATTTCTGGCACCCAGCACTCAGTGTGATGCACTGCTGGGTGATTCAAGGCCAGTAGGAGAAACAAGGACAAGACTGATGGAGTCTCCATTATTGCAGGAACTCTTCAGCTGTGGCCCCCAATCCAGGCCTTTTGAAAAAACCATTTTCAATTGGCAGTTTCACCTTAGATTCCTACGCCTCTCACTCACTGAAGTGGTGCTGCTTTCAACTCCTCCATGACTCTTTCCCTTAGTCTCCAGGCTTCACTCCACAGAAATCTGCTGCGTGACCTGCCTGCTTAAAGGGTGTAGTGCCTGGGCCCCTTATTTTCAGCACAGCCACCGGTGGGTCACTTTGTTTTGGTTTTAGCCAAATGAGAAAATATGTTGAGAATTTTAAAGTGACTGAACAAGTTAAAATGTTTTAATTCCTGTCCCCCACCCCCACCTCCATTTTTTTGAATTTCTTAACCCCTAAGGCTTCCTCAGAGGGCGTGCCACAGGCAATGCTGGATTTCTTGAGACAGAGCGGTGAAGAGCAATGTCTTGCTCAGAAACACACACGGTGACATCCAACTTTCTGTCAGGAGAGCGCTCTTTGGGGCTAAGGAGAGAGGACTGCTCTAGAGTCCCTACTCACAAAATCCCGTTTGAGGAAAAACAACTGTTTCTCAAAAAAACACCCGTGAGAGAAGCGACCATGGTTTATTGACATTCCAGAGTCTTAGATACCAGAACGCTCATTTGCCACAGAGAGTCCTCTAGGAGAAAAAATGGTTAACTGTGGTGTATTTAACACACCTGAAATCCACATTTGCTTTTCCCTTTCCTTTCAGACTCTCCATCTCTGGAAAACCAAACTGACAAGTTACTGGCAATTCAGTACTGTGTAGTATCGCGTGTCAGAAATCAGTACGGAACGTTACACTCACTTTGCCTGTAACTTTTTACAGCCTTTAAATTGCCATCTCTCTAAGTACATTTCTTCAAACAATATTGCCATTTGAGCGGTATCAATCAGACAAGATTGCCCTTGGACATCAAAACTCTCAGAGACAGCCCTCGTGAATAAATTCTGATTACTGTATTCCAAAGAGAAAATGCATTTTTTCGGACGGTTGTGAGCTGTGAGTGGGCATTTAATAAAAAATAATATCAACTTCTCATTTGTAGGTGTCTGGTGCTCAAATAAGGGAATTTTTCTACCACAACCACCCCAAGCCTAGCTCCTTCTTAGCCGTGGCCTTAACACTCTATTGCTTTGCCTAATTCCTAATTCTAAGCAACTCTCATGACCTACTTTGTTTTGTTGATTAAAAAACACACCGGTTTAAACTTCACATTTCAAGTTTGATTGCTGTGGGACAAACTGGCTCATAAATCTTCGCTAGGCTACTAGTAACTAGGGAGAAGTCGCTTTCTTCGGTAAACATCCCCTGCTTCTCAGTAATAGGGTGCCTTCCATCACCCAGAGGTTTTTTCCTTTTAATTGAGTGTTTGTTGAAGCATGACTCTGAGATAGGAGGCCTATTCAGGAATAGAAATTGCAGCCCAAAGTACCCATTACTTACCTGAGACAGGGCCTGAGACCAGCTACACCTTACAGAACCAGGATGCCTGGGCATGCGGATTTGGGCTGCGGGGCCAAACAGCAACGTTGCCAAAAACCTCGGAGGCACAGGGAGATCAGGGGAATCTGGGCCTGGGTAGCCTCTCCACCTCCTGCAAAGCTGAGGGTTAAAAAAAATAATAATTGCAACCACTCTATGTTCACTTCCTCCTCACCTCCCACCACCCCCCCAAAAAAAAATTCCTCTCCCTGAATGGAAAATTCAACTTCTTTGTATACCAGAACCACATCTGTGTTTTTCCCACACATTTTTCCTCTCTAGAAGTCCGGTGTCTGCTTTCAAAGCTTCTCCTACTCTTTGAGAGGAGAAGAGAAAGAACGCTTTTCGAATCTCCATTTTGCACCCGGCATTTTATTAGCTGCTTTCCAAAAAGGCAATTCTCTTGGTCCACGAGTTAGGGCTCCTGGGAAGACATTTGCTCTGTCTTAGCTCTCCCAGTGCTGATCTCATGGGCCCCGTTTTTCCTAACCCGGAGTTCTTCTTACACATCAATATGGATAAGGTTTTACTTTGAACTGTTCATTCTTCCAGGAATGACAGATGTCAGATTAAAGTGCAAAACTCCCCAACTTTACATTCCCTGCATTCACCTCCAATCAAACGCATCCTGGTGTTTCTCAGCGGGAAGACATTCCTCATTATGGCCCTCCTCCTCCACAACGCCAGGCAACTTCTCCCAGCCCTTCAGAGCTTACACTATTTTGCACATACACTTCTCACCCCTGATGTGAGGCCGTATAGTGTCTTCAAGTGTGATTATTTGAATTCTAGCCGAATCATTTGAGGTATATTCGGGTGGCCCCCTGTCCTAAGCTGAACCTTGCCATGCTACAGAAATGGCTTATTACGGGTACCTAAGAATAGCTAAGGCTTTTCTCTTGGCTGGGCTTAATTGTAGTGTGACCCCTCCCTGGTATCCAGCATATTGTAAGCCCCTTGCCTTCAGACAAAATGGTGCCAAAAATCACAAATATTTGCCTCACAGAAATAACTGAAGGTTGTTCTTCTCTCTACTATCCAACATAGCAAAATAACAGCTTTGAACCTTGCTTGTCCTTGCTGCCCTACTCCTTTGCCCATGGCTTTTCTGTCACTAGGCCCTGTTTTCCCTCCCTATCAACTATCCATTTCTGAGTAACAGCCTAAAACCCTTCCCAAAAAGGTGGGAGAAGCACATGCCTGTGAATGAGTATATTTAAATACTCACTGGAGGTTGAGTCTTTGGGCATCTATTATAATAAACTTTAACATATTATTACAATTCAATAAGCAACCATCTATGACATGTGTTGGCCACTATAGTTTTGGTCACAAATCGCAGAAACTAACCTCAACTCACTTAGACAACAAATGAGAATGTATTGGGGAAAATATTAGAGAATGCCACATCTAAGTCATGGAAAGAACAGAGATGTAAGGTGGGCAAAAGTCAAGAGGACTCGCAGACTCAAAAAAGAAGTCTCTCATTTTCTCTCCATCTCCCTCCCTATCCATCTCCCCCTGGCTTTCTCTGTGTTGATTTTCCCTCACATTTACTCCTTATGGTTTTTGACTTAACATCTTACATCTTCCACCACCGGAGAAGACCTGACTGTCTCTCTTGGTTCGACTTTGTAAATCCTGGGATAGGATACTAGTTGGCTTAGTTTGGGTCAGATGCTACCTTTGAATCAATAAAGGGGATGGGAATGAGCTGTGCACTTTAAGAACATGGCTTTGACTATAAGTGTGGAGAAGAAAAGCACTACCCAAAAGAGAAGATGTTTAAGTTAGGGTAATGATAATTATTGGCAACTGATAAGCCCCTGTGTCTGTGGTTTATTTAACATGATGAAAGTTTATTTCTTGCTCATGACACAGTTCTGGTCAGATGACTCTTCTCCACAAAGAAGCACAGGAGGAAGAGGAAACAGGTTTTGCTGAAATCATCTGGTCTCTACCATAAGAGGTACACTATCCCCTAGTAAAGGGGATCCAGGAAAGGCATTCTCAGTCTCCCAAACAATAGGTGTCCATTGTGCTGGACATAATATATCAGTGTGTAACAACAGTCACCAAGGAACAATTATTTCTGGAAAAAAGCTATAAACGGACCAAAGATATATAATACACAACAAAACTGAAAATGAAGTTATGAGAAACAGGAAAAATGGGGGTTTTAAGAAAATGTTGCCTATGTTCAGATAGACAGTCCTAAGGAATATTCTTGTTTGATTATCCCATGATCTTACAAAATACCAGGTTTCTGTTTCCTCCTTCACTGCCCCAAAAAATGATGAAGCCATTTTATTTGTGTATATATACCCACGAGATCATCATCAGTGCCAGATATTGCAATGAGCTAACAGTAAAAGCTGGAATCAAGAACTTTCCTTCTTCCAATTCCTTGATCCCAGGCTTAACCGCGTTTCCTCTTAGGATCTTTATTTGCTACAGAGACTGCAGCTGATTCTTTTTTCCAGCCCTGACCTTATCATTTCAATTAAGCAGCCTCTTAGAAAAAAGCATACAGCAATCCTCATCAGTCTCTTTTAGTTATGTCTAGGTCAAGGAGCTGCCTCTCACTCCCACCTGCAGTGGAATTTCAATGATGCCTTTGGGCCCTGCTCCCCTTCATTTTCCATTTTTCCTTCTGTTACTCCTGACAGAACATCTACCAGCTCTAGAATTTCCCTATGTCACACCCATCCAGGCAGGTACCTCTGGCCACCTTTATCACCTTTCTCATAACTTATGTCAAAGTAATTGTTGGGACAGTCCTTGGGGAGGGGGGCAGAGTAAACATGGAGGAAGCTAAAAACTGCAGGACAGAAAGAAAGTCTACCTAAGCGCAATGACACCTCCAAAAAAGTCTTCAAGACTGATGAATGGGTACAAACCTTTGTAATTTAGGGAGAACCTCAAGTCAAACCTTTAAACTCACAAGAGCATCCCAATCAAATGCCTTTAAGTCATAGTTCATTCTTCGGATTCAGAACTTGAGTCCAACCTGAAGTAGGGCACAAGTATCAAACTGTTCCTCCTTTAATCCTCCACATTCCCCCAATGCCCTCACAAAAGAACTTGCCAGATACCATCCGCTCATCTCTCTTTGACTGGAAACATTGCAGCAAGACAAAGAGTGGAGTGAACTACCCACCGCATGACAGAGCAGCAGAGATAGTTCAGGAAATAAAACTCAGGATTTCCTCCCTGGTGCCTACCTTAGCATGCAGCCATTCTGCTGCACATGTTTTTCATAATGTACCTCAGGGGTTTGAATTATTGCTGGGTTTTGCTTTTTTAGGTGGATAGGGAGAATTCAGGTGGAGAACACTAGTAAAATGCAAGAAGTTAAAGCATTATTGGTCTAACAAATAGAGAATGTTTTGTTCCAGTTGAAAGAGCTCCAATATTTCATCCCAAAGTCATCTTCTGGGAAAACCGAAATGTAAGGAGTCTGACACACACTGAATAAGATTTAGTAGGCACATTTCCAGGGTATGCACAGAGCCCGTGTTTTGCTGATTTTACACTTCCTCTTTAACCTTAAGTCTACCTGGCCAAATATCTATAGTGCTTCCTGCGAGCAAACTTTCAGGGCAATGCAGTCAACAGAGCACAACATTTTTATTATATATTAGTTTCTCTTTTCACATGCTTGTATTTGCAAGACATAAGCCCCGATCATAGTCAACTTTCTCCTCAAATTATACAAAAACAGTTTTGAAGATATTTTATTTTATAGAAAAAAGGACTGGAAGAAAAAAATTACACACGTATTCATAACAATTGCTAGATGAATATATTTTTAGGTGTGGGTTTTTTTCTACTTCTATTTTCTATTATTTCTGAAATCTCTGCCAAGAGGTTTTTTTATTTTATTTTATTTATTTATTTGACAGAGAGAGAGAGAGAAAGAGCACAAGTCGGCAGAGAGGCAGGCAGAGAGAGAGGGAGAAGCAGGCTCACCACTGAGCAGAAAGCCTGATGTGGGGCTCAATCCCAGGACCCCGAGATCATGACCTGAGCTGAAGGCAGAGGCTTTAACCCAGAGCTACGCGGGTGCCCCTAAGTTTTGGGGGTTTTTTTAAACTTATTTTGGGGGGCACACAAGCAAGGGCTGGAGCAGAAGCAAAGGGAGAGACTCTCCTGCTGAGCCCAACATAGACTTAGATCACACTGCTCAGAGATCACAACCTGTGCCTAGTCAAGAGTCCCAAGCTCAACCAACTGAACCACCCAGGCACCCCCAGATTGCTTTTTTAATCAGAAGTGAAAGGGGGTGCTGGGTGGCTCAGTGGGTTAAAGCCTCTGCCTTTGGCTCAGGTCATGATCCCGGGGTCCTGGGATCAAGCCCCGCATCGGGCCCTCTGGTCAGCAGGGAGCCTGCTTCCCCCCACCCTCTGCCTGCCTCTCTGCCTACTTGTGATCTCTCTCTCTGTCAAATAAATAAGTTTCAAAAATCTTAAAAAAAAAAAAAGAAGTAGTGAAACACGGGTGCCTCAGTGTCTCAGTCGCTTAAGCGTGGGGCCCTTGATCTCCGCTAGGGTCATGATCTCAGCGTCCTAGAATCAAGTCCCTAGTCAGCTCCACCCTTAGTGGGGAATTGAGAGAGCAGAATAAGGCCAACTTCATTTTGTGCTACACCTGTCATCTTATATATAACCCCTACACGACCTGCTCCTGAGAAAGGTCACAGAATGTCAGAACATTGCCTAGCCGGTCCTTGAACCAGTTTGAGTTA
>CM053606.1:69611976-69672315 GCA_028646535.1 Procyon lotor | reverse complement strand
ACATGACTACGCAACTTTCTGCGTGATCACTGGCCCCTATAAAACTGTTACGCCCTTTGACCTAGGGGTCCAAGTCCTGACCCCGCTGTGTCGGATATACTTGGGCCCACGCTCGAGCTTGCAAATAAACCCTCTTGCGTTTGCATTGGTATCGGCTCCTCGGTGGTCTCTCGGATTCGTAATCCGGGGCATTACAGAATCTCCCTCTCTCTCTGGCCCTCCCCTTGCTCACCCTCTCTCTCTAAATAAATAAAATCTTAAAAAAAGAAAGGAAGGGAGGGAGGAAGATTAAAAATAAAAAAGAACTGAAACGAAGTTACCACCTATGACGGAAAAGTACTGTTCCAAGTTTGCCCGTGTCACCTCTAGAGGACAGGTTCACGCCCTTGAGTGGCAGGTAAGGAGTTCCTGGAGGCTGTCGTAAGACGCACCGTGACACCAGGTCAACCTGAGCCCTCGGCTTTAAAGCCCAGCACGGCTCCTAGCTCGCTGTTTAACCTTGGACTGGTTGCATCACAGCTCCGGCGCTTCAGGTTTCTCCTAGCTCACCTGAAAATCTGTTCAAGTAGGCAGTTAGTTAGGTTCTAGCAGGGCACCCAAGGTCAGTGATGAGGAATGCCCCGCCAGCCTTGGGGAAGGTCAAGGTGTGTCCTGGTAGCCGGCACAAGAAGCTGGTTCAAACCGGACAGGACCAAGATGGTGGAAACCACGCCGGGAACCCACCCCCCCAAACCGGGAAGAAAAAGCGCCGGAAGCCAGTGTCCCGCCCCAAGCAATGAATATTCTTCCGCCTACTTAGCAACTGTCAATAAAAGATAGAAACCCAACCTGCCTCCTTCCACGACTCCTTTAGGTCTGGCTGGGTCAAGACCTCCCCAGTACAGCCAGCAACAAATCAGGTTAAATAATCATCTTAACTATGAGGCGAGGAAGCTGAAGGGAACTTGTGGGAGAAAAAGCTGTTGTTGTTGTTGTTGTTGTTGTTGTTGTTGTTGTTGTTGTTGTTGTTGTTGTTGTTTTTCTTCCCTTTGTCTCTTATCAGGCTTCTCTTCTTGCTAAGACCTGCACCCACCCTCCCTCCGCTCTACCGGAGCCTCAGAATGCAAATAGTGCCGGTCCTTATAAGCAACAAGGAGTTAATGGTTTCTGTAGAATAGAGAACATCTGAGGAAGGACCAGGAGAGAATGGTGAAGCTATCATATGGGTTTTCCAGCCAACTGTTAAACATCTTGAGGCCAGGACCCTTGGCTTCAGGAAATAAATGACTTGTGATGGACAGCTGGACCTTGTCCTGGTTCTGACCAGTTCCTGGATGCCCAAGAGGACACGTGCACCAGACCACAATCATCACTAAAACCCCAGTCCCCGAACAAAGACCAGACCCATGTTCCTTTCCTTTCCAAGTCTCCCAGATGATGGCCCATCTGTATCTGCTCCCTGTGTCTTTAATAAACTCTGCTTTTGCCTCCTGCTGCCTTGCATTTGCTTCTCATCTAGTATGAAGCCAAGGACCCTCTTGGCTGGTTCTGTAGGACCTGCTCTGGGTCATGGGAACCGGCTTGCCGGCATCAAAACCACTTTACAACCTAAAAGGCACAGGAGCCAGGAACATGCGGTTTCCTCCAATGTAGGTCAGGGTTTAGAAGGGCAGGGAATAAAGTTGAAAGCAAATGGGCAAATGATTGGCATAGCTATTATCCTTATTTGCCAAGAAATAGCTTTTTAAAAGCACTTCAAATGTGCTTAAAACCACATTCAGTAGTATTCCATACTGTTACTTTTTTTAGCTTCTTCCAAAGTAAATTTTGGGAATACACTAACCTCAAGGACAGGTCCAGTGACTAGCCCCAAAGAATAGTCTTCCATCCCACACCAAGACTCAAGCCAGTGATTCTCTTGAAGTGCTGCAAAGTACCCTGACTCACTTCCAGGAGAGTGTTCATAATGGGTTCCTGATTTCTTCCTGTGCCCTCCAAGGCATTCATAACACAGACATTCTTATGCATACTGAGATTTCCTATACTTCAGTTTCCATATCTTTGGCATGGAACGCTATTACCTATCGTACCCTGAAGCCCAATTTTCACTAAAGTACCTTATAAACTGTGAAGTGCTTTACACAAATGACTTGTCATTACCTTTTGATTCCTGTTCTTTTTTGCTACCCATTGCCACTCCTCTTACCAGGGACAACTTGGTCATCCTGACATGTTAAAAGACACCTTGAACATGTGTCAGAAAAAGCAGCCACCAAATAGAATAGCTTCTGCTAAATTCCCATGTGATCACAAACCAAATCAGCCTAAGGTCAATACAGAAAATGAACTTGTTGACATATTAGACTTCTCAACCAGCCTGACCACACAGATGCATACGTGTTCAGGGTCTTTTTCCAAAATACGACAATTGGTGGATCTATAAGCATGCTCTCATTATCGCAAAAGCATATTTAAGCACATTTTTAAAACAAAGTATTGAGCAAACAGAAAATCTAAATCAACCCTGAAACACAGTCACAAACACTGCCCCCTTATGGAATGTCTGCTCAGGGGTTTGGCATAGCACAGGCATCATCTCATCTCATTTTATCCTCCCAGCATCCTGCAAGCTGAGTATTATTATCCCCATTTTACTGACGGGAAAACTGAGGTTCAGAGATCTAAAATATCTTTCTCAATAAATAAATAAATAAATATAGATAGATAGATAGATATCTATATATATATATATCTTTCTCAAAGCCATGCAGCTAGCAAGCAGCAGAGCTAAAAGTTGGACCAATAATAATGCGTTGGCATTCTGCCCACTCCCAGCATTGCATCCTACCATAGAATGGGTATGTCTTCAGAGATCTCTGTTTTCCCTTCATTTCCCTTTTGGCGTTCCAAATGCAGGCTATGGACCTGGCAGGTCCACTCCACACCATGTGGCCCGCACCCAGGAAGAGCTCCAAGCAGGCTTCGCTGACCACAACAATGTGCCCCTCAGATCTCTGCTGACACTGGCAAGGTGCAAAAATGAGTGATGGTCCAGTGGCTGCTCTTGGAAATCCATCACCACGTTCACAAGGAAGCCGTGCTTCCCACTGCCTGCTCCTAGCTCCCAGCAGACCACAGCAGGGACGTTAAAGGAGGGCCATCCCAGGAAGAGAGGGGAAGCCTCTGACAGGCTCCCTGATGGCCTAAGATTCTTCCACCCCACTTTCCTTCCTTCTCTCATTCACTCAGGTCAGACCAGGCTCACCGTCTACTGGCTCTTCCCCATGCCCTCATAAACACTTGTTCTAGTCAATCTCTGGTTTGTCTGATCCAGTCTGGTGTCCGCTCCTAAGAGGACCCAGACTAAACAGCATTTCTTACTTAGTTCTAGTTCTTTCTCTCCCCCTTGTGCCTCCAACTTCCAGCATCCAACTTCCACAGCACCAGTGCCCTCAGCCAATCCACCCAACCCACCCACATCACTCCTCCCATGCTCCAAACTGGGGAAGTAACTAAATGTTTTCCCCATTTTCAACACCTCTCACTGCAAGCATCAATTCAATCCCCCTTTGCTGCTTGAATGGCCCCTCATCAGAGAAGAAGAAGAATGTTATAAATCTACAGCCGCTAAGGTGTAAATATTAACAGTTTAATGTGCTGTCTCCCCAGGGAGCCTGCATTTTAAAGAGGCCAAATGAGAGGGCAATCACTTAACCCAAAGAAATGAATAAATCTACAGATATTTCTTGAGTACCCAAGTCAGGGAGCTCAAGAGAAGCTGAATTCAAATTTAAAGAGTGTAGCTCCTGAATGGAATTTAAATAATGTGCCCCTTGGCTGCGAGATCTTTTTCTCACCAGAACAACTTACCCTGCTCAACAACACTTTGAAGACCATCCTAGATAAAACCTCCTCTCCTCTAGTCAGTGTTAGGTTGTTTTGTTTTGTTTTGTTTTGTTTTGTTTTGTTTTGTTTTGTTTTGTTTTGTTTTGTTTTTAAAGGTCCGCCTGGACAAGATCTTGTTCCTGCAGAGGATAGAGGAGTTTCAATCCAGCCCTGAGACCATCCAAACTCCAGCACACGAGGAGAGTCAAGATAATTCTCCACTCTTCCCCTGGTTCCTTCAAGTTACAGCCTTTTGCTTACAACAAGCTGGAGAAATCTACCGTTACGTGTTTTATCACAGAGGGGACACCATCTTGGGCCTTACAAAGCACTTGCCAGCCTCTTCACTGAGCACCAGGGGCAGGCTGTCTCATTTACAAAGCCTTGCTCCCATGAACATAACAAAATAAGCAATACCATCATCTTCCTGAAAGCTGAAAGTGAAGAATAAGTTAATACTTTCAAAGTACTTTAAGATATATGACACAGTAAATAACTTCCTATTGTTGGCTAGAAGGTGTTATGGGTGCTTGAATATTAAAACAAAATAAATACCCTCAAGCACTTAATAGGGTGAGTAATTGTGCAGTCATTCAAATGAATGCCCTCAGTGTAGTCTCCAAATCAAGCATAATACATACACACAGACCTCTTTTTTCACTCAAAAAAAGAAAAACTCATACACATATACACATACACATAAAAGCAACAAAAAAATTGCAATGCAAATTAATGCATCATTATTTTTCTGCATTCTAAACACAAAAGTCGAGAAATTTGCAGTTATGATAAGTCAAGGTCTTTGGCTCCAGGCCAGCCAGCATAGGCTAATGGACAATGACCCCAAGTTATTAATCTGCAGATCTGCTCCCACTTCAGTCATCAGCTAGCCATGGGACACTAGCAAAGGCATTTACCCAAACTGTGTCTCCATTTTTACATGTATAAAAGTAAAACAATACATTCAAATGATTTCAAGTTGGCTATTAGCTTCACAGGAAGGTTGTGAATATTCATGAGATGTGGCTCAAAAATCTTTCTCACCCTTAGAACAAAAATCTCACTGTGAACCAAAAACATTCCAAAACTATAGGGATGCCATGTCCCCTGAAATAACTCACCCTGAGTTATTGGAGTCAGACTGCTGAAGAAAACTGGCTGAATAGAAAAGGACATTCTAACCAGGAAAGAAAGAACTGAGTCAAGAAAGGGCTGAGGCTGATAACCATGTCCCTCCCAGTAATGGGACCCAAGGCTGCAGCAGCCTGAGCTGCTCACAAGGGCCTTGGGCAGTTTTAGGCAGCCTTATTCAAAAGCAAAGAGACTGTACCTTCCCTCCCCCACCCACACCCCTACACTACAGGAGAGTTACCTCAAAATACAGTCTCAATAAGAGAGAATTCCTCCAGGGGACTCTGGATACGGTTCAATCATCACCTCCTCCTGAGAGTCTTCCCTGATCACAACTGTCCTTTCTCTAGTTCCTCCATTAGAGGCCCTATGTTCCAATGATACCTTTTATATTCTGCTATAAATACTTGCTTTACTTATGTCTTCCTATAAATGATGAGTTCCTTGAGAGTAGAAGGTTGTGGGGAAGGAAAAATAATTTTCCCTCTACCTCTCTGAATTTTTGGCTGAAACCCCTCCAATAAAAAACATATTAATAAAATAACAGGAAACAAATAGACATTGATTAACAGGTATATCCCCATGTCTACATGGGAGACACGTAGGGGAAAAAGAGTAACTCAAAAAAGTGGCTTAGAATTCAAACTTAAAAACCATCTTACTAGAGAAAGGGGAGGGGAGATTATAGGCAACTTAGAGGACAGTGAATGGTTTTTAAGGAAGATGAACAGGCCCTCAGAAAAATAGATAGGAAGTGTGATAGTTTGTGACAAACTTTGGGTGTGGTATTAACTTCCAGTCTCCTCTCCTGTGACAACAGACAATCTTGATGAAACTCTTAAGGGGCCATTAATGACAATTGAGCTCTTTTTGGAGGCTTTATCTTTGCGCAGATAAAGAATGTTCAGAGAAAGCCCCTTCCTGCATTTGCTACTTTTCAAATACCTACAGCTCAATATAATCAGTATGCCAAAGTGACATATTTTAGGTGGCATATTTTGGGATGACATAGCTTTCAAGATTATACTCTTTAATAGGGGCCTAACACAGTTCTTGGCACATAGTAAGTACTCAATAAATTTCTAATGGCTAAGTGATATTAGCCATTAGATATTAGCCATCATACCCCCCCAACAAAGGGGGATAAAGTATATCTGTGCCCTTAAACAGCTAAAAATCCAGAAAAGGTGAATAAGACTAGAAACCAAAGATTTAGGACAAAGCAGAATATTAAGAGATGTGACCAAAACTTGATATGAATTTAAATGAAGAAATCACCTCAGGAGGGTTATGTCCATGTCCAGATCGAGACCCTCCCAAAAGAACCCACAAAAGGCAGTCTGGATGCAAGAGCACAAGGGTTTATTTCCAGCTAGCTGGGGCTCCCACTGGCACACACGACACAGCGCAGTGCTAAGGCAAGAAGCCCCGCCTCTCTCCTTTGCAGCATTTTTATGCATTTGTAAACAAGCACATACAGTCACTACACATGTAGGTGGAGTTCCTTATTCTTTATATGGCAATTACCTAAATCTATGCATTTCATTGGTACACCTGAACAACTCAGTGTCTAGGCATCATACAGGGAAGCTAAATTCCAGGAATAGTTTCACGCCCATACCCTTAGGCCTGTCTTTTTCTGGCATGCCCCGTCATGGAGGAACTTAAAACTGAACTCCACAAGGAGTGAAGGAAAAACACGGCTTTAAACAGGAGCGTAAATAAGGAACAACATCTGAGAAGCGGCAGGACCTCTGCAGTCCTTACAATAACCCACAAGTTCCCCAACCACATCTCCTACCAAACCCCTCACTCCCTCCAGACCAGCCATGCTGACCTCTTGCCTTTCTCTCAAGCTCACCAACAATTCTCTACCTCCGGGCATTTGCACATGTGATTCCCTCTATTTGGAATACTCTTCCTGCAGATACTCGCAGGGCAAACTCCTGCACTTCCTTCACTGCTTTCGTTTTTTCTGTTTTTTATCAATAGGTCTCGTTAAACAGATGTAAAACAACGTTTTAAGCTACTTAACTGTAAACTTGGGCCCAAGTGTTATTTCAAACTTGCCACGAGGGAAAAAGCTCCTGAGAAAGCCAGTTCCAAGGTTTCTCTCTTGTGAGACACGTTTCTAGCCAGGGAAAGTGGTTAGATAATATTGTTAGACTAGGTACAATAAAGGATATCTGGTTAAAAGTTATTAGGCCTGTCACAAGACAGATGATTAGCTGAGCAGATAAATCTAACTTTCCAAAAGGGAACCTTACTCTCATTCAAGTGCAGTGACTTAACTAGTGTATTTAACACTCAGAGCAGATCATTTTTTCTCTCTCCTCCCTACAATAGAATTCGTTTTAGAAATAGTCAGGAAATTAATAACAATAATGACCAGAGGAGAGTCAGAAACTGTGGACATTTTCTTTCATCGATCTTTCTATCCATACACATGCCAGTAATACAATTTAACAGTGAACAAAGTAAAAATAAATATCACAGTACAAAAAAGGAATGAAAGCAATGGGTTAATAACTTCATCACCCTTATGTATTTTTGGAAAAAAAGAGAAAAAGTTATATCCACATAAAGTTTTCCTCAGAAATGAATAAATCGCAGTTTAATGACAAATAGTAAGACTTTTCTAAAAATGAAGCAGGCATTGGAAATCACATGAGGGCAGTGATGGTGCATCTGCAGGTCAGGGGAAGGGCAGGGAGCCCACACCTTCTGACCACCTGGCCTTCAGGGGTTGACCTGGATTTCCTGTCCGTCAGTGACTGAGACCAGAGCACAGGATACTTCCCTGAACACTTTAGATCAGCCCGCAATAAAGATGAGAGACAGAAAAATAAATAAATAAGAATTTTCTAAAAACAAATTTCTATTTTAAAGATACTATTCACATGCAGTAGAATATCTCATGTATGAACTCGAGTTTTCACTGAGCAAGCAAAAACATGCGCTTCACTATTCACGCTCCGTTTCGTCGTCTTAAATTGCAAACACAGAGAAAATCTGGTCCAAAGGAAGGACGGAACTGATACAACCTGAGCTCTATTTCTTTGTCTCAACCATCACTCAGCTCTTGTTTCTGTCAAACCCACTATTTACAGACTAAGCTGGGGATAGAGGATGTGCACTGCTGCTGAGGCCCACCCTGATAATTCGGCATTTCCTTGTTCAGGGGGGCAGGGCAGGATACTTAACAAGTAGGAATTGTCCACACTAATTTTCATGTGCAATACAATGTTTATTAAAGAATAGGTAGTGAGGGGCGCAGCTCAGGTCATGATCTCAGGGTGCTAGAATGGAGTCCCTGCTCTGTTGGGAATCTGCTTCTCCCTCTCCCTCTTCCCCCCCCCCATTTGTGCTTTCTCTCAATTAAATAAGTAAAATCTTAAAAGAAGGAGAAGAAGGAGTAGGAGGAGAAGGAGAGAAGGAGGAGAAGGAAAAGTAGTGAGTGTGGGCTCCATGGAGCTTACCTGTATATTAACACTGAACAGTAACCACACCAATTGTTTAGAACTTAGACAAAAGGTTTTCTCAAGGAAGAACATTCTGTCACTGGCATTGTTTAAAAGTACCAGTCTATCCTAGACTCACGAAATGAACTGAGGGTGGCTGGGAGGTGGGGGGTGGGGTAGGGATAGGGTGGCTGGGTTGTGGACATTGGGGAGGGTATGTGCTGTTAAGTGCTATGAAATGTGTAAGCCTGATGATTCACAGACATGTACCCCGGGGCAAATAATACATTATATGTTAATAAAAATTAATAAAAAAAAAAAAAAGTACCAGTCTATGGTGTTCATTAGAAGCAGAACTTGTATGGTGATCATCAGAACGGACTTTCTGTCTATTCCATCCCTGTTTTGTTACTCTTCCCGATAGCATGTGCCCTCCTGGCTTGCCCTGAGGTAGATCTTCCTGTTGTCTCACCCTTGCTATGCCTCTGCTCTGGTCTAGCAAAGTATTCTGGAAGCATTTTATCAGAAATCTAAAAAATTGGGTTTCAGATCATTCTCTTTCTCATGTAATAGGTAATTTACTTAATTCTTGGGTTTCCTGCTCATCTCCTCCATAAGGTCAAGGATATGTGTCTGTTTTAGTCATTTTTGTTCCCAACATCCAGAACAGCATCTGGCACATAGGAAGTGCTCGACGTTTATTTGATTAAATTGAAAAATCTCCCTTAATTCTCAGCTATCATTAATTTATGGATAGATTCTCACCTGTGTTGAATTAACTATCTTTCTCTCCAAAGAGCCATGCCAAAGATCCAGCCAGCAAGCTGCTCCCTCAGTTTTTGGAGTACCGTGATTAAGACTTCCTGTCCCCAGTCATGCAGGCCCCATCGTCCCTTTCCAGAACCATGGAGCTGCTTCAGCTAGTCCTCCAAGTTTGTTCTGAGGATACCAATTCTGGGAGGTAGTAATGCTGTTCTGTAGGAGGGAGCAAGGGAAAGTGGCCCGGGGATCAAATTATTTATAAAATTTTTTTAACCACATTAAGAAAAGATTATTTGGGTTTTGGTTTTTTTTTGCACTGAAACACTTTCCAGGGCTCATATTGTCATTGTGACCCTCCAGTATTATATAATAAGCAAGACAGCCAAAATATATTGGATCATAATTATGAGAATTCCTAAAAAATTCTGTACTTTAGTAAAATGATCTCCTGACCTCCTAGTGCTGTGGACTCTTACTCCAAACGTGAATATGATAAAAGTGGCTACCATATGCAACAGTTGTGAGAAAAAAATGAATCCACAAGCAGCACACTGAGACATTGAATAGTGTTGTGTGACACACGATCAAAAAAAAGTGAATGTCAGTAATGGCTCATATAATTTCCTGTGTGGTTACCTTAATCAAAGGAACTCATAGTATTTTTCTTGCTGCATTTTATAAACAGACAAACCATGGGGTGCCTGGGTGGCTCAGTCGTTGGGCGTCTGCCTTCGGCCCAGGTCAGATCCCAGGGGCCTGGGATCGAGCCCCGCATCGGGCTCTCTGCTCTGCAGGAAGCCTGCTTCTCCCGCTACCATTCCCTCTGCTTGTGTTCCCTCTCTTGCTGTGTTTCTCTGTCAAATAAATAAAAAAAAAAAATCTTAAAAAAAAAAAAAACAAGGCAGACGGAGGAAAATAATTGGCTTAAAAAATAAAAAACTCAAATCATTGCCAGTAAGATAATTTTAAGCATAATTAATTAGGCAATGAAAATCACAATAATGATAATAGATTTTCCTCAAACTTAACACAATAATACTTTACAGTCTTGTTTATCACCCTAGTGTTCCCATCAACCAAGGAAATATGACAGAATGCCAGGATAAACAGGGTTCCTGTTCTTTGAAGTATCCTGTATACCCACAGGGTCCTGGGCCGGAGTCCCAGCGTTGGACTCCCTGCTCAGTGGGGGAGTCCGCTTCTCCCTCTCCCTCTGCCCCTCCCCCCATTCATGATATCTCTCTCTCTCTCTCTCTCATTCACTCACTCTCAAATAAATAAACAAATTTTTTTTAAAAAGTGAATTGACTTAACTAGGAACTTTAAATGTATATATATATATATATTTTTTTTTTTTTTTAATGCAAATATTTCAGAATTGAATGCAATCTCTCAGGAAATTTAAAGAAAAATATGAACATGCAAAGAAATATTTCCTGCCTGCAGGAGGCAGCATTGAGCAAAACCCCAGAGTGCTGGAGCCATCTTCCTCCTTCCTTAGACACAAGGGATACTTTCACAGCAGCCCTTGGACCCACTGCCCAGTACTGAGACTCACATATAAATGAGGCAAAGAGAAAAGAACATATGCTATCAAATGTGATTCACGATTCAAATACATTTTAATTTCTTATTCTTTTCACACTCTGAGAAACCATCTGATAATGTGCTTGTTTTGTAAAAGAGTAAAACTCTTCAAATGATATAAAGATTTTATAGCTGCTGCACAGATTCAATAAGCAAAAGACTTGCTAGCATGAACCAAGTTCAAGCCAAACCACTGTACAATTTAATTCAGCACAATATTCCTCTGTTTAAAGTGCATGTAATTGCCAATTTATATAGTCACCAAGACCAAAGGTTTGCTAAATAGAGTTCTGCAAACAAACATAGTACGGAAAGCTTTATCCCCAAGTACCATACACCAAGAATGAATGAAGCTAATCATTAATCAATCATGCAGCTAATTCATTCCAAGGGCTTCTTTCAACTGCACAATTCTATCAATGAATAAAATCAAACCCACCTGTGTTAGTATAGCTCTAGATCTTATCTCCATAAAGTTTTTAAAAATCTTCACAAACTCAACAGAACATGTAAAACGAAAGTGACATTATCTTAAACAGTATTAGATCATTATTTTCCCTCCATTATAAAGATTTCCTTTATGGAAAATTATTCTTAAATAGCACTGATCTTTCTAAAACTTAATTCATGTGCTCTCTTCTACTTAAAGATGTTTCAATTTAATGACTGAACAAGATATAGTTGTGGGTGTGCATTTTAAGTAAGTACATTATACTATAAAAATTCATTTGGCAACTTTCTTTTTGCATCAAGTTGTGATTTTTGAGATGCATAATATTGCACATAGATTTATTTACACTGACTAGAAGAAAATACTCAACATTCACAAAAGAGGTGTTTTTTTTTTACCCCCTGGGGAGCTGTGGAGGAGAATAAGACAACAAGCATGTGAACTTTACAATTTTATTTATTGTATTAAATATTGAAGTAAATCTGACAAAATGGCAACAATTGTTAATTGTATGTGATGTATACCTGGGTGGTTTCCTTGTGCTTTTCTGCAATTTTTTAACTTCTCAAAATTAAATAAATATATTAAGGGTTTGAAAATATATTCTTATTTTCTCACTTAAGTAAACAAAAACAAATTTTCTTCTATTTATAAGAAAATCTGGGTTTACAAGATGTCAGAGTCCTTGATTTTGCTCCTTGTCTCCTTGTCTCCTTCCCTCCTTGTCTCCATTTCTTCAGAAACTACTTTTTAGGTGCATGCTCTATGGCCAGCACTGTCCTCAACACTGGGAATATGGTGAAAAGATGAAGATCTATCCTCAGAGTTGACACTTTTCCAAAAGAGTGGGTAGATAGACAATGAACAAATTAAAAAAGTGCTTGGTATATTACAAGGCAATAAACACCATGGAAAGTAATAGATACAGAGTGCTAGGGATGGGAGTAGTCTGAAGGTGTCACTGCAGAGGTGACATCTGAGTAGGTTGAAGCAAGAGAAGGTATGAGTCACATGGCTATCTAGGGATAAAAGCATTCCAGGCAAAAGAGAAAGCAAGTACAAAGCCCCCGGGGTAGGATCATGCACCGAGCGCTCAAAAAACAGCAAGGAGACCAGCTCTTTGGAATGGAGTAAGCAAGGTGTGTGTAGCAGGAAATTACGTCAAATGTGTAACATGAGGGATGGTGGGAAGTGGCTAGAAGGAAGCCCGATTGCATAGGAAATTGTGAAGTTTGCTCCAATGTCAATATCACTGCTATTTAACATGTAATCAGCAGATCAGCAGCATCAACATCACCTGGGGGTTCAGAAGAAATGCAAATTCTTGGATGTCACTCAGATCTACCGAATCAAAATATGTGGGGGTATTTGAACTCTCCATGTGGTTCTTATTTATGCTAAACCCTGAGAAACACTCTGTCATAAAAAGAACCCACCAATCTTAGCTTAAAAACTCCTAAGCTGAAAATTCAATTCTGTCCCTTACAAATCATCTCGCATTAGACTAACTGCCCAATCTGTCCAGACCTCAGCTTTCCCATCTGCAAAGCAGACAAATTCATGTCTGCTTCTCTTTTAATTAAGAGACTTTCTTTAAAAAAAAATTTTTTTTAATCAAATTTGATGGTAAATGTTAAAGAAATGTGGCGACTGTAAATCTTTGGACAAATGTCTTTATTTCTATGAACAGGAGCCCCTAAGCCCATTCACTCTCAGGGGTTTACTCCTTCCTGTGCCCCCTACTCCCATGCTGTTGGGCTAGTTAAGATATGCGCGTGAAAGGCCTACAGTGAGTCTGGTTTGGGTTTGTTCAACTTGGCGTGGAGCCTCAACATTTGAGACTGCAGCTGGTGAGGAGCCATTATGATGTATATGGTACCTGGCCTCACTTTGGCAGGCAAGACCCGCTCAGCCAAGCATTTCAGACTAGGATAATGGGACAAGAGATGCTGTGGGATGTTTAGCCCAAAATGCTTCCATCACTCTTTCTACCCCAAAGTATTTGTTACGTTTTATCCAAACAGCCCTTGTTTGCTGTGAGTTGGTAGATGCAGTGCAGAAGACACTGAGATTGGGAGTCAAAAGAGAAGAGCACAAGCCCCCAGGTGGACTATTTATAAGCTCAACGACCCACAGAGCTCACATCACCCTGCTTCTCTGCCCCCACCCCAAGCTAGTGAGAGGTGAACTGAGATGATGTGCCAGAAAGCTCTCTGTAAAAAATAAGGCAGCACATAGGACAATAGGACATTATAGCATCTCCAGGTTCTCAGTCAGGGAGCCAGTAAATATTCAACAAGCTTTACTGAGACCACAACATGCCAGGCTCTGTGCTAGGCTCCAGGGCACACCAATGAATAAGACAGAATAAAATCACACCCCATGTGGCACTTACATCCTAGCGTGGGAACAGAGAGAACACAGGGCAGGACGAATACACACCACAGTTTGTCAGATGATGGTAAGTGCATTGGAGAAAAATAGAGAAAAAAAATGGGCAGAGGGAACATGAGGGGAGGAAATTACATAGCAGAAAGGGGGGTCAGGGAAGGCCTCCTCAACAAGAAGGCAAATTTGACCAAAAAGCTGAAGGAGGGGACAAAGCGTAACTTCCACCTTGTGCAGACCAATTCTAGAAGAAGCTGTGATCCAGAATACTTGCAGAATTTTCCTTCTTTGTTAATACTTCTTCTCTCTTATATCACTTTTTGGGAGAGTCAGCCAAGTATCATCTGTGCCAGAGGTAACACAAAGACACAAACTCAGGCCATGTGAACATCTTATCTGAGAACATTTTGTTTACTGAGGTGTCTAGAACAGTGGCCAGTTGTTGAATGAGCTCCTCTTACCCCGGCCCCAGAATCCAGCAGCCTTCCCTTGTTGTCAGCATAAGAGCCACACACATTACAGACGAGAGACAAATTCTGTGTCTGCCTTGTTTTTATTGTTAATACTATTGTTTTCATTTTATGATTAGCTCTCATTTGCTGAGCATCTACGGTAGGCTTAGTATTTTGCAGGTGTAATGAGTAGAGGAACAATTACTGTTTTACAGAAGAAAGGACTGCAGCACTTTTACATAGTAAAGAAGGGACAGGCATTCCCAAGGGTAGATGGATTCCCAGGTTCATTTTTAGATTCAACAATGGTGGACTCCAGGGCCTCTTGTAAAAATGGGAGTATTAAATGCACTACCTAATCAAGTCAGAAAATGCTTCTGCTTTCCAGTGGCAGATAAGGAGATGGGGATTTAGGAGACCTGGAAATATAAGCATATGAAGAAAGGTAGAAGGGACCATGGGAGTGGAACCCAAGAGATGAGGGGCTACCAAAGTTGAAGAAGTAAGACAGCAAACAGGAATTCCCTGGGCCAGAATGGGCAGGGAGTTTGAAACCAGTAAAAACAAGTATTTCATTTGAAATATATTTCCTATTCCATGCTGTAGCTCTGCCCCATGACCCAAATCTTCAGTAAAATCTGGAGATGTGTGGTATTATCTTTAGGGAAAGGAGGAGAAAGGACTACATCTATAACAGCAGCTGTGAAAAACAAGATGGCAGACAAGGTCTTAGTAGGAACCAGAGTTGAAAGCAAGAGACAACAGGCAAATTCGGGTCCCCACCAACCACACCCCAGAGAATCCTAAGAAACATGAGAAAGGCGTCGGCCTTACCTCAATCCAAAGGATGGTAGCTCAAGTCCTTTTCTGTTTACCTTAAAGTTAAGGTAGGTCTCAGATAACTGGAGGACGTGGGGACCAGAATTTCATCACATGACTCTAGAAGATACCATTCACATCACAGTCTGTGTCCAAGATGGCAGCTTTGTTGGGGACATGCATACATCATCTCATTTAATCTTGGAAGAAAGGCATTATTATCCCTGCCTTACAGATGAGGAAACTGACACTCTGAGAAAAAGTCACTTGTCCGAGTTATCCTGTGTCTAATAATTAGGTGGGATCAGTCTTGAGATTCAGTTTATTCCAACCCCCAAATCCATTCTAATTCCATATATCCCCTCCTTCCATGAAATGGTGACTACAAGAGGGTCTTCTACACACAGTGCCTTGCTGCCACTTTAGAACTACACTCCTCTACCTAAAGTAGAGCAGCAAGGACTAAAAAAAAAAAAAAAAAAATCCACAAATGTTTCATCACAGCACCCTGGCTAATGCAACTTTGTGCATATATGTACACATACATGTGAATAAAAAACAAAAGTAATGCCAGACGTGTAGAGGAGTTAATAAGTGAAGGGAAATTGTGGCATATGAAACACCCTACTTGGGGCTTCTACCTTATTCCTAAATCTAAACATCATTCCGCTTTAAATATATAATCCAGTTTCCTAAGACAACTTCAAAGGATCAGTACATTCTCCTGTTTTCTTTTCCCATAAGAAAGCTACAAATGCCACTTATTTTAAATGTCACCACGGTGTTAGACTGACCTTAGCCAATCAACCCCCAGCACCAGAGGAGTTCTGAGAGCAAGTCAAGTCTTATTCCCCTGGAGCTTTTCCCCTTCTCCATCAGCTTCTCTCACCAATAACATCCTGATACCTTCCATTTCACTCACAGTCAGCTCGTCGGGCTCGGTACACCTCCGTGCCAAGCCTTCTCTGCATTTCCATTTTCTTGGTTATAGCTTCATTTCCATCCAGTTTGTAACACCTCTCTATGTGACTCAGCCTTCAATCAAACTGTTCTCTGCTTCTTTGATGTCCTGAGTCCAGAGGAAATCAAGTGGCTACAGAAAAGTGTTCTACATATATCACTCTAGTTAACCAACAAGAATTTAGGCTTGTGACAGGTTGATTTCTTAGGATACATTAAATTATGTCATATTCTGGAGCACTCATTCTGCTGGACACTGTGACCCCAGTTCTGGAGAAGCCTATCATGATCTGGGAGACTTCATCAAAGGAAAGACAGGGGGCGCTATTCATGGTAACTGAGAAGGGGGCATCCCTTCTTCCTAGGCTAGCTCTGGGTCATTCCTAGTCATTCGAATAAAAGTCTGAGGTCTTACAGAAACTCCGATGCCTATTCTTTGGTAGGAGAATCTGTTCCTGATAATTTAAGTTTCCCCAGCTTATTCTTGCAATGAATTTTTTGCAATATTTGCAACATCAAAACATATGTAAAAGGAAGTAAATGGGAGGAGAAAAAAGATGTTTTTCTTTTCTTTTATGCAACTGTTGTTGACAATCTAGGTGTTTCTCTGCTGCAGTAATCCAAGCCATGAAGCTCCTCCCACACTATGGGGACATATCTGCAGGTGCTGACAACTCAATCACCTGCACAGATCTTTTCTGTTTTAGTTCAAGTTGACAGAGAAGTCATTGTATCCTTTCTCTGACTATTCTCCACTGGAGCTACACAGTGAAAGATACACGAAGCACTTTGGAGGCTGCAAGAATTCCTGTCTCTGAAATTTACTAGCCCTCTATTCTATGAGGTGCAATGATCCCAAAGCTAATCAGGAGTCCTGGTAGGTGGATCTGTTAGTAACCAAAATGAGACAAAAAGGAAATGTATAGGTTCACGTCAGTGAAAACTTGCAAGGACTGGCAAGGCTGGATTCCGGTGTTGCACCACTGTCATCAGAAAGCTGCCTCTTTCGATGCCATCCTCCCCCACACTGCATAGCATACAGTCTGCCAGCAGCTCCACATCCATTTCCTATCATCCCGTTACCTACCTGGAAGGACTCCTCCAAGAAGTTCAGAAGGAAATCTTAGGATTATAGGTCACTGCCCTGACACAGGGGGGTAAAAGGGCTAGTGCATGGGTCCACCCAGGAGCTGACAGTGAGGTTACAGACTGAACCATATAAACTGTGAAATAGTCCCAAATGAAATCAAGTCGTTACCAGAAAAAAAAAGTGAGCAAGTACTGGACAAAGACAATAATTCCCTACAGGGAGATGGATGAAGGTGGACAATCAGCTCACTCACAGGCATTTACTTGTTTCCAGCTGACCCAAGAATTTGTCAGGTATTCCATACTCAGTGTTTTGGAGGATCTGCAGAATCTGTTGGTAAAGAGAGGAAGGCAACAGTATACACGGCCCAGATGTGCCAGAAAAGGATAGATTTTCCTTGTTGAGGGGCACGATCACACACTCAGCCCCGAAGACTGCCACCATTCCTAGAAAACCAAATGCAACAATTACTCTTCCTTTTCCAGCCCACCTTCCTCACCCTAAGGCTGCAGAATAGGGCTTTTTTGTTGTTACTTCCTTTTCCCTTCCAAGCTGTCCTTGATGTTCATATAAATCTAATAATCTGTTATTGGAAATCCCCTCTCTATTGATGGTGGGTCAACAAGACCACAGGCAAGCTCAGCTATGCCAATAACAGAATTTTAAATTCAGAACTCTAGAATAAACACCTGAAACCGGTCATGTCAAAACAAATTCTTATACACAGCAGCACCAGAGCAAAGATCAAAATTCAATTGAGAAGCCAGAAGTCTCACTCTATAAAATTGGGGGAAGCAGAAAGAAACACCGCAGTTTGCTGCAGGTGTTATGCCTCCTTATAGAAGACTCTGGGGGGATGGGGGGGGGGAATGTCCACCAATTATTAAATAAGAAAGACTCAAAATATGATTCCAATTATATGCTGGTTGAATGGTTATTAAGAGATCCAAAGCCTAAATTGACAGAAAGTGGACCTGACAATTATGGTGAATATTCTAGGTACCTTAGGCAGTCATGGAGGAAGAGATATTGTAGAAGTGCTCAAGGTGATCCGGGAAGGTCTGTCACATGGTAGGGGAAGGAGGTCAGTGTTACTAGTTCTATCTGACAGGATTCTTTGGTTACAAACTATTGACCTCAACCAAAAAGGGGATTATTCACAAAGCTACAGTGTAGCTCCCAAAATTCAAAGAGTAGCTTAAGAATGGGTGCAGAAGGGGCAAAAGTAAAGGTTGCTCCAGGATCAAGGTGGCGGCAGCAAATTAATATGCTGACAGGGCACAGCTCAGCTAAGTCATCTCCAGCTACTTTTCCATCCAGGTACCATTCTGCTGTGGTTTAGTGTCTCAAGTGAAAAACTGATTGGCCCAGACTGGGTCACACATCACTGGCAGGCTGGAGCAAGTGACAGCATGGGGAAAGGGGTGGAAAGCCCCTCGATTGACCATTTTGCCAACACTGCACCCAGCATGGGGGAAGGAATTCCGAATGCCATCAGGGAACTAACTCTTAGCTACAGAAAAGGGCAAGGGTGCTTGGTAGAGGAAGAAGTGAGAAGTGAGAGAGACAGGAGGAGGAGGAGGGAGGGAGAGAGAGAAAGGAAAAGGGAAGAAGGGAGGAGAGAAGGAGTGAAAGAAAAGGGAGGGAGGGAAGGATGGAGGGAAGGGGGTGGGAAGGAGAGACAGAACAAGAGAGTGGAGAGAAGAGAAGGAAAAAAAACCTCTGCCATACTGGAGTCCTTATTCCAGCAGATGACCTCCCTGCATTTTTTCCCACCTCTGTAACATACAGATAGTCATAGTACCAACCTTCCAAAGTACTGTAGCATTAAATGAGATCATATCTGGCATGTAGTAAGAATTCTATAAATCGTAGCTGTAGTTATTAATTATCTATGCCACATGAAGTTCAAGCCAGCAATGAGCAAAGCCTTGGAGGAGGAGGGGATAGGGGAAGGCACATGAAAGGGCAACACTCGGAGCAGAGGCACTGGGGCAGGAATGCACCCAGCAGGTGTGATCTAGGAAGATGGTCATCCGGCTGCTGGGCAGGGGTGATCAGGGGCCCAGAATCCTTTGCCCTTCAAAGTGATGGATGCTGGTGAGCATTTTTGCCTCCATTTAAATCCTCTGGGCAATCTTAGGGGCTTACAGAGACATCAGGCCACGCATGATGAAAATACTAGCCTAATCGGCTTTTGCCTAAAATGGCTCTGTCAGGAGAATGAGCTTGGGAGTCAAAGTTGAGCTTGAATCCCAGCTCTACCTCTAAATGGGTGTGCATCCTCAGGGAAATCTCCCAGTGTCCCTCATCCTCAGTCACCTCAACTATCAAATTGAAAAGTAAGAGAGCCTTTCCCACTGGTTGTGACAATAAAACGGGATAACGCAGATGTGACATTAGCCGTAATGACTAGATCATCTCTCATTATGAAGAAGCTAGGAATCCCTAGCCAACCCTCAGAATGGAGCAGGGGCAGAAGAATAACAAACGTGTCTAACACCCATGTCTGGGAACTCAGTGCCACTGAATTAGCTGTGCTTCCATTTGCCCTGAGATATTGTGATTCTTCACTTTAATTTGCCTTCAGGTGCCTGGGCACTGGGGATTCAAGGATGAACAAGACAAGACGTACTCCACTCAGTACACTCAGTGACCTGCTTTGTGGGGTTTGAACACAGCAGGTGTGTTCCCACCACATGGCCTTGGCCTTGGCAGTTCACTCCTTCTTCCCACAAATTTGTCTGTCTGACTCCTTCTCATTAAGGTCCAAGTTCAAATGCCATCTCCAGAGAGATGTCTCCTCTTGCTCATTCTCTTTCCACCAGTCACTCGACTTTTTTATACTGGTTGTTTATACTTTCTTACTCCTATTTAAAATTATCTTGTTTGTTTGTTTGTTTGTTTGTTTGTTTGATGTCTGACCTCCCCCAGATCCCTAGAATGAAAGCTGCATGAGCTATTTGACCTATTTTAGGTATGCCCCTAAATCAGAATCCAATACATTGGAAGCATTCGCCAAATATTTGTTGTGCCTGGCAAATACCATGCCAAAGAACCTCAAGTAGGGGTTAAGAACTCAGACCCCAGGTTTAAAATGCTCAGATTTAAATCCCTATCTACCATTCACAGCTGTGTGACCTTAGACACGTCACTTAACCTCTCTACGGCCTAGTTTCCTTTCTGCAAATGGAGATAATTACTGCATCTACTTCATAGGAGTGTAATGAGGACTATGTAAAAGGCTTAGTGTTGCGTCTGAAACGTAGCAAATGCTCAAAAAAGTTTAAGCATATGGGTTTTTTTTTTTAAGATTTTATTTATTTATTTGACACAGAGAGAGAGACAACAAGAGAGGGAACACAAGCAGGGGGAATGGGAGAGGGAGAAGCAGGGCTCTTGCCGAGCAGGGAGCCCGAGGCGGGGCTGGATCCCAGGACCCTGGGATCATGACCTGAGCCAAAGGCAGATGCTTAAGGATTGAGCCAAACAGACGCCCCTAAGCATGTGTTTTATACGAAAAGCCACTTAAGGGACTATTATCAAAAAGAAATGGGAAACCATCTGCTCCTCCAAAATAATGGCTAAATTCTCTGTATAGACTTAACTTACTTAAAGTAAGCAAAGGATCTGTCATCCAAGATAACAGCAGAACAATGGAAAGAGATACTCATGTCCTCAGAACAGAAGAAACTCAGGAGTGCCAAAGCATAGGAGGAAAGACACTTGACAGGATGCTGTCTAACCACAAAAGCGGGATAGCTACCCTTCAGGTCTGCATCTGAGTTTTCAGCAAGTGTTTTAATGCAGAGGTGAAGACTCAGGCCAGGTGATAGATCCCAGAGGACTGACATCCCAGATATATTCAATGAGCAGGTGCACGCCTGATCACCACCATCCCCGAACGTCCATTAACGCAGCTCCCCTCTGCTACACCAACACATGTTCCCCAGGTCTGTCACGCTTGGCTTCTGCCTAAGTCTGCTCCGAATGATGCCAATCACGATCCCACGCTGCCCAGCAATCCCTTCTGCACAGCTGACCTAAAGGAAACCTCCAGCCAAGTAGAGGTGTCATCAGAGTCCACCGAGCTCCTGATATTCTCTGTTCTTAGATGCCAATTACTTGCAACCCAGAGTCCATTTTGACCAGGGAGAAAGAAGGGATATTTGAGGTAAGAACCCTGAAATAAATACAACCTCCAACGAAGCAAGCTGTCCTGCTAGGAACTGTGTCCCTATTCTGGTACATCAGCTTACACAGACCGCCAACCAGCCAGCCTCTTCTACACACAAACATAGGCATATACATAATAGCAGTGAGTTTCTGATGTGCATTTCTTGGCCAGCAAGTGTATTATTGAAAAAAATAGAGATTTGGGTTGCAGTGAAATGGGAAAGGGGGAGGCAACCCCATCAGCCAGCTACATTTCCATCGCTAGTATCAGCTGCTCTGTTCCATCCTAAAAGGGCACTGCTCTCTTCCCCCATCATCATGTCATTTTTATTATGCCAACAAATGATAAGGCAAAAACCCATCATCACAAACCAACCTGTGAAAAACCAACTAACAATATGAAGTTGAAAATGAAGAAGAAAGTCTTGCATTTCCTTATACCTGTAGGGGGAGAAATGATGAAGCCCAAGGCAAGCCCCCATCACCATTCAGCAGTCCATCTTACTTTAAAATATACAGCACACAGGCTGAACAGGAAGATTTCTGCTATGCACGGCAATTGTTCCATTTTCTGTATTTCATAACCTGCAATTTTGAAGCCATGCTTGGTACACACGCTTGTAAAATAGTCATATCAGATAAAAGCAGAGGGATGCTAAACTATTGGAAAATAAATCAAATTCTCAGCAAGCAGTTATATCCATCATGTTGCAGCAAGCACACGTATAGTTTAAGCTCTGCGCACACAGTCTATCCATTGTAATGATTTGGGGTCAGGATCCTGCCACATGCATTTAGCATTCACTAAGAGGTAAGCCTGGGAGTGTAGCAGGAAAGAGTACAGAGCGGTAGCTCATGGTGCTGGAAGTTGCCCTCTGGTGCATGGTATATTCCTTTCGAGTACAGCCATTGTATCTAAGTAGTGAAGCAGAGAAGAATTAACACATGCATAGAACTTGACCATTTACGAGGTGAGGTGCTTACCTGTGTATTGTCTCACTTGATCCTTAAAAGAATCTCAGGAGACAAATGGAAAAAAGCAGTCATGTGTTAGAGCAGCAAAAGACATTTGGGAACACCTATAAAATGTTGACAAAAAATTCTGAAAACCCATCCACAGCCACTCCCCTCCAAAATCATGGGGGAGGTGTGGGAAGCCTATGTTTCAGCAACATCTTGTCCTGGATCCAACAGATTCACATTAGACTACACTGAATCTTCCACGGCTTTGATTTCTTTTCTTGTAATACAAATAGCTAGTTTATTAAATTAATTAAATAAGGCCAGTTTATTAGACAATCACATAAGACTCTGTGATGCCTCATTTAAGCACCAAATATGAAAATTATTCAGAGAGAGGAACCAAAGCTTAGAAAAACCATTAAACAAAAGAACCGCACATCACACAGTGTCTTATTACAGGGCCCTAAAAACTAATTCATAATGTTCTAATGTAAAAAAAGAGAGCCATGGGTGTTACTTGGAAAAAATAAATAAATAAATAAAGCTTCAAATTCCAAATATGAACCGGAAAGAAAGCAAGTTGAAAGGAAAACCCTGTGATACAGGACAAACAGGAGATCCCTAAACCCTCTGGTTCACTACATTTAAAAGCACTGGCCCACTGGGATAGCACTCCAGCTTCCTGGAACTTTCAGTCCAGTATTTAAGAGGATAAAAGTCATTTATCCCTGCACTTTTTAAAAAGGCATCAGGGGATGGCAATGTTAGTGACATTCATACGGTAGTTTATATAGCAACTTTAGTCCAGTGGGTTCTAGGATCATATCACAAGTCTTGGGATTTTAGAATTTTGGGGATTATTAAATGTATCTTCTTTACAGGTTTTCATTCAAATGTGAAGCATTATGCCTACACACTTATAAATGTGCCACGTAAGTTACGTTAAAACTTATAGTAAATACCTGTACCGGAAGGAAAAATCTGTTCTCCAAAAAATTAATGCCGGAAACTTAGTAGACACTCAATACATACATCTTAAATGAATGAATGAAGTGCTATTCAAAGGGCATTAATTTGTGCTAAACCTAATGCTGTGTCCATGCACATTATCCTCTCAGTCAGGTACTGCTCTTATTCTATGAACAAAGAAAGAGTGACTTGTCCAAGGACACAGAGCTGATAAATGGTAACACTGGGCCTTGGGGAGATTCCATGTGTGGCTGGAAAGGCAACACAGGGCCAGTGTCCGCGAACCTAGCTTCTCATTCTGGCCATGCCTCCAATATTCTGTAACCTTGTGTATGGGGTCTTAACTCATCTTGTCCTCAGTTTCCCTAGATGAGGTTCTCTTCTAGTTCTCAAATACTATAATTCCATAAATGCATGCCATCCTGCACCTGCATTCCAGTTAAAGAGCCTTTCAGACAAGTGGCTGGATGAAACCCTCCCAGATGCGATGAAACCACACAGTTCTCCTATCGTGCAATACTCACGTGTTAGTCATGCCTTGAGTGCACTACCTTCATTTTCTAATCCATGCAAGTACTTAATTTGTTGTATGTAATTTGTTCCCTTTCAAGTTAATATCCCCGTATTATAAAAATCAATAAACACACATTGAAAATAATTACAAAGATATAAACCTCTTACTTTGCAAAAATACGTGGTAATGCATGCATTTTTCTACTCAGCAACATTTACTATGTGTTAAAATGATGCTCTGTGCAATCTTAGGCAGAAGAAAATGTTTCCTAGGGAAATTTCAAACATCTACACGAAAAAAAAGAATACACATAATCAACATAACGATCTCAAGAATGGAATGCACAGAAATAAAATCGCCTCCTTTGGTTCTTCGGGGAGAATAGCTAGTTAAAGATAAAAATCAATGCTAGGGAGAGGGGTAGCTTCACTAGCCAGCATCAACTTACTGCTGTTCTGTGGGTACATTTGTTTGTGGCTTCACTACAAAAGCGTTGCAGGATCAATGAAGTTGTTTGGGGGCCCTGGATTTCTGACTCTGTAGAACTCTAGTGCCAACCCCATGCAGGCTAGCAAGGTAGGCAGCTGGGCAACGCAGGCGCACATGGTGGAAGCTTGTTTCCTGGGCTCTGACCACTGTGCCCCAAGAAGACTTGAAGCCAGACTCCAGTGGTGTCAGCACCTCATGGAGTGTGCTTCATAAGACACTCATTCAGGTCAATTAGATGTGAGAAATATTGCACCTCCATTCCCTTTTTGAAGAGTCAGGAGGCACATTGGAACATTTAAAGTCTCTAAGAGGTCCTTTGTAAAGACATATGCTTAAATAGGTTCAGGTCACAAGCTCCAAATTTATTTGCCCATAGGAACCTCACCCCCCTGATATGCATTAAGTAAGACCTCACAGAGCATTCCAGGGAACACACTTTCTATAGCCACTGGAATCAAGCTACTGATTCTCTGACAAGACTGAACAAGAGAGGGAAGAGGGACCCCATTTGTGAATCACCTACAGTGGGCCCAGCTTTCCTCTCTGGGCTTTCCATGCCCAATTTCACTTAATCCTCACAACAGTCCTGTGAAATAGCATCTTATCCCCACATGACAAATAAGGGAACAGAAAATTATATATAAGATTGGCAAAGATAGATGCTCACAAAGAAATCTTAAAAATCAGATTAACTACATTAAGACAGGGAGAGAGAGAGAGAAAGAGAGAGGAGCAGAGGGACAGGGGAAGGGAGGAGAGAGAATCTTTGTTTTTACTTTTTCATTTAAATTCAATTAATTAACATATAATGTATTAGTAGTTCAGAGGTGGAGTTCAGTGATTCATCAGTCTTTTTTTTTTTAATTTTTTTTTAAGATTTTTTTTTTTTAAGATTTTATTTATTTTTTTGTCAGAGAGAGAGAGAGAACACAAGCAGGCAGAGACAGAGGGTGAAGCAGGCCCCCTGCTGGGCAAGGAGCCCGATACGGGACTCGATCCCAGGACCCTGGGATCATGACCTGAGCCCAAGGCAGCTGCTTAACCAACTGAGCCACCCAGGCATCCCTAAAGATTTTTTTATTTATTTGACAGTGAGAAACACAGCGAGAGAGGGAACACAAGCAGAGGAAATGGTAGCGGGAGAAGCAGGCTTCCTGCCGAGCAGGGAGCCCGACGCGGGGCTTGATCCCAGGACCCTGAGATCATGACCTGAGCCAAAGGCAGACGCTTAACGACTGAGCCACCCAGGCACCCCGATTCATCAGTCTTATATAGCACTCAGTCCTCTTTACATCACGTGCCCTCCTTAATGCTCATCACCCAGTTACCCCATCCCCCACCTCCCTCCCCTCCAGCAAACCTCAGTTTGTCTCCTATGATTAAGACTCTTAAGGTTTGTCTACTGAGGAGAGAGAATCTTAAGCAGGCTCCACACCCAGCACGGAGACTGACGTGGAGCTCCATCTCACAACCCTGAGATCATGACCTGAGCCAAAATCAGGAGTCAGATGCTCAACTGATTGAACCACCTAGGCGCTCCCAAAATATATATTTTACATATATGCATTTATTCATTATACATAGTGTAAATTGTTAACTAGCAGCCTATAGGGTTGTTTTACTTCAAAAAATGTTAGTTGCCAACATTTAAAATCCAGGAGATCTCAAATTTAAGGAAAAAACCAGAATTTTTAGCAATGAGAGGCTACTTCCTCTGGTAATGCTCTGTTGATGGAAAGTAGTAGCTGCCCCTTTGGGTAAAGCCCGCAGTGTCCACTTCCCCAAATGCCACCGACTGACCTGCCTCACGTATATGAGCTATGGCGTCCATCCATCCAGTCAAGCATGTTATGTCTGGTCTAGAATGATATGTACCCAAATGCTCTTTAATAAAATGTACTGTGGTTTGTCCTAGGTTACAACCAATCAGAACATCTCTAGCCCTCTTAAAACTCGCACTCCAGCAGGACAGGTAATTAAACAAGGAATTTCGTAGTTATTTGAAAAGTATTAAAAGACAAGAAAACAAAGGGGGGACACTGGGAACTCAAGATACGAACACATAGAGGAAGTTATTTTTTTTAAAGGATTTTATTTTATTCTTTAAAGATTTTATTTATTTATTTGACAGAGAAAGACACAGCTACAGAGGGAACACAAGAAGGGGAGTGGGAGAGGGAGAAGCAGGTCTCCTGCTGAGCAGGGACCCCAAGGCGGGGCTGGGGCTGGGATCATGACCTGAGCCGAAGGCAGATGCTTAACAACTGAGCCACCCAGGTGCCCCAAGGAAGTGATTTTTCAGCAGAGAACTGAAAGCTCAAAAGGCAGTGTTCAGGAAAATAAAGAGGTAGAGAGTATTACAGGAAGTCCCCATCGGTAAGCACCTACTATCCAGAACTTCTAACAGCTGATAATCGCATGGGGAGATAAGACAACAACATCAAAAAGACACACAGGATGCTGATGATTGGTATCAGGTTAAGGGTTAATTGAGAGCTAAGTCCTGAGGCAAGGAGGTGTTCTTTCATAACAAAGTGACCAGCACGAAGGCTGAGAAAAGAATAAGATATGGTCCTAAGAGCAGAGTGTCCCCAAGTGTGTTGCAGACTCAGTCCCCGTCATGCACTGGATCCCTGTATATAAGCTCCATGTCCATAGGGAGTCCCCAGGCTCAACTTGCACAGAAGGACTGTGTTAAGCGAGCATATACTGGGGAGGTCAAACCACCGTGGGAACAAGTAAACCAAGGAGGTGAGCTATGTCAGCAAGGGATACATCTGTCCCATCGCAGCTCCTGAAAAGTTGAATCCTCAGACTTTTCAGTCTCACCAGGATGTATCTTCCCAACCAAAAATAAGGTTTGGGCTTTATGACCACTTAAAATGCTTCCAGGAATATCCCTGGCAATTTACAATTTAAATATATATATATGTGTATATATATAATTTTGTTTATATATTTATATATCTATTCAAATGATTATATATTTATATGTGTTCTCCCTTAATTCGATTTAATTATAAAATAAGTGATTAGTACCCCATTTTACAGAAGACATAACTGAGGCTCACTGGTTATACATCTTACTGAATGTTACACAGCAGTAGTAGTAAGTAGAAGAGCCAGGGCTGAACTTAGACATTCCAACACCAAAGCTTGCACCCTAAGTCAGGGTTTTGCAAACTATAGGTTAAGATCCATTACTGGGTCATAACATTTATTTAGGGACTTGCAATAAGTGTTTTTAAGTGAAATAAAAAACTGTCATGCTTCATACATAGTAACACTAAGTATTGTTTCATGAAGTTTTTGTTGCTGACTGATGTGTCTACTAGGTCCTAATGTAAAATTATTTTTTTTTAAGTATTTTATTTATTTATTTGAGAGAGAGAGAAAGTGAGAGGATGAGAGGAGAGAAGGTCAGAGAGAGAAGCAGACTCCCTACTGAGCTAGGAGCCCGATGCAGGACTTGATCCCAGGACTCCAGGATCACGACCTGGGCCAAAGGCAGTTGCTTAACCAACTGAGCCACCCAGGCACCCACTAATGTAAAATTATTTCCTACTCTGTATCATGGTTGAAAGAGTTTTAAAGCCATTGTTCTAAGACTTATGAAAGTATATAAAGCAAGTCACATCCACTCTTACATTTCGTAATTGACCTTTTTTGAAAGGATAAAATTACCTGAAATGAGGTCTGCTCTAAAAAATTAGTGGATTTATGATCACTAAGTAGAGGAGGAGTTGGAGATAAAGACTCAGGAATTAATTAGTTGGAATGGTAGGCTATGGTATGCTAACGAACACCTAGCTTAAAATCACAAAGGCTTACTTTTCAAAATCATGACTTACGCAGGTGTTCTGTGTCATATTTGCTAGGACCCGTGGCTGAGGAAGGCTGTGCTTCAGAAAGTATTTTCACAATCTTTTTGTCTCTGAGGAGGAAATGTGGAGAATAACATTGTCTCAAGCCTCCACATTGAAGTTATATATGTCCCTTCTTGGGTTTTATTAGCAAAGCAAGCCACATGGTCATACCTAATTTCAAAAAAGCAGCAAGTACATCCTATCATATGTCTGGGAAGCAGAAACCCAAAATATTGAATGACCAGCACTGATAACTGCCACAGGAATCACTGTCATATAGATAGTATTTGAAACTATGAAAATGAATGTGATCTTCTACTCCCAAGAAGGAAAAAATTACAAAATAAATTTTAATAATATCACCCCTAGAGTCTTACTTCCAAAGACCCTACTGGTAGGTTAAGCTCAAGATGTCCTAAGTCAAACTCAATATCCTCCCTACAGAGTGAATTCTTTTTACTGAGACCTCCATTTTGATTAATATCATCACCATTCACTTAGTTGTCCAAGTGAGTCATCTTGGAGTCATCTTCAACACCTCCTTTGCCTTCACTGGCATAGTGAATCAATCACAGCTCTACCTCCAATAAGTATATCATAAATCCACCTTTACTTCACTATTCCCTCTCTCCTGCCTTGATACCAGTCCCCATCATCTCAACCAAGACTAACTATCTGAATAAGGCTATATTTCTTTTATATAATATCAAATTTGGAAATCTGTCTTTTTAAAAATTGACTTGTTCTTATGCCATATAGAGTTTCTATTATTTTGCTTATTTTTCTTTTTGAAATTTTACAAATATCTTTTCTTAAAAACTCCCTCCTATTGTGAAAAAACCCAGGTATGGATATGTTTAAAGAAGAAGAAAACATTTAGAGGAAACTTAAGAAAAACAGGGAAAGAGGAACAAAAAAGCCAGGGATATGTATATACCTTACCTCAAAAGAAAGTCACCTTTTAAAGTTCTTTGCCCTGCCTTTAACTTGGAGGGTTTATAGTTTTAAAGAGAGAAGCTGACTCCTTGTGGAGAATATTCTATCGTGTTCCAGGAGTTGAAATAGTGAGACTGAGGAAAATCTCCAAGGAAGAAAATGGGAAAGAAAGAAAAAGAAAGAAAGAAGGAAGGAAGGAAGGAAGGAAGGAAGGAAGGAAGGAAGGAAGGAAGGAAGGAAGGAAGGAAGGAAGGAAGGAAGGAAGGAAGGAAAGAGAGAGAGAGAGAGAGAAAGAAAGAAAAGAAAGAAAGAAAGAAAGAAAGAAAGAAAGAAAGAAAGAAAGAAAGAAAGAAAGAAAGAAAGAAAGAAAAGGAAATAAATGGACAGAAGGGTGGGAGAAGCAGGATGATGAAGTGTGCACCAAAAGAAGGATAATCAACTGCTAAATGCAGGTGCAGTCCAGGAGGAAGACAACCCCAAGAGCTTTTGATTTGGTCATTGGGTGGTTGGGTCCATGAGTCAACAGATGCAGTTGGAGTGTGAAGAGGGGTGCTAGCATGCAGGCAGCAAGAAGTAAAGGGATGGTGGTCCTGTGGTGGGAGGTAGCACACTCCACCAAAAAGTTTCCTAGTGAGGTCAGAAAGAAAGACTGCTCCGTGAGAAAATGAGATGAAAGGAGGATGTTGTCCAAGGCAAGGAAGACATGAGCATTATGATTTTTTTTTTTTGACCAAAGAGAAAGAGAAAGAGGATGAGATTGAAAATAGTAGAGAGAAAGAGTATCTAATGGAAAAATAGTCATTTCCTCTAGTCCACCCAGCTACAACATATCCCATTGGTAGAATAGGAGCTAAGGAGGAGTAAAATAGTATTTTTATCATTCCAATTTTTTCTACCATAGCCATTTAAATGTGCCCATTACTATATATAAAATTTTTTATATAATAACTTTTTTTAAAAACTTAAAAAAAGAAATCTTGATAAGAGAACTTATAAGTGGTATTTTTGGTAAGGTTTTAAACCCTGCCTCCGTCCACCCCCTAAAAAACCTGTTTTATGATAAAAAAAAAATATGGTGTGAAATAATATTATTATCTAGCATTTATTTCATCCTATTGTGCATCAAAACTCTTACTAATTCCCAACACAAACTTAAAAAAGTGGTTACCACATCCATTTCCTGAATGAGAAAATGGTGGAGGAAGGTATATATGACCACAGACTCTGAGGTCAGAGTGCCTTGCTGGGGTCATATTTACTCCATTACGGTCTAGGGTTTTCATCCATTGTGGTATAATGACTAAGTTAGCAATTCATCATCATACAGAAGAGCTAATAAAAACTTCAGAATTTTACTGGCTTCAAAATATTTTAAAAAATCGGGGTGCCTGGGTGGCTCAGTGGGTTAAAGCCTCTGCCTTTGGCTCAGGTCATGATCTCAGGGTCCTGGGATTGAGGCCCGCAACAGGCTCTCTGCTCGGCAGGGAGCCTGCTTCCCCCTCTCTCTCTGCCTACTTGTGAGTTCTCTCTTTCTCTGTCAAATAAATAAATAAAATCTTTAAAAATATATATTTTAAAAAATCAAGAGGAAGGTATAGAGTTTCTTTTCTTAGACATTGAGATGAGAATCAAATAGAAGTTCCAATATTTGTATTCATCTTCCACCAGCAATTGATGAGATTCTCTACAATTTCATCAACATGGTGTATCATCAAACATAAGGAATTTTGCCAGTCTGGAAGGTTAAAAAATGTCATCTCAGAGCAGATTTAATTTGCATTTTTTTTGTGCACAAAGTCTAGGATATTTTTATATGTTGAAGAGTTATTGGGATTTCTGGTTTTGTTTTTGTTTTTTTATCTACATATATCCTTTTTCCATTTTTGACTATATCATTGCCCCGTTTCTTACCAATTTCTTCCTTGTATCTACTAGAGTGATTAACCCTTTAGAAGCTGAAAAATTTTGCAACTTATATTGGCTTTTGACTTTGATTATGGTGTTTTATACATGCAAAAGTTTTTTTTTTAATGTAGTCTAATTCGTCATGCTTTTCTTTTAGATTTTATCTTATTGTCAGAAAGATTTTCCATTCTAAGGACTTAAAGGAATTACCTTCACCCTCATATTTTCTTCCAGTACTGTCAACACTTCCTTTCTTAACTGAAATCTTTGATCCATTTGGAATGTATTCTACCATAATGGTTCAGAAGATCTAACTTTTTTTTTTCAGGTGTTGTGAAACACTAATTTTTGAATAGTCTACTTTGATCACGTACTAAATTCCCATGTACATTGAGGTCTATTTTTGTGGATATCTGACTACTTAGTTATTTTCCTCTTTGTTTCATTAATCTATTTCTACTCATTTACCAACCACACTGTTTCATCTACTTAAGCTTTAAAATATGGGTTGATAAATGGTATCACCGGACTCATTTCCCTCCCAACATCACCACCATTGTTTTTTCTTCTCAGAGTTTTGTTGGCTACTCTTAATTTTCAGTGTGAACTTTGAAATTGAACCATTTGTTTCAAAAACCAAATTCTTAGTTCGATTAGAATGAACTTAGGGGGAAAAAATGACATCTTTATGATGTTAAGTATTTCTATCAACCTGTTGAAGATTTTCAAAGTTGTTTTGATTTCCTGAGGAGTGTTTTAAAGTTTGTTATTTTTAAATAAAAAATTTAAAGTTTGTTGTCTTTTAAGTAGGTCATTTTAACGCGGATTCTTAGATATTTAGTATTATGAGTTGCTACTATATGGGGTATTTTTTGCACTTGCTCTTGGACTGCCAGTATAAGAAGTCTGATGATCCTGAAGCCACCATGCCATGAGAAAGCTCAGGCATCATAAGATATCACACCTTGGGGCTCCGGTGGAGTCCCAGCTGCACCCAGCCTTGGATCATCTCAGCCCATGAGCCAACCATGCGAGTGAAGAATCTCCCAGATGTTTCTAGTCATTCAGATGAGGCCCCTTGTACAGCAGCGATAAATCACCTCTGCTATTTTCTTACTCTCTCTCTCTTTGTCCTCATTTCTCTCTCCCCTCCATCATCCAGTGGTATATTATTCTCTCTTTTTTTTTTTAAGATTTATTTATTCGACAGAGAGAGAAAGCACAAGTAGGCAGAGGCAGACAGAGAGAGAGGGAAGCAGACTCCCTGCCAAGCAGAGAGCCCAATGCGGGGCTCAATCCCAGGACCCTGAGATCATGACCTGAGCCGAAGGCAGAGGTTTTAACCCGCTGAGCCACCCAGGCGCCCCTATTATTATTTTTCTATTTGTTATCTTTGTACTGCTAAAAAAGCATTTCACCTTTACTACTTTCTCTCTCGGCTTTAAATTACTTGTCAGTTACTACCTATGAGGACTCAGCAAAGTTATTCTGCATTTCAGCTCATCTTTCATGTTTTTCAGTGACTTCCCACCTCCCTTCTGTGTTCTACTATTTCTGCTTTGTGGTCTTCATTCATCAAGGTAATTGCCTCATTGAGTAAATTTTTATTTTAATTCATGGAAAATTGTTAAGATTTTTATCTATTTAGGAGTGTTCTCCATCTGCTGGTTAGTTTTGTTGCTTTTCCCCACATTTTTTCATTATAGGATCTTTCTATCCATTCCTTTTCAACTTCTCATCAGTGAATGAGTTACAGTTTCCCAAATCAGCTATTTTCCAGAGATTCTTTTCCTGGGATGGGGCCACGGTGGCCTTCCAGGCTTCATTGTCCTTCTCTGCTGCCCTAGAATTAGACTGTTCTCTACAAATACAGCTCATCTTTGGATTCTTTGTTCAGCCCTTTACTGTATCTCACAGAGCTGACGCAGGAGAGGAGCACTGTGCACCAGCCCTGCTAACCTGAATTCCTCAACAATTTTGTTAACATTAGCACTTCTTCAAGTGAGTCCTTCCCCTTCAGTAAGAGTATTTTTGCTGGCACTCCCTGCATTCCGCCATCCCCGGGATGTCTCGCCACCATCTGTGCCACTTCTTTTTGTTTCCTCCTCTACAGCTACTACACAGTTTCAGCTTCTCTTGGCAGCTCTCACAGGTGTTGCAGTCTGTGGCTTATATTTGTCTCCTGGTTGTTTTTTTTTTTTTTTCCCTCTCTCTCTTTTCCTTTGTGAGATCCCTAAGACAAGGGGGAAGTGCTGCCACGCATGGCCTCATGTATACCAGAAGTCTGATATACTCTTCTTGAGCTTTATGCTTCCTATTTTATCATGGTTGACTTTGGTTTTGTCACTCTGGTTTTAATGAATTTACCCTCAATAAAAATAGTTCACTTTCTTCTCATCCAGTGTGTGTATAAAACTTGTTTAGTCCATCGGAGGCTTTCTTAGCCAGACTAAACCATCTCATCTGGGAAAGCATAAAAATAATGTAAAGGGAATGATAAGCCCAGATGCAATAGAATTCTTCCACTCAGTCAATCCTGAAATGGAAGCAGGATTATTGCAAACCAACTTATGATGCCTTACCAGCTGCTGAATTGGATCCCGCTTTAACTCTGCAAGATGACAGGATGAACTTATTTTCTTTCATGTAATGAAACCAGGATCTTTCATGGTCAGTGAGAGTGTGGAAGCATCTGGATTCATTGACTGCAACAGACCTTAATAGTGTGTAACTCGCTGGGGGAAAATTGTGTGTATCATATTGTCATTTTGCATCTGTTACTCTGATTAGGATCATTGTAATACATTCAAATTCATTAATGGTGGCTACTTTGGATCCCTAAATAATTAATGGAATCATAGGTGTCTCCCCGAGCAACAACCCGATGGCACTGTGTATCAGGCAGCACTGTGAGTTCTGAATAAATAGTTCTGACACGGCTGCATCTGTTTCACCAGGCACGTCCTCTTGCTCAGGCTCTCTTAGCCAAGCCTGCCAAGATGGGCAGAGCCAAGAGTGGAAACCAAAGGGGAGAGGAAAGCAGACCCCATGCCTCATCACGCTTTTAGATGCAGGCTGCCAGGCCCCAACTCATCCAATCCCAAACTAACCTGGATTTGGACAGGGCAGCACACCTGACTTTCCGGACGACAGCCGATGAACTAAGTTATCCAGTGACTCAGACTCTCTGGGATTCGGTGTTTTAATAGCCACCCCAGTGATTCTTACGTGCCTAAAGACCCAGAAGCTCTAGATAGAGACCTTTGCCCAGGAAAAAAAAAAAGAAAAAAAGTTAGCAAGATGGGCAAAACATGCTGTGAATCTTAGTCCACTGGGCTGCTAGCATGTTGTATGTGATTTTTCCTTACCCCACTCCCTAATAGGGTTTCAAGGTTTGAAGGAAAAGAATTTCTCCTACTTCCTGCTTACAAAAAAAATCCCTGCCTCCTCCACCTGATTTTGTTGTTTGCTCTCCCTTGGCCAGCATCTACTCGAAGGATAATTAGCTGACCACACCTGAAGCAAAATGTTAATATTCTGAGATTTTTTTTCTGAGAGTGAATTTAAAGGCATAAAAAAGAAAAGCCAATTTATTAGGCCACAATTAAGAACTCACACACAATTAACTATGGAAGTGCTTGTTTTCCAATATCCTGAGGACAATGATTCTTGGCAGATTTTTCAATTTATCTGTACTTCATCAAAGGAGAAGACTACAAATAAAGGGCCGTGGCCTACCCTGGGGCTCTGCAGAGGTCATGAAAGACCTCAAATCTACACAAATTGCAGATGTTAATAAAGATAATGCCCGGGTCAGAAACTGTGGAGTTAATGTGTATTTCTAAATGTCCCAAAGACTAGATGGAAAGAGGAGGAAGAGAAAGAGAGATGAAAGTAGAAAGAAAAGGTGGGGAAGAGGAGGGGAAGAATGGATCAAGGAACTCTGAAGCAATTTACAGCCCAGAAATCATCCTGATCCTGTGGATGGCAGCCAGCACAAGGCAGCCTTCTTCAAGGCTGCATTTCCAGATGCCCTCCAGAAAGTAGCCATAGATGAGCTCAGTAGCCCCACTCATGCCCACCTCTAGAAAATCAAACAGTAAGCAGAGTATCAAAGTAGTCAAAGGGAGCCAGAAAATTCTTGTCGACTCCAGATGTCCAAGTTACTACTCATACTGCAAAATGTCATGAGCACATGAAGCTAACACATGGCAGGCAAGAGACATCACTTGCAAATGGAAAGGAGTATTGAGAAAAGAACAAATTTTAGCAAAATGTTACTGGTTAGCCACCATTTGTCAGGCCTTATTAAGTGTCAAGTATTAATTTATTTAAATTTCATCCTCACTGCAAACTTTCCAGATTACACTCATTTTACTGATGAGAAAACTAAATATGTGGTAAGGACATTCACCTCATGAGTGGTGGAACCAGCCATATACAACTAACTCCAAAGTCCATGCTTTTACCCACCATCCTACTATAGAAGATGCTGGATCCCTCCAGTGGAGTAGGCTTACAAACTGACCTTCTGGGAAGACACACAGGAGGAAGAGTCTGCATCTATGGATTTACAGTTTGGCTAGATGAGAGATGCTGAGAGATCTGGGGACACTAACCTGGCTTTGGACACATAGGCATCACTGCTGAATTTCTGGATGAGAGCTGAGAACAGAAGTCAAGAATTTCTGTTTCCATCAGACTGCAACTTCCCTGTAGTGGATATATGTTAAATACGTTATTTCATTTTTACTTTGCCAATCTGTTTTCCCAGTGGTAAATGTAAAATTGCCTGGTACATGGTAAAGGCCCCCCCATGGACACATGATGAATGAATCAGTAAATACATGAACTACTGAATGAATGAATCGGTATATAAAGAACTAAGCATACCCATGCTTACCCATAGGAAATCACTGTACATAGACCGACACACCAACCCTACCATCATCAGTCCTTTTCGTAGACATCAGTCCCCAAACTCTACATAATAAAGTATAGTCATCATCAGAGCTATGTAACAGACTGTGCCAAGAACAGTAGTAAACGAGTCCTAATGAGCATTCCCAGGCTAGTGACACACACCACCAGGGTTTTCGTCTGTGTACATTCATTTTAGCATTTCTTCGCACTGTCCCTTTACACAAGAATCAATCTGGACTTTTAATCACTTGCCCTTTGACCTAAAGCATATGGATTTACAGCATACTTTTCAGGGCTATGGGATCTTAATCTTGGATTTTCCCAGTTTAAAAATCAATCTTAACAATCAGAGCTAATTAGAGATCAGTGAAACCTTTCAATCTCTATCTCGGACCCATGAAAGTATTTTAAAACCTATACAATTTCCAACTGAGTCGAAGTTCATTTCGTGGGCAAGTATAGGAAGGACCCATACTTAGCAAATAGATTCTTTAGTTGCACAGCTTTTAATTAACAGATGCCTTCATGATGGAGAAAGACAAAGAACAAGAAGTTAGACCTCCTAAGTCTGAAACATGTTTTCTCCACTATTAGATGTGACCTTGAACAGATCACGAAGCCACACTAGAGCTGTTTGCCCCCCAGAGAGGTGAAATGTTGATCTCTCTGCTAATTCTACAAACACACAGTATTATTTATTATAGTCCATCTCATTCCATAAGCTTGCCTTGTTTCTCAACAAGGTTGTGAATAACTTGAGGATGTGAAGTAAACTTCCTTCTTCCAACTCTTGCTCTGCTTCCAGAACAGTTAAACACAAAAAGTGAATCGAAGGTCAACTGGATTGAAGTAAATCTAGGTTCTGCATGTTTGCCTACCAAGTATATGAAAACCTTCCCAAATTAATGTAAAGAAAGCTCTTCGGTAATCAGAACAGTATGCTGCATTTGGGAATGGAGGGGATTTTTCCTTCTTTTTTTTTTTTTTTAAGATTTTATTTATTTATTTGACAGAAATCACAAGTAGGCAGAGAGAGAGGGGGAAGCAGGCTCCCCGCCGAGCAGAGAGCCCGATGCGGGGCTCGATCCCAGGACCCCGAGATCATGACCTGAGCCGAAGGCAGAGGCCCCAATCCACTGAGCCACCCAGGCACCCCGGATTTTTCTTTTTTATTTCTCACATATGTGTGATCGTGTGTGTGTGTGTGTGTGTGTGTGTGTGTGTGTGTGTGTGTTTAAAATAATCCATGCTTCTTTCACACTTGGTTAAAAATTTTAATGGTTTTGTACATGATTTCCCCAAGTGAAATTTCCATTGAAAATGGAAAATACTCAATTTCTGTTTGCACTAAGTGGTTTAAAATGCATGACAATTAACAAATGAGTCACAGGCAGCCTCTTCCTGTAACTAATGCGCTGCAAACCAGCTTCATCAATTACAACAAGGATACAATATCCACTTTCCCAAACAGTCAGCTTTCTTAGACTTTGTGCCTTTCTGTTTGTTTGTTTGCCTTCCTATTCTCTTTCTCCAAGCTCTCTTCATAAATTGTCTCTAGAAAATTATAGCAAGGTGTCTCTCTTCTCTATTGCCACTTTGCAATCTATACTTAACTGCAGGGTAACAGGAACGAAAGCCATAACTAACAGCGCCGACTCCAGCCTTCTAAATCTGCAACTACAGCTTGGGAAGAATCTTCTATCAGGGTGTTACATGCTAGATTTAATGTGGATGTTGTAGTCTGAAGCGAAAATTATTTGTACAGCTGGAATATAACATTTGCATAAGTTACAATTAAAAGGGAAAATATAATTACAAATTTTCAACTTAATTTGAATGGTTTTTAAAATGCTCATTTGGCATAGGCAACAGCTTGCAGGCAAACAGAACGCAGTCTCAGAGTTGCGTCCCTTTGTCTGAGTAGCAGGAGTGAACTCATTCTGAAGGGTTTGCTTGAACCCCTGAATCCCAACATAACCAGCAGTGAGGACCTCAGGTACAAGGCGCTGTTTGTTTTCAAAATGGGATTACAACATAGGCAGCAATTCACAAATATTTGCATCTTTTAATTGTTTCTAAAACTGAAGTGGCAAGTGGTATCGAACAGGAAGGTTCTTTTTCTTGTGGAGTGAATGAGCAGTGGAATTTTAACTAGTTTCATTTCCTTTCAGCTCTCAGATCTGAGATCTGTGGTCACATCTCCTGTACAATGTGTTCCTCATATCACAGTCTCTTTAATGGCTCCAGTTTCTGATTTTTTTCCCCTCCTTAATTACATGTCTTTTCCTTGTAGCTACTTCATGCTGAAGGCATGTCATTCTTCCCAGACACGGGCTCGGCGAGGTGTCCATGCGCTGCGTCCGTTTGTTCGTTTGTTTTCTGGGTTTCTTTCTAAGAAGCAAAGGAATCCTTTTATTCTCCTCAAACACGAGAATCCAAATTTTCATAAAATCCTTTGTACAGCATGTATACTTGAAACCCTGCTTCCCCAAAGTCATGGTAACTGTGATTATTATGTAACATGCATTGTGTCGCATCAATAGTTTTGAAAAAGAGAGAAAAAGGAGAAAATTATTCCATTCAGTCTTTATCAGAAGAAAAAAAACGCATCCAAAAAGACCTATGAACAGGAAAAATTTGCTATTACTATGAATTACACAATTAACTATGCCTTTCTATGTTTTTGATCCTAGTTTTCACAGCAATCTCCAAATAATGAGACATCAGAACATACTCTTGGGGAAAAAAAAAAAAAGCCACAAATCATAAAAACCGATCCTTTGTTCTATTTGCCCTGGAATCTGAAAAGGAAATTCTATGGCAAACAGAAAAATATAAAGGAATAATATAACCTTATTGTATCTTTTTCCTGAGAAACTACAAAAGTGCTCTGTTGATTGAGAGTATTATTAAGTAGCATGATTTTTTTTTTAATCATGGAAATCTGTCTATTAATGGGATAACAAATATAGGATGATGAGCAGACCATCACACCACCTTCAGGACAATGAGCTGCTATGTGGAGTGACTGGCTGAAACTAACAAGAAAATTACCTAAATGATGTTCTTGTGCACAGTCATCTACTGTACCACAGACCTAGAATAACTTCATCACTCAAAACAGGGGTACAAACTGGAAAATACATATACGTAGATATTCTGTTTATGTTGAATACGCATACATTTTATTTATATTGAAAAAATTCCAGGATTTTAATAAATTTTATACTGGGACCTATTGGCTCCTGGCAACCTCCTGGTCCACCAGCTTTACCATCTCTTTTTTCCTTTGTAGAATTGTATTGTTGAATATTGTACAAGACCCCAAGTTTATATTCAAAGTCATAAGCCAGAAGCAGACCATTTACTAGAATGAATGGTATTTCCCAAATGGTAGACTGTTTACCACTGGGGGGGATCATTTTAGTTGCCACCCATCCAAATACTTACATTGTCATCTATTTATTTTTTAAAATACAACATAACATCAAATGCTTGATTTCACCAGTTTTATTACTTAGAATTATTGCCTTTTAAATTGATTTAAAGTAAAATGTGAAGAAAAATATCACAGATAGTATGCAGGCAAAGCAAAGTCATGAAAGAGATACAGAAATGACCAAGCTTAAGAAATAATATCCTAGAAAATCACTTCTCCATCAGGGATGAATTCTTAATTTTAAAAAAGAAAGGCATTTTTCACAAAAATTCTCAAAGAAAATTAAAACCTCAAAAAAGAACAAAGTATTTTATTTTTTACTTTTCTCCTGGATGCATAGAAAACATTTCTCAAAAAGAGGAAAAGCATCACAGCACAATGATTTTCTTCTAATGCAGAGAGTAGATTCAGAGCAGGCATTCTCAGGAAGATAGGGGAATTTTTCCAGAAGGTACCTCACAAGAAGCCAAGAGAGGCAGGGATATAGAAGAACATTGGCTAAGTGGTAGACATGGTACAGTTTGTTTCTAGTAGCTCAGTAGGTCACATCACGGCAGGATTGGGGTGAGGCTGACCATCAGGTGAGGGCCACCCACCAAGGAGATCCTGGATGGAGTCCCAGAAGTAGAAGCAAATGAAGGTGCCTGAACTGGCCAGCCATGCTCCTCTCCCCATGCTCTATGCACTCCACACCTTCTTCTTCTCCCTCTTCTCCCTCCCTGCCCTTCTTCCCTCCTCCTGGCTTTTTTTTTTTTTTTTTTTTTTAAGATTTATTTATATATTTGAGAGGGGGTGGGGAGGGGCAGAGCAAGAGGGAGAGAGGATCCAGGCAGACTCCACACTGAACAGGAAGCCCAATGAAGAGCTCAATTTCACAAGCCTGAGATCAGGACCGGACCCAAAGCCAAGAGTTGGGGTTCAACCAACTGTGCCACCCAGGCACCCTGCTCTTCCTGTCTCTCACTGACTGAACTGACTACAGCAGCATAGAAATCTATTATTTCATTATTTACTGTCTTTATAGAAAGTTTTTTGTCTTTTCTTCCAAGTTTGAAATGTAAATGATTTTAAAGCTTTATATTTCCAGTTCTCCAAAAAGGCTGGATTAGTCTAAGAATAGCTCTAAGCTGGTTTTCACTTATATATGGTTCTAAGATACATTTTCTGTATGATTCAGGGCCTCTCCCACCCCCAAGATTGAAAATAGAGCAATAACTAGGGCTGGAGTAAAGGGACCCTTTCCCCCTCTTGGTGGGAAGAGTAATAAAGGTAATATAAGAATAGTGAATGGACTAAAAAAAAAAAAAAAAAAGAATAGTGAATGGACTGGAAGAAGACAAAGACCTATGTATGGGAGGGATGCTTCTGAGAACCATGGCATTTTGGTGTTCTTTGTAGTATTTTGAAGAAGTCATGCCTTTTCAAATGGTAATCAAGGGAACTCTAGAGTAATTCACTATGAAGAGAAAATAGAACATTCTTAGGATGTTTCTGGAAACCCTCTTCCATGTGAACTATACCTCCTAGAGCAAATGTTTGAATGAATGGATGGGATAGAGCAGGGGTATTCAAGCCGAATTCTTCAGAGCCCTGTAGTAGCTGGAGGCAGAGGGGAGCAGCTGTAAGGTAAGGAAAAAGGCATTATGGGACAAGCTCACAGGACTCCACCATCCCCTCTGACCACTGCAACTCCGTCCTTCCCTGTTTTCTATATGGGAATCACTGAAGAGTCCATTTTTTAAGTAAAAAGATCCCCCTGTTTTTAAAACTTGGAAAATCATGGGAATAGAAAAATTCATGTTCCTAGACTGACCCTGAGAAAACAGAACAACTATAAGGATGGTGAATGTTTCTTCAGGCTGAACATTTCTTTTTTGATTTCTCAAAAGGCTCATTAAGCTATATTGTGTTCCTCTGTGACCTTGGAAATCACTTCCCACTCCCCATACCCCCTGCTCCTTACGGGGCGGCAGAAGAGACACATAGATCACATTGATCGGGTTACTCTCCTTACAATTTTATGTAAATTTACCAAAGAACTAAGATCTCTGTTCTGACAAGAGTCAGGCAAGTCTAAATAGTCCTCACAGACAGAGCTGACAAAATTCACAAGTAGTTTGGGTCCAAGAGACTCATTAATTTCAAATAGGCATTTGATTCCCAAAGGGAAGACATACTTCATCAGTTGGAGCATTGTGATGTCACAGAAGAACTTCATTAGTGTGCTGGTTAGAAGGGAGTCACGAGAGTAAGTAAAATGAAATGTAAATAACTGCCTAATTAGGTGTCCATGAAAACTGAAGAGCCTCCAAAGTCATTAGAGATGACCGCGTGAGGCAGGCAGCTTCTCAGACTAAGAATTGGTGTTTTCATAACCTTCACAGCAGGAAGGTGGCTGGGAGATTCCACGTAGGTCCCCAGAAGACTCATTAACCTGGATGAAGCCATTCAAGGCAATCAAGTGTGACATCATCCTCATGGTTGAGATCCTCTATCTCAGTAGTCCTAGAACTTCTTGAGGCCATTCTAGTAGAACAGAATATTCAGGGGCCCCTGGGTGGCTCAGTCAGTTAAATATCTGCCTTCAGCTCAGGTCAGGATCCCAGGGTCCTGGGACTGAGCCCCACATCAGGCTCCGTGCTCAGCGAGAAGCCTGCTTCTCCCTCTGCCCCTCCTCCCTGGTTATGCTCTCTTTCACACTCTCTGTCAAATAAATAAAGTCTTTAGAAAAAACAAAAAGAATACTCAGGAATCACCTCCACTCCTGCCGAGGTGGGGGTGGGAGCAGGCATAATGAGAGGAAACTTTATCACAAGAAATGAGTAAAATGGGGGTGCCTGGGTGGCTCAGTCGTTAAGCGTCTGCCTTCGGCTCAGGTCATGATCCCAGGGTCCTGGGATCGAGCCCCGCATCGGGCTCCTTGCTCGGCGGGAAGCCTGCTTCTCCCGCTCCCATTCCCTCTGCTTGTGTTCCCTCTCTTGCTGTGTTTCTCTCTATCAAATAAATAAAATCTTTAAAAAAAAAAAAAAGAAAAGAAATGAGTAAAATGGAATGGATTCTCATAAAGGGCGTTGCAAGTATTTAGTTCACATTGGAACCATGCAGATTCTTGTGCCAATCGATACTACAAAAGTTAGTCCACAGACTAAGCAGACATCAAGAAGACTTTAAACTGTAAGTTGGAGCCTTCCACTCGACAGGAACATTAGAGAGCTCTCTTCTCCTGCACTCAGGGGTCAAAGCCTTTGCCATTTCTCCCGTCTTTCCATCCCCACCCTTGCCTACAAAATAATGTCCCAGGTTCTGAGCATGCATCAAGGCCCCTTCCAGATCCACCCCACTCTCCTTTCCCTGCCTTACCTCTCACCTTGTCATAGGCTGATCCCTTATATATATTTTGTAGTCTATCCTTGGGCTAGTCGTGCCCTTTTATCCAAAGTCTCTGAATGGCAAACCATATTCATCTTTCAGAGTCTAGTTCAGATTTCACTTCCTTCCCTGAAGAGTTCATGATTCTTCCTTTGTGCTACAGACACATTTCAAGCATCTACTTTTAGCATCTTATTCGACAGACCAAGGGTGTAGGGAGAGCAGTTCTCCCTCAAGCCTATGGTCAGATGTATCTACAGAGGTCTAAAAATCAATGGTGTGCCCAGGAATTGTGCACATGGGGTACTGAGAGGGGTCACTGAGTAGGTAACAAGCCCTGGGATGTCAGGGGATGGGAGGATCAGAGAACAATGAGGCATTAGCCTCCTGCACCTGTCCCCAGTCTACCCCCATGGATACATGTCTAGGTCATATCGACTGGCATTGAGAGTGTGAATTCTAAAGCTCAGTGCCTGCATTCAAATTTCAGTTCTGTTACATACGAATTGCCTTGAGTGAGTCAGTTAACCTCTCTAGCTTCAGTGGAGATGGTAATAATAGCATTCCTGCCTCATGGTTCTGTCATGAGAATTATACAAGTTAATGAACACAAAGCTCCCCAACAGTGCCTGTCACACAATAAGCATCATATAATAAGCATCAGCTATTATACTTAGGAAGAGAGATGACAGTTACGTAAAAAATTGAAAATGCTATAAGGCCTTAGGGCACATGCAGCACTCACTTGGAACCACTAAGTTGAGAGGAAACAAAAAATAGGCGTTCTTCCTACCTCCACCATTGACCAGAAGCAGCATGGCACTTTGAAGTAGTGGCATCTAGTGAGACTGGAAGCAGAAGCAGAACCGTGGCCTGATAGGGGCAGCAGCACTCAGAGAGGTGGAGTCTCAGCAGAGATGGCAGAGGTGACCATCGGGCTGTGGCCATCACCGTGTGGCCTTTGTTGTACCCAGAGGTGAGGTCATGAGACATCTAAGATGGCCAGAGAGTGCAGAGCAATGTAAGTGACAGAGGATCCTGGTTGAAGTGAAGCTACCCAGGGGGCACAGTAATGGTGTCAGCAAGGGCAGTGATGGCAGCGTAGGAAGGGTCAGGACTCATTGGACGTCACAGGGTAAGACACCGGACTTACCCGCATGCCTGCTGGGTCAACCCAAGATATGTGGGAGGTGAGGTTTTGCCAGGACACAAAGTGTCCTCTGGGGTCTGATATGCTCACTTCCTCAGATTATCATTGGTGTGACTCGATATTTATAGAAAGGGAATACTGCGACATCATTAAAAGTACAAGCTTTGGCCAAAAAAAAAAAAAAAAAGTACAAGCTTTGGTTTCAGACAGGCTTGTACATCAACTGAAAGTATTTTCTAGACACCTATCCTCTGCCTCTGGCTCTGCTCTAGTCGGTGGGAATACCACAGTGAACAAGGCAAATATGATTCCTCCTCACACAGAGCTAACTCAGAGAGGGGGCACAGACAACGAACAAGAAAACAACTAACGGGGTCTTATCTGTTTAAGAGCTGTGGAGGTGGTAATAGAGGTGATATGGTGTACAGATGGGGTCGAGAGAGCTACTTACATATGGCGGCCAAGTTAAAGTCTCTCATTCACAGTGAGGGCTAATAGCCATGGAAGATCTGGGAACAGTGTGGGACTCCAAGGTAGGAAGACTTGGCATATTAGAGGAACAAAGGGAGGATAGTAAGTCCAAACAAAGGTCGGCAAATGATGGTGAGGGGGCCAAATCCAGCCTGCTATCTGTTTATTAAATAAAGTTTTACTAGAATACAGCCACCCTCATCTGTTCGTCGATAGCAGCTTTCAATTTATGACAGCAGAGTTGAGCAGGTAGATGCCACAGAGACTTTATGCCTGACAAACCTGTGAGAATTACTATCTGGCCCTTTCCAGAAAGCGGGCAGACCTCGGGTCTAAAGCCGGGTGAACAAGCTGGGTGAAAGCAGTAGGAACTGAGTTGAAGGGGTGCCGGCAGGCAGTAAACTGCAGACACTACAAACTTGGATTCTATCCCCCATGTGATGGAAAGCTCTAGAAGGGTCCCGGCAAGGGAGATGCGTGGTCTGTTCCATGTTCTCCAAGCAGGGACACGGATTGGACAGACGCTGCCAAGCCTGTGAAAGAGGAAGGTGCCTTGCGTGAGGTTGCTATCAGCGCAGATGGGGACGAGGAGTCAAGACGAACGTCTCAGGTTTAACCGACTTGAGACTCCCCACTCGGCTGGGTCAGGGCAGGCAAGTGACGCCGACACTCCCAGCCTCAGTTTCTTGTCAGTAAAACCCTCAGACCGCTCTTTTGTGGATTAAATTACAAAGGCGCCGGAGGTATCTGTCAAAAAGTAAGTGTTCAATAGATGTTGGTGTAACTGTTCTGCTGTCGAGTCGCTGATGTTTGACTGCTGAGGCCCAGGGAGACCTGGGTCCCAGCCTGGACCTCGCTGGGCTGCTTAGTGGCACGCTTCTCTCCCTGACTGGACTCGTCAGTCCCCCGGAGACAAGGAAGCTCTGACTCATCTTTATATCCCCCAAATGGTGCCTGGCACTTGGTGGATGGTTAATAAATGTTTATTGATTAAACTATCAAGTTTTTGGGTTTGTTTTTCTTTCCAAAAAGGGGGGGAAAAGTATTTTTTATTCTGCCATTTTCACCAGAAGAGTTTTGTTTTTAGGGTTGATATGGTATATTTTGATGACATAGAACATTCTGAAGATACAGAGGTAGTTGTCTCTAAGGAGATCTAGTCCCCAGCATCCCCTCTGGTGCAACGAGAAACTCAAGATATTGCCCCCCAAGAACCTCCAAGCTGAAAAAATACATCAATGATTGTAATTATATATTAAACCTGGACTAAAAAGTCACCACACACCAGACAGTCATATCAGACACATCTACATATCAAAAATCTCTGCCACAAAACAGACCCAATAAGAGTCAAAAAACGTTGTTCTAAGTGTCAAGTTGTTTTCAGACTTCTACTTCAAACTAGTTGGACATCCTTATGTCTTGTCCAGTCATATCAAAAGAGCTCCCTTCTTACATTATTACCTGTTTCTTTTATGGATTCATTACTCTGCCTATAAAACTAAAAGGATGTCTCCCAAAATTGAAATTTCAGAATTTTGGGTCAACTTTCTTGTTCTTTGACACACCACTTACCAAGAAAGACTGGAAATCTATCCTTCACAAAGGAGTTAAGTTTTGTCATCATAAAATGATCAGTGCTGTCTGAACAATCGTTTCAAATGAAATTAAGTATGACATACAACATTGACATACAAACACATTTTCAGATGAAATATGATATCCATAAAGTAGAAACATACTTTGTGACATTTTTACTTTTATAAATAGGGGGACAAGTACTACAATAGTGGTACAATACAGAATTATGAAACCCTGAAAGGGTCAAATAAACTGTTACTAGACATATCACCTGTATTCACAGTAGCTATATGTGTCCTTACTACACACTTATTGCTTTATCTAAAAAATTAACTAGAATTCCTTAAAAATCAAAATAAGATGGAGAGAATGTCTCAGTGGTCACCAAATCTGGAAGTACTCTATGCAAACTTACTAATTTAGCCAACAAACTCCAAAAGCATAAGAAGCTGAAAATAAGGAAAATATTTAAAATAACAATATTAAAATGAGAATCCCTTACAATAATAGTAAAGGAAAAGGTGGAAATCCTTGAAACATCAGTGAGCAGCCATGAGGAGGGAGTTGTTGTTTTTTTTTAACACGAAGCCTGGCATCTCACAAATAACGTATGTTCCATATTATGTGGCAGTTGCTATAGTAACAACCTTTATTTTCTGAAACAGTACACAGATGTGTACAACATACTAACTTGCTGGTTATAAATTACGGCTTTTCCCATAGTTCAATAACTTAAGAATTTTACATTTTTGAAATCTCAGAAGTTCTGTTGTTATTAAATTTCTTTTATGAGATAATTTTCCTTGTACTTTCAAAATGAGAGTGTTCCCAAACAGGCCGAGAGAAAGGAGGGATGAGAAAATGGGGTATATCAGAGAGTAGCAGCAGACTGAGGACTGTTTTCTACAGAGTCTGGATGAAATTCACCGATATGAGGACCTTATTCTAATGAATTAGGCGTCATGTACCATAGTGAAGAGAAATCAGTCGCTAGCAAAATGATGTTACAAATAAAGTTATGAATTGATTTTTTATTACAAGGTGTCATATTTACAGTTTTAAAATAAATGAAGATTATTTCTTAGAAATGTTATGAACATTAATATAATTTTACAAGTGACAACAGTGTGGGGGAGTGAATTAGGTTGGTTACTTGACTTCAAATGAAATCTTTTTTTTTTTTTTTTTTTTTTTTTTTTTTGAAATCTTTTGAATCTTAAAAAGGCCTGAGTCTGGGAAAAATGTCTATTCCTCTATTTAATAAGAGATTCGTATCTCTTTGTCGGGTGACAAAACAGGAGACAGAGTTTCACTGATTGGGATATTTTTCTTTGTATATTTTAACCTCAATCAACAAATATTTATCAAGTGCCTTCTATGTGCAGGGAGCTAACTATCCATGTCTAGATGTGTACAGATATGTGTAGAAACATAAATTATAGAAAAACTGAGTTCTGGAGATGTTTTTTCCCTATTCTGAAAATTTACATACGTTTTCCATGTGCTGGATCTGAATACTTTCTTTAATAGACAGTTCAAATTGTAGATTTTTAAACCTTGTCAAGGAGTCCTCTCTGCAGCATTTTTCAAGCTCAAGTTTACCACCTAGGAAACACATTTGAAAATAAGGTTATATATTTAGCATTTACAGCTAAAAGTCAATTTTCTAAAATTGTGTGTGTATATACATACATATATATATTTCATATACATATACACTTGTACATATATATACACATATATATATATTTATTTCTATTTGTAAGGAAGGGTGCAAGTATCCTTCCATAGAAAGTAACAAAGTAACAAACACCACGACTTACAGAGTCCAGCAATTACAATGCTAATAGATTTACTTAACCAACACAAAACACTTGGAAATGTTATTTCAAGTGACAATATAGTTACATTCAAATTCAAAATTGTCTTATAGCAGCAATGACAGGATGAAAAACAATTGAATACCACGCAGACAAGAACAAATCATTTTGAAAAGCTTACATCATTAAGTGGTTGTTAAAATTTTTGCTAATGCTTTCCATACACACACTCCTTTCTGTATCATTCTGAGATATAGTAAAAACAGGACCATGACTAATCCATTCAAGTCCTTATGTTATCAGAGAGATTTAAGTTATCACCTAATGGGGGCTTAGAGGCTAGAACTCAGAACCCAACTGAAAAAGAGTACTTCCCTATTAGATGCATTTTAAAAGTATTACTTAAATTACATTTAAGTCATCAGATAATTATGAACTTTCTTCTCTTTTATATTTATATGGCATATTTATTGAATTGCACAGTATGCTTTTACAATAAAGTGCTTTTTACGTTGCTGCCTTTGTTCATCCAAAATAAAACTGACAGTTATCCTTTTATAAGCTATTCCGAGAACATTTTCTCTTCTTTGAAGCTGATTGATGCACTACTTTAAATGTTCCTGCAAATATCTTTTCAATTCAAGTTTTTGCATAATGTAATAAGAAGATAAAAGAATTCTATACTTCAACGAGAGACATTACAAAGCAAGTAGAGACATTATCAAGGGCATTAACATGCTCCTAATAGCAATAAAACCTTTTAACTGTCTGATGTAGAACATGCTCCCACCAAACCACCACATATTATGGTAATTGGCTCCAATTTCTGAATCTTACATTGTAAAGTTAGAAAGAGTTAGGTAGAACTGAAAAACAAATCCAGAATGCTCATCTTGTTAGTGTTCCTGCTATAAGATGTTTGCCTGCTACCTTGAACGAGGACTGGTCTGGTCTATGGAGCTGTGCTTTCCTGTGCTATCACACTTTTGCATCCTGTCTCATTTTTATTCCTCCTGACTCTGATATAAATACACATTTTTCCTCTAAATAACCCTTTCTAACTCCAAAACATCATAGTAACACAAATAGCATTTTTCTCAGAATTTCAGTGTAACAAATGTGTTCTCTGTTCATGCCTGTGTCACATCTCATTCACTTTATGTGTTCTCTCATCACAGGAAGATGCAATCGGGGAAAATATTCCATGAGGATTCTTTGATTTTTCTTTACAACACACTACTAAATTATGTGAGTAGCCTTTCCACTGTGGTGGAGAGGAAATATAATTTCCAACTAAAGTTGAGCCCAGATTCTGTTAAATTAAATAGCAGAGAGGGAAAAAAAAATCATCCTTGGCTTTATTCCTCTTAGATGGGAAGCAGGGCAGTGGGGAATTGACACAAGTCGGTCCTTGGTGATTAACCTACAGTTTATGGTTGTGTTTCCAGATGACGTGCCCATCGCGCCGGAAGCTTCTCCGAGGCTATGGAGAGCAGCCTGTCTGCTTTGAGAAGTGCAGATCTATCAGGATCCAGAATCGGGCTCTGAAAAAGCTGTCATTTCATGTCTCTAAAACAGCCTCTGATTTAATGTACAAGATGTCAAGAAGTAAAGGACAATAAAATAAAAGCCAAAAAGGAGAACTATTTCAATTAAGAGGCATTTCTGTACCAATTCTTGGAAATCAAGTAAAATAAAAACTGTCAGAATCAATCTGTGTTTAAAAAGTTGATTTTTGTGGTGCTTATAGAGAAACTGCAAGACAGAAAAAAAATACAAATTATTAACAGAGCAATTGAAGCTTAAAAAATTCCTTTCTCACTAGGTAGATATTTGGTTGTTAAATTTTCCTAAGGGACCCAGGGAAAGCATTTGTATAGCAGGTGCTGGATGTTGGGAGAGAAGAGGAAAGAAATAAATCCTCATACAGAAAAAAGTAACAAATGTAAGCTGCAGTCCTATAAGGAGTTTTGTTCATTTCCAAGAATTTAATATGGATTGCCAATAATTAGGAGACGCGTGTAAGACTTTAGGAATTTACCTTTTAGTGTCATGATTTTCCAACGCTGTTTGAATGTCCTTTTCAGAGAAAGATAAATATTTCTTCAAGGACTGCCCTGTCACCCCAAGTAATCAAATACCTTAAAGGTGAATTGAGAAAAAAATCTTGAAATTTGGGGTAACCTTTTAGCTAAGAGTATAGTAATAATAAAGATATAAGCATTGCCAATAAATAAATAAAATTCTACCAAATGTGACTTCCTATGGAAGACACAAATTTTTTATTTTCATTTCTTTTAAAAACATGCTATTTAAGAAATATGCATTATAACTCCATCCTCCTCCTGTCCTTAGAATTTTTATGATATTATGCTTTTTATTTCACATTTTCTATTGAGAGAGAGATTGGGCAGGGAAAGAAGAGGTGAATTCACCTGCTGTCCCCAATTGATTTGTACATTTCAGGGATATGCCCCTTTCTATGGTCTATTTCTGGTTCCTTTATTTAAGAAAAAAAAAAATCAAGTTTCTCTGAAGGGAACACTTTATAGGAGAAAATTCACTCCCTTCTCATGAAATCAAGAACTTTTCTTAAAGTAACTCTACCACAAGCAAGAAGAGGAGCAGCCTAAGAACTGCCTCCAATCATAAGAAGAAATATAACAAAATCAGCTCACTCATGATTTCCTTAATATACTTAAAAGAGATACAATCCCACTGATGCCTCTAAAAACAAAAACGAGGAAAGGGCAACTTTATTGATTCCCTGCAAACCAATGAACGTGTAACTTATTGATAATACTAAACATCATCTAAGCCTTTAGTGATTTCCAACCAAAAGTCTGCCTCTGAATGAAGGTTTAAATCATCGTATTAATATATTAGGGGGGAAATTATCATGGGAGACACTTGGAAATTAATTAAAAACCCTGCACTCAGTTTGTTTGTGAGAGGAGATAAATATCACACATGGGAAATGATGCCTGACAACCACCATAGTTTTCAGATCCAAAATTAGACCCTGACAGCTATGTCTTTGTATGACTCTCCTTGGGGTATTATATGCAGAGATATAGAATGAGAAGATTTCTGATAGAAGTATTTATTACTGACACTTCCGAAACATTCCACGTGTGGCATCAGCAAAGTATGCTCCTCCACCTTCGACAGAAATGTCAGGTTTTCTTCCAAGATTTTTTTTTCTATTTCTCTTTCCCCCCTTCCCATCCCTCCCTCCCCATCCACCACCACCCCCCTTCTTTTCCAAAATATGATTTTTTTTTAGAAGTTCAACAGCAGCCCCTGGTGGAACTCAGCAGTTGTTTCAGTCTGAGCACAGTTGTTCAAGAAACTCCATCCCTTCTGTCAATAAAAAGGAAAGTGTGTCCATGTGTCTATCACCACACCTGCACACTGTTTCTACAGGTCAGAGATCAGAATGCAGCCCTGAACGTACAAAAGCTGTGCTTTGTGATGGTAATTTTGGCCAATTTCTGTAGCTGGAGTTTTTTTGGAGGGAAAAAAAAAATATATATATATATATACATACATACATATATATATATATATGTAGCAAACAATAAACATCTGTCTCAAATGTCACATTCATTTTAGGCATGAAGACTAATAATTACCTGCTCGTGAACAATGTTTACCACAGGGTGCGTGGAAATGAAACGATCCCTCATGCATGAGCCAGCGAGCACCATTTTGTTTGGCTCGTGTTGTGACAGAATCAGCTTTGTCACTTAGTAAAATGAGCTCTACAAAATGACAATTCTATGCAAAGAAGGGATTCTCTGGGTCACGCTCAGAAAGCACCACAGAACACCACTATCTAGCCCCATTAGAATGGCAAGCTAGACTTAACAAGCAAACTTATCAAAATGTTTCTCAGAGAGATCATGACTACTCCTTTCCCCGCTTAGTGGGCAGCCACAGATTATCAGTTGAGGACAAGGAGGAAATGTGTGGCTCTTTGCATTAGGTACGGTACGTCTGCACCCTTCATAAAGGTGCCTGGTAGAGGCACTCCAATCCATCTTCCCTTCCTATGGGGCCAACTGCCTAGAGGACAGTCCACCTTTCTCTTCGCACAAAGTCATGGTTCTGTTGCTAAACCCTGTGCCTTTGGGGCGGCATCACTGCAGAGGAGTTGCCGTTTCCTCATTCACACAAAGGTGCCCTATAGGCTAGAGATAGCCTTGGTCCTAGGCAAGGAAAGAGAGAATTATATACTGCTGAAGCTTGCTTTCCTGATCCTCGAGGGTGCCAGGGTTGGTAGGCATTCACCCTCCATGAGGCTGACACTAAGACAAAGGAACAACTGGCCATTTACTCAAAACACCCGAAAATTTACTTGAGTAAATTTATTCACCACCTTTCACTGGTGTATTTTGACTTTTCTCTTCTTAAATGAGGCAGATTATTAAATGAAAAGAAAATAGAACTTTTAAAGACCTAAATAGCTTTATGATAAATACTAGAATAGCATTTATATGAAAAAGTGTTGTTGTTTTTTTTTAATTTTGCAGGTATCACATTTTACATTAGCCCTTCCCTTGCCCCTCAGTTCACTTACATCTCTTGACTAATCTCAGGGGAAACTGAATCAGTGAGCTGATGTGTTGAGACCAGAGATAATCCCATGACAGGCTGCTTAGTGAGAAGCTCATGGGCACTGTATTTGACACAGGGGAATAAGAGGTATAAAAAGAAATAATACTGGTGTCTAATGAGTTACGATCTAGTGGAGGAAATATATCTATCTGGATAATTTTAATACAATGTGGTAGTGGCAAGCAGTGTTCTAACAGATAGAGTGGGGCCTTAGCTGGCCTTCTGTAGGGATGACACTTGCACAAAGTCTTAAAGAAACTATAAAGGAGCTATAGAAAAGAAAGGTAGAGGGCAAGATAGGAGGAGAATCCCTAGGACCCAAGAGTGAGTGTAATAGGATGCAGTATATCTGAAGAATTTTGGGCCATTTGATCCTGCCAGACCATAAAGGACAAGATGGCACATGTGAGTAGAGGCTGGGGAGGTGGGTCGGGCTGGTCATGGAGAGCCCACCTGCCCTCTGAAGAAGATTGGGATTGTCCTTTAGGCCATGGGGAGCAATGTAAAGGCTTCTGTTAAGGAGTGGCACAGATGGGGATGGACCGAGACCGAAGGTCAGAAGACTAGTCAGGGTTTTTTGTGATTGTCCAAGAGAAAGAGGATAAAGGCCTGAATCCTGGGGGTGGTATAGTGGGGTTGGAGAAGAAACGGCAGGTTTCAAAAATATTCAGAGACGAAAACCAAGAGCAGTTGGTGCCTTAGTGGATAGGGGCACTGAGGAGGAAGTCTTGGATAATACCCAGGGTTCAGGTGTAGGAGACAATGTGGATTGGATGCCATTAACTAACTTAGAGACCACAGGGGCCAGAATAGAGTTGAGGGGAGAAGATGACACTCTAAACTAGTACTTCTCAAAATATGTCCTCAAGTGCCCTCCCTGGCCTCCGGACAGCTGCTTGTGATACTGGTTATTAACACGGCCCACAAATGTCATTACAGGAGAGGACATCACAGATGAAGTCCGGTGGCTTTCAAACTGTGTGCTGTGGGGGTCAGGGGGCAGCAGAGCAGCCAGGGCTACAGTCTGCCTTCCTTGAGCCAACCCAAGAGGGTCTACTTTTCCAATTGTGTACATTAGAATTCTTCAGAAAATTTAGCTTGAAAAAGGAAAACCAGAGTTTGGAAACCACTTCCTTTTACAGAGAAGAAACTAAGGCTCACAGAAGTTGAACTATCTCACCCACAGATACAAGTCTGTAGCAGAGGCTGAGCTAGGTCTATGGAACCTAGTTCACCCACCTCAATCCCTCTGTGCTATGGTTTCCTGCAAGAAGTAATTGTTTACTTTTGCTATGTTTTTCAAAGTTGCCAGAAACTTCCTCACCTCCGCCATGCTCTTAGCAATTTCCTCTGTTTTAGTCTTTCAGTAAATGTTTATTGAGCATCTTCTACATGCCAAGACCTCTTCTACTGAGACCACCTGGGCATTTCTATTTGGATCCCCGGTTCTGGTTTGTGATTCTCTGGTAGAGCTCTACAGTCCCACCGTGAGTGGATGCAGTATGACCCAAGAAGTAGACAGGTATACTGGGGATTAGCCCCAAGTAAACAGTATTATAGGTTTCCTAATTCTCTGGAGGATATAGCTAACTTATGTTTTTTAATCTAATTTTTGAAAATACATTTTTTAAAAAAATCCATGAAGCTCCTAACATACAATAAGGTGCTATTCATAATTTTTTAAGGAATGACTTTTCAGATGTTACATATATGTTACTTTGTTCCATACACAGTCCACTGGAATTAATGCCCCACAACTCAATAAGCTTAACTTTATGAAACTTAGACCTGAGATCCGAAGTAATTGCAGGATAGCTTGCTTTCCAAAAGTGAGAATTCAGACCAATAAACTTGATAACTCTTCTTCCCCATCACATAACTCAACAGCTGCTTGTCCCAATAGTGTAATTCCTAAAACAAGGAAAAGCAAATCCCTGTTCAACCTAGAGAAATAAATAGAGAGAAAAATGTAAGCAGAGGGACAGCCCCATTGATCTCTCTCTCTCAAAGACCATTCCATCTTGAGAATCTGGTCCCAAGACTTCTAGAAGGGAATAGTGGGCTGTCGCCCTGTCAGGTATGTGAGTCAGGGTGGGAAACAGGAGGCAGTTAGGGGAGGCCCTCCTGCTTGGGGACTGCCAGAGCTGGGATCCGCACAGGTCTTTCCAGGAACATTTTATATATAACATCTTAACTACGGAAAGAAATCCATTGCTCTCTCTCTCCAGTTGGGGAATCTATTCCTCATCTTATTAAATTCCTTAAAGTAAGGGACCAGAGAATCAGTCTTTCTTCAACTGCCCCTTTACACATCACCACCCCACCCCAATCAATCTCTAATTTTCTTTCTGTGCTCTTTCCATTTGCAAGTAAGTCTTAAAATCAGAAACTCTGTATACACCAACATATATACAACACAATTAGTTCAAAAAGGGCATTAAGAGCACACTTAACTTGGGACGCCTGGGTGGTTCAGTTGGTTAAGCATCTGCCTTTGGCTCAGGTCATGATCCCAGGGTCCTGGGATCGAGTTCCACATTGGGCTCCTTGCTCGGCAAGGAGCCTGCATCTCCCTCTGCCTGAGACTCTCTCTGCTTATGCACGTGCTCTCTCTTTCTCTCTCTGACAAATAAAAAAATCTTAAAAAAAAAAGTATACTTATTTTAATAAGCACTGAGAAATGTATAGAATTATCAAATCATCATATTGTATACATGAAACTAATATAAGACTGTTAATTATATTTGAATAAAAATAAAAAATAAAGAAAAATAAAGAGAATTTGAGGAATTAGGGTTTATAGGCAATCTAACAAAGGAAAGATAGAATAAAATTGCTAGGTTAGGTACAAAACTGGTTAATGTCCTTAGGGTAATTAATTAAATCTTTGAGATTATTTTTTCCATCAGACAGAAATTTACAAATTAATGGTGTAACCTCACAATGCCTAGGCTCTAATCAAATAGTAAATGGCAAAGATAAGCATAAGTATATTCTCCTAGAGATTTTGTAATTTGGGGGTGAGCCAACAAAATATAAATAAAAAATAAATAAAACCGTGTAGAGGTGAGTTACAAGTAAGAGAGAAGGGAAATAAAGAAAAAAATCCAAGATAATAGTTCAAAAAGATGTTAAGTCTCACCTGTTACAACCCCATTTCCTTAGAGATGAAAAATCCAAGTAGATTGACTCATCTAAGATCATCCTGTCCCATTATTCTCACATAGCAGTATGACTGAGGGTAGGAGGCAAATAAGCAAACAAGTTTTAAAAATCAAAAAAAAGCTTATTGATTCCATAGGTCCCCACTTATACCAGCTTCCTTCATACTATAAGGTGTGCTAGTGAATGGACACACTGAATCTTGAGGGAGCAAGCATTCATTTTATCACTTGTCCCCATCACCTCTCACACTGCCCTTCTCATTTGCACAAGTAAATCCAGAGTTAACCTTCTTTTGAGATTATCGTGTTTCTAGTATTTTGGTCTAGTATCCTAAGAAATCTTCCTTCATAGCAATTTCTTTCATCCCCTCAACAAAAGTTAATTGGAAGCTTACTATGCATCAACCGTAGAGAGTAGTGAGAAAGAGAGTGAGTTCTGCTCTCTTGTTTATCTGCTCACAACTCTGTCACTGTGTGTCATAGTGCAGGAATCATATGTCTTTCCCAAATGCAATACATTTATTTATCTATCAGCTTTTTTATACCAAGAGGTTTAAAATGGTTTAAAAATCCCTTGAAGCTCATCTCCTGTGTGGTAAATAACAATATCGGTATATTACCTCTATGGTCCTCCTCTGGGTATTCCAACATCCTCCTTTCTGTGAATTCCTCCGAAATTCTGCCCTCTAGACTGGCCTTGTCTGAATGCAATGACATTGAGTTCCAAATTAATGAAATTCCACATACCACACGAAGGCTCACTGGGAGCATTTAACAAAATGAAGTGCCTTGGTGAGCTCTTCAAATTCCTCAGAGTCCAATGACTGAAGATGTCCCAGAATGGAGAACTGAATATGGCTTAAAGACACAAGGTAACTGGGGTGCAGAATTTTCAGTCAGGTCTTTAGAAGCATCTAATGAAATGCTATTAAAAGGTCCAAAATCTTTAACATGACTATGAAAATGAACATAGCCTCACATACTTAGGACTGAAAGAAATTAAGTTGGGCCTAAAATACAGTTGGCCACCTTGTTGTTGAATAAAAAAAATGGAAAATGTGACCCAGCTCTGGAAGGTACTGTTCCTAAAGATGAAGAACATGGCTCAGCTATGTAGTCAATAAATATTAGCTATTATTACTATTTCTTTTCTGAGCATTTCAACTTAGTGCTTATTACAATGACTAAAAATATTACACACTGCCGCCAATAAGTCTGTGAAAATTTGCTTTTATTACAATGTTAGATATAATTTTCCTTTTGGAATTAATAAGGTACCATATGTAAAAAAAAAAAAAGAAATTAATCTTAGGCTTGCCTCCCTTGCTTTCCAGCCCTTTTATTAAATTTAGTTATGATAGTTTCAAAAGCCAAACCAAACATCCTGTTAGCAACATTCTACTGACACCAGGAAGGTCCAACTGGCACAAGAGATAAACTACAAGTAAAACACACCAAAGATTGCTTGAAACACATTTTGACATGATCCATCTTTTCCAAAACAGTCAGGCTGCTCTACAATACCTAAGCAAGAAGTATTTTTCCAAGCAACAGATATCAGTAGATTTAATCACACATTTATTGAAAGTAAATTTTGCATAAAATATTGTGCAAGTCGCCGTGAGAAAAGTTGTGATACATGTCCTCAAGGAGCTTGGTGTTATGAAGTCCATATCCTCAGAAGCTTTTGGTTCCACACTTCTCCCAGCCTATTCTGAATAAAGATGAAGGAAACCAAATTTTTTTTGAAACTATAAGAAACCTTTGATTCAATCACTATGTCTCATAGCTTAAAGACTATATTTTCCTTTGTGTATTTGATATTTGAGAATAATGAATTCAAAAATTATTGGGGAAAGTAGTTCTGTAATTGACCTCCTAGGGAAACGACGTGAAATCCCTTCAAAATTCCCACCAGGAGTGGAAGAGAAGTGGATTCAGATATGGCATTCTGAAACCTTCCCAAGCTTCCTCCACTGGAATTCTAATTAGTAAGACCCCTTTAAGCAATTTTAAAGCTGCTTAATTTAAATACAGGAAGTATTTCCTTGGGCTCTATAATACTTTGGCAGAGTTGATCCTATTTCCTGAGATTAAATTGAAGAAAATTCTTTCCTGGGGAGACTAAACTGCACACAATAAGATCATTCATTAGAATGTTCTTATAAATTCAAAATATACCATGGGAAGAGTAAATGTCTTCTTCATAAAAGGTAACAGCCTAGAAATGCTAAGTGGAGCCAAGATTGGCTTTGCTCTTGAGTTTTGGCCTTTGTGGCGTAAAAGTTCTCTGAGAAGAATTACTGAGGTGATAACTCATTTTGACAACGAAACCAAGTATAAGATAACTAAAATAAAAAATAATTTAATCCTTTTTCTTAAATAAAGAACATCTGTCGATATTATTTGCTTCTTCAGAGTTTTGCTTCCATTCATAAGAACAAAGCTGTATCTTTCTGTAAGCTAATTCTTGTTCTTTGTATCACTTAACACTTGGCAGTAGGAAAATTTCAGAAGCCAAGACCTGTTACTCAAAGGGCTGGTTGGTAAGGGGAGTGGAAAAGGATATGCTTCTAAAACTTTCTTATTGTCCAAGAAAACAAAGGGGAACACTTTTCAATCTCTTGCCACCCTTCTGTAAATTTACATCACTTCACTAAATTTGATAGCTAAATAGTGTTCTGACAGTGTTGTTGAGACTTGTATGTCAGATTTAGAAATGTTATTGTGGAGACTTACTTTGATGGTGTGATTTTAGAAGCTTATTTTCCTCCTAAACAAATGTATTATAGAGTGATGGATAACAGAGATTCAAAGGATTACAATGAGAGATCAAGGAGTTCACCTGTAATATCTATCGCATTGACAGCCGACTTTATTGAAGTTTCACAATATTAACTGCCTCTCTGTGGACTGGCTGAGCCGGCTAGGTGATTATCAATTTATCACCAGTCAAAACACAGATTGCTTCATGTACAGTGTCTGTGGCATAATCATGTACCTCAAATCCGATCAAACTAGAATGATCCTACTAGGATGATTCTTATAAAAGTGAAGAAGAAACATTAGTTGGGAAATTCTCTAATGAAATTATGTCTAAATCATGCTTGACAGAACATCTTTCCTGGAGCCTATGTCAAGAATGCACCACTCCAAAAGGAAGTAAAACAAAGCCCAGGAGATAGAATGGGGAGAACATTAGAAACTATTTACTCCTTTTTCCTGAGGCTTGCTTTCTTTAACCACTCCTCACTCTCACTTCAGAGACAACAAGTAGGAACTTGACAAGTCTTTAAAATCACCTCCACAGTGCAAGACCTGAACCTTGAAACTCCACTTAGCATTATGGGAACTAACTGAATTACATGTAGGAAATTATATGGAATAACAATGGACCAGCACCGAGATGCTTACATTCTATCTTTGACTCTATTATCAATATAGCAAAAGGTTTAAAGTATTTTACATTTCCACCCTATTTCCTGATCCTATCCTCTAACAAGGTCTAATTTTTCTCCACATATTGAGTTCCATCAGTAGCCATTCCAATTAATATTTGTTAAATGCAGGAATAGAAGGAGAAGATTTTGGCCTTGGATGTTTGTTTGATCAGGGCAAGACTTAATAGCTACACTAACAAACACTTAATGGACCACTTACTATGGTACTAACCTAAGTACTTTTCATATTTGAACTCATTTAATTTTCTTAACCACCTTGTGAGGAAAATACCATTATTTTCCCTGTACTATCAATGAAAAAAGTGATGAATAGAAATATTAAGTACTTGTTCAAGATTACCTAGCCTACAAGTTGAACCCAAGCAGATGATTCTACCTTATAGATTCTGAGACCTAATTATTTTCAGTCATACACTGATTGGATTGAGTTGCTCTGCTCTTATTCCAGCTGCTTACCACTGTATAAAGTTAACCCTCTCTAGAGAAAAATAGCACCATCCAGAGCCTTTACAATTTTTCATGCAAAGTTTCTGGTACTCAATAAAATATTAGCTGAAATACCAAGAAATAAGAAAAAAGAAAAAGAAAGACAAGAGAAATAGGGTCACAGATAATTCAGATATTAAAGTTATCAAACATGAATAAATATCTTTTTAAAAAATAGATGACAAGGGGAGATCTGGCAAGATGGCAGAGGTATAGGACGCACAGAAAACACCAGGTCCCAGAAGTCCAGCTAAAGAGGCAGAAACCACTCTAAAAGCCAGCAAACATAACAGGAGAGAGAAGAGAATAAGAACAGCAATTCTAGGAGCAGAAAATCAACCACTTTCAGAAAGGTAGGACATGTGGAAAAAGTGAATTTAAAGCAACGGGAAGAGAGACCTCGGGGGGAGGGGCCAGCTCCCAGCAGCTGCAGAACCGCGGAGCACAAAACCCAGAGCTTCTAGTCCACTCCCCTGAGGGACATCGCACCAGAGACTAACCGGGGGTTCAGCCCTTGCGGGAACAGTGTGGTTTCAGGACCCGTGGGGTCACCGAGGGACCAGGGGAGCCCAAGTGCGGCAGAGCTCCCAGGTATTGGGGCGGAGAAGCTGGCAGCAGAGAAGGAGCTGCGCAACACCGCATAGGCCTTTCTTGGACTATAGGAACTGAGACATATAGTTCATATAGGGCTGCCGTACTTCAAGCAGGGACCCCACGGGAGGCAGCTATGGACACACCCCCTCCTTCCTCCTCCAGGAGGAGCGGTGCAGGAGGGCGCAGCAGGAATCTGCTGGTTTGGGGACTCCAGACAGGGCCTCGTGCACCACAGATAGAAGCGCTCCGCCACGGGCTAGCTGAGCACAGAGCGCCGGCCGCTGACAAGGGAGATGGGAGTGATAACGGCTTTCCTCTAAGGGCCTGTGGAGGATCGCAGCGCCCAGCACTCGGCTCCTCTGGGCCAGAGACTGGGAGGCCGCCATTTTCATTCCCGGCCTCCAGGGCGGTACGGAAAGCGCTCAGGGAACAAAGACTCCAAGAGCGAACCTGAGCAAAGTGCTTGGCCCATCCCCTG
>CM053606.1:69595072-69611476 GCA_028646535.1 Procyon lotor | reverse complement strand
TGTTTCCTTTGCTGTGCAAAAGCTTTTGATCCTGATGGAAGTCCCAATAGTTCATTTTTGCCCTTGCTTCCCTTGCCTTTGGGGATGTAGAAAGGAAGAAGTTGCTGCGGCTAAGGTCGAAGAGATTGCTGCCTGTGTTCTCTTCAAGGATTTTGATGGAGTCCTGTCTTACATTGAGGTCTTTGATCCATTTTGAGTCTATTTTTGTGTGCGGTGTAAGGAAATGGTCCAATTTCATTCTTCTGCATGTGGAACAGAAGCTTTTAATAGCAGATTAAACACAGGTAAAAAGAGGATTAGTACTGTAAGATAGCTCAGTAGAAAATATTCAGCCCAAAAAACAAAGAAAAAAAGAATGGAAATATAGAAAACAGTGCAAGAGACACATGAGTGATGCCAAAAGTGTAAGCGTAACTGGATATCTAGAAGTGCATTTGAGAGGGAATGGGGGCTAAAGCAATATTTGAAGATATAATGTCTAAAATTTTCTAAAACAGATGAAAGATACCAAACTCTAAGCAGGATAAATAAGCTACTCATCACATCATAGTAGAACTGTCAAATGGCAAAGACAAAAACAAAGCCATAAGAACAGCCAGATGAAAAAGCATATTACCTTTAAAGAAGCTACAACAATGACAACTAAGTTCTGAACAGAAACCTTGGAAGCCAGAAGAATACAGAATGCATCTTAAGTGCTGAAAGAAATTTTGACAACTTAGTCTACACACAGTAAAAACATCCTTCAGATATAAAGGCATGAAAGAAAAAAAAAAAAAAAAAAGACCATTTTTTTGTCAGCAGATCCATACTAAAAGAAATACTGAAGGGGTTTTTAGACAGGAGGAACATGATCCCAGATGGAAAGACAGAAATTCAGGAAGGAATGAAGAGCAGCAGAAAGGTAAATATGAGTATAAATATAAATGACTATTGACTAAAAAGCAATAATAATATACTATGAATTTAAGATACATGATTAAAATACATGAGAGCAATAACTCTCAGCCAAAAGGGATAAATGGAATTATGTTACTAAATCCTAGCATTGTCTGAGAAGTGGTAATTTGTATTAGACTCTATTAAATAAAGATGCATGGTGTTATATCCAGTAAATATAATCCCAAATTTATCCTTACATTACTTACATTAAATGTAAATGGACTAAATACTTCAACTGAAAGATGAGGTTGTTCAACTAAATGAAAAAGTAAAAATTCAACTGTACATTGCTAAATAAGCACATCTGAAATTACAGAGTGGAGAGATGTAAACACTAACTATTATTAAACATAAAAAGGGACATTTCCTAATGATATTTAAAAGTTAATCTGCAGGATGTGGAGACGAAAAAATGATAAAACTAAACAATAATTTTGGGATGCTTATAATTATGATAAGACTCTTTTTAACAGCAAGAGCAATTAACAAAAAAATCCAGGATAGGGATGCCTGGGTGGTTCAGTCGGTTGAGCGCTAACTCTTGGTTTTGGCTCAGGTCATGATATCATCGGTTGTGAGATTGAGCCCCAAGTCTGGCTCTGCATTCAGTGGGGATTCTGCTTAAAGATTCCATCCCTCTGCCCTTCCCCCCACTTGCCACTCACATGTTCTCTCACTCTCGCTCTCACTCTCGCTCTCTCTCAAATAAATAAATAAATCTTTAAGAAAAACATCCAGGATAGTGGTGTGAGAGAGAACTAGGCAGGACCATAAACAAGAACAAGGGTATCTTTAAGCTGTGCTGTGGATCCACAGACTCTTATTTTTCTATTACTCTTTAAACTGTATATACGTGATACATTATTTCTTTTTTGTGTGTATGATTTGACAATAAAAGAACTTATAAATAGTAAAAAAAGTTAATCTACTAGAAAGATATGATAATTTTAAATTCAGTCTCTCAAAAAGTAAAGCAAAAATTAACAGAACTAAATATAGAAAAAGATAAGTCCACAAGTATAGTAGGAGACTTCAAGAAACTTAGAAAAATTACTCACTGAACAGTCAGGCTAAATAATACATTAATAAACTTGATTTAATTGACAGATATAAAATTCTCCATCTAATAAGGGAATGTGAGACATTTACCAAAACTGACCACATTCTGGGCCATAAAATGAGTTCTCCAGTCCCTCAACATTTCAAAATATTGAAATCATTAATGTATTCTTGGAACTAGTGGAATTAAGCAAGAAATTAGTAACCCGATAGAAACTAGAACATCCAACAAATATTTGGAAATTGGCCAAAGAAGTCAGAATAGAAGTAGAAAATATTTTGAACTAAAGGATGATGAAAACATGACATCAAAACTTGTGAACACAGGTTAAGTTGTGCTTAGTGGGAAAAAGTCAGTGACAATGGTTATTCGAGGAGGGATGATGGCTGAGAAGCAGCATAGCAGGGGCTGGTAATGTTCTATGTCTTGCTAGAGAAGGTGATGAGTACTGCCCCTCTGAGAAAAATTCACCATGCTCTACACTTATAATTTGGGCGTGTTTCTATATGCATGATTATACTGCAAGGAAAAATTTACTTTAAAAAAATCAGAAATTATTTCTGACTCTTCTTTTTCCAGATCATCATCATTTAATCATCCAGATCATTAACATTTCTTGTCAGCTTCAATTCAAAATTTATCCAGAATCTGGTCATTTCTCACTATTTCTCAATTATATAATCTCAACATTTCTCACATTTCTCACTACTAGCCAGCTGCTAATCTTGTACAAACCAACAGCATCCCTTTCTTGATTCATTTCCATTTCATATCTGGTCTTCCTTTTTCTACCCTTGCTCCCTATAGGTGATTGTCAACACAGTTGGTTAGGGTAAGCTGCTAAAGCTAAATCACAGTACATCACCACTCCCCACAAAATTGTCCGACTGGCTTCTCATTTCACTCAAAGTAAAAGTCAATTAATGGTCACGACTATGTCTCTATATCATCTGTACTGCCATCCCATCACCTACTTCATCCCCTACCCCTTACGTCTTGACCACTCTGCTCTAGCCTTACTGCCTCCTGGCTCTTTGCAAACATGACAGGTACATTCTTGCCCCGTGACATTTGTACTCATTCCTCCATGTGCCTAGATGTTTCTTCACCTACATTCACATGGCTCATTCCCTCATTTCTTCAGATCTCTGCTTAAATAACACCTTCATCCCTGACCATTATCATTGCAATTCCTTCCACTACCAACAACTTCCAATCCCTTTTTGGTTCAATTCACTAGATATTTATCCAGTGCCAATGTGAACCATGTATTTAGGTGCTTTGGACAAATAAGTAAACGAAACAAAGATTCTTGCCTTCATGGGGCCTTGATTCTAAAGGGAAAAGACAAACAATAAGCATAAATACTTTAACTACACAGTGTGTTGGAGATAGATAAATGCTTTAGAAATAAAATGGGGCAGGTCAAGGAGCATTTGATGTACTGTTTAAAGGGCATGTGAAAGGAGTTTAAGTTAAATTATAAATAGGGTGTTCGGAGCAAGCTTTATTGAGAGGAATGACATCTGAACAAAACTTTGAAGGTAGAAGGGAATTAGTGACTTAGATATAGGGAGAAGAATGTTCAAAACAGGGAGAACAAGTGCAAAAGCCAGAGGTGGCGTGTGCCTGCTATGTTGGAGGAACAGTAAAAAGGCACAAATGGCTAGAGTGGTGGGTAGGGTGAGTGAGTAACTGTCCAAGTTCACCAGGGACTCAGGGGTTTCCTGGGATGTGTAACTTTCAGGACACTGAGATGGTTGGTCAGTCACCCTAGTGAGAAAGTGTTGCAGGAGGTGAGATCGAAGAGATAATGGGGCTGAATCATTAAGATCCTTGAAATCATTTAAGGACCTGGCTTTTAACATGAGGAAAGCAGGGAACCATGGGAATGTTTTGAATAACGGAATGACATGATCTGAGTTACATTTTTAAAAAATCTCTTTCAATTGTTGTGTTGAAAATGGGACATACGGAGACAAGGGCAGAAGAAGTGATGCCATCCCAGATGCTATTGCAGTAATCCAGGTGAGAGTTGATGGTAGCTTGGACCAATCGATGACTTTTTAGTAGAGATGGTAACAAGTGGTCAGATTCTAGAAGGTAGAACAAGTAAGATTTCCTAACAGATTGGGTGAGGAGTATAACAGAAAGAGGAAGGATGACTTTCCAGGGGTTTGATCTAAACAACTGTAAGAATGGAGTTGCCATCAGCTGAAATGAGAAAAACTGAACATACGGCAAATTTGACAAGAAGAAAAATCGGTCCTATGTTAGACATATTATATCCCCTTTTCTGCTTCATTTTCCTCCATAGCTTTTACCAACACTGACATGCTATGTATTTTACTTATTTATTATTTATATTCACCCATCAGAATATAACCTCCAAGAAGGCAAAGACTTTTGTTTTGTTCACTGCTCTATCACTGGTTTCTAAAATAAATTCATCCACTATGTGAGGATTTACAGAGTGTCTCCTTGATGATTGGAACTGTGCTAGGCTCCAGGAATAGAGTAAAACACATGACATGTTCTTAGGATTGCCAGGTAAAATACAGGATGGCCAGTTACATTAGAATGGCATATAATAACAAATAATTCTTAGTATATGTATGTCCCATATTCAAATATGTATGCCCCATATGCAAATATTCAATTATGGGACATAATTATACTAAAAAATACTTGTTGTTTATTTGAAAATAAAATTTAATTGGCATCTTTATTTTTATTTGCTAAACCTCATAATCCTCATGCTTTCTGTGTGTAAGGAGGCTAAATGATAATGGGATATAAGAAAAATAAGCAGCCTATATATAATAACTTTAGGAATGCAGGATACCATGGGAGCTTGCAGGAAAGGTATCCATGCATAGACTGTGGAGGAGCATTTGAGGAGCTTCCTAAAAGAAATGATATTGTAATATGGTAACTGACAGTAGAGGTACCTAGTTGAAAAGAAGAAGAACATTCCAGCATGATGGAACAGCATGGGCCAAACTTGTGAGGACAGAGAGACCGTGGGATACTCGGGAAGTTGCATAGTTGATGTGGTGTCTCAGATGCACCTAGAGAACACAAATGTGTGAGATGGGAATTAAAAGAGTTAATATCACCAAGAAGCAGAGTTAGCTGAATAGTTACTCTACCAGAGACTTGAGCAAAGGCCAGTAAACATGGGCACCTGTCACCAGCAGCAAGAGCAGGGAGGGTGACCATCTTCCCACCCACTAGGCAGTTGTGGCAACAACAAGAGGGTTCTGAGATTCACTGCCCACCAGCTGCACTTCACTGGGCTTGACCATCATGACCAAAGACAAAATGGAGAATAACTCTCTTTCAGTCAATCCTTGAGATAGTGACTGTGTTCCCAGTTACCTCCTGGGTAGAAACAAGCAGACAGAAGAAAATCTACTTTTATACAAAACAGGTAAACACTCCTGAAAAGTTGGGGGAGGGAAGAAATCCTATAGGAAAGACTGGAATTTCTGTTAGCAAAATAGCTAGAAGTTGGTGCCCTTCACAACCTCTTTTGGATCCACAGTCTGGCAACATTTAAATTCTACAAGAGTAAGCATTCTCAGCAAGGGTGATCCAACCCCTAGAAAGATGAAATTGGTTCTTGGAGGTGAGAATATCTTAAATACTGTAATGGTTTGTTACCCTGCAAAAGCCTAGAATCCATAAACTGATCTATAGTGTATCTGTGGTTCTAAAATCACAGCAGAGTTTGGTGGAGGAGAGAATGAGGAAAGTTTTGGGTTTTTTGTTTGTTTTTGATGTCTAAAAAGGCTACTTAGGGATGGCAAGAGTGACAAAAATTTTTTAATAAACACGAAACTAGAGAAAAGCTCTACTTGAAGGATGGAGACCAGGTGGGTGTGAAAGGTGTGCTCTTCTAGAAGAAGAGTAGGGGGCAGAGATGGAAAGGAAGGCATTCTGGGTGGCACAAACAGCATATGCACAGACTTTCAGAAAAAGTAAAAGGTAAACAACATAAAATGCAGGAACATGGTTGAGTAAGATAAGGTCCAGGAAGGCTTTATTGGATTTAGCAATTAGGAGGTCACTGATCATTTAACCTCTTTGTGCTTCAGTTTCAATACTTGTTAAATTAAATTGAAAAATAATCTCCAAGGCAACTTACAGCTCTAAAGACTCTCTCATGCGGGCTGGGTCTCTTTACACACAGAGACACACACAAAATCACATCCACACACTTATACACACTCCCAGCACACATGCTAATCTCTTTCCTTAATCTGATTTTCTTATCTCTCTGCAGCTACATTTGCCTTTGGAGGATTCCAGTTCTCTTTGTTTAATGATAACAATGCTTTTTAAAAATCAGTTATGAGAGTCTACAGTTCCCTGATAAGCTGGACAATAAACTGGTTAATAATAGTTCCTATAAACATTCTTAATGCCTTGTAAATACCTTTTATAATGCAATAAAATCTTCAGAATGTGACCATATTTTTCTCTCACTTCAAAAATGATTTTAAAACCCAGGCTCACTCAAATGGGGCAAAAAAATTATTTCCTCCTAACCTATCACTCATTCATTAAATATTTTCTAAGTGCCTACTATGTGTCAAACAGTGTAATAGGTAGTTGGGAAATTAACAGTGAATAAAATAAACAGTCCATAGCTTCCAGGAGCCCAGGAGGAGGAAAGTAGAAGAATAAATGAGAAGTTGGTAACGTTAGCATCCTACAGTCACTGTTATCATCTGGCCACATGGATAATGCAACTGAGCCTTGGACCTGCTCCTGAAAACAAAGCTCTGAGGAAGAAGTAAAGTATCAATTTACCAAAGAGAAAGACCAGCAGCAGTGGCAACAGCCAATCTAGAACAGGGAGTTCTTAACCATTTGGGGGCCGTAGACCCCTTCTCAGAATCATGTACTTAAATGTCTAAAATAAGAACACAAACGTAACCAATCATACTGAAATACGGTTATCATCTTAAAAATTTGTGATATGTGTATTTCTTTACTAACACATTACGTAACCAGACTCAGCAGCTGTCCTAATAACTATAATTTTCTAGCAGTCATAAGCACAAATGGCATGTTGAGCTACTTGTAACCCCATAATATGTTATAAAAATATCTCTAATTTTTATTGATGACAAAGTCACAGATACTATTAATAATTCTGTGGTCTGCTGCCTACATTTATAATTGAACAGAATGTGAAATTTCAGTTAAAGCTTACTGAAAGTAAAGAATTGTTTTACTATCTAAATCGACAGCCCCCCCCCCGAATTTCATCCAGAGAACCCCTGGGCTCTGCAGCCCCTTGTTCTAGGACATTAAACTCAATCAGGATTTTCCCCTTCAATAACATAGCTCCATAGTCACTTCTAAAACTATAGTTCCCTCTTTGGGATTTCCCAAAGCTGTAGCTTGTCCATTATTTGGGGCACACTGCCATCCCATGGCTCCTCCTGAGGAATTTAGCGTTAATAACACCCACAACAAAGCAGCCTTTTAGGGCATTAGACCAAACCTGCAAATTAATGCACAGGCTCATCACAATTCATTAATCAAACTCAGACTGGATTTAACAACAGATTATTAAAGACTCAAAATTATACCCACAGAAGAAGGAAAAAAAAAAAAAACAGGCAGCTCCCAGAGGGTCAAATGTAATGTGAATGGTTTTGCATAAAACCATAAACCTGCTATTAAATCAAAAACAGGAAAAATTATGTCCACTGCTTATCTCCAGTCATTTTTTTAAAAAAGGAATGTTACACCAATTTATTTCTTTGCTGTTCTTGGTTGCATAGTAAAAGACTAAAAGGTTACAATGCAGCAATTCTTTTGATGTTTGGTTGAGCAACTTACACTAACATGTACTGACTGAGGTAAAGAAATTAATGAAATTACTCCCATAATTCATTACTAATGGAACACTGTCAGTGCTTTCAACTGACAGTTCACACAAATCCTATGCAGACAGCAAGACACCTCGTGGAGACTGTAGGGCTCACTCCTTCTGCTCAACAAAGCAGAACTCGGCTGCCTTGTCCTACAATTTCACTGATCTCTCACCTCCGTGGGTATGCTCTTGACGAGCGGGTCTGTTCTCTCTGGGAACAAAAGCAGGAAGGGGAAACAGGGACTGGAATTTTTCTTTCTCTTCAGGGAATTGAGGGAGACCCGCTGGGGATTCCCAATGAGGTATAAACATTCAGAATGCTGTAATTGGGGAGATCACAGAGCTACAGCCGGCTGTGCAATGAATTTTTTTAAAGGTTAATATTTTAAAGCAGCAATCATAGATAAAGAGCATATTCCTAATAAGAAGTATGAAAAAAACTAATTTAAAGAACTGTATGATTTTGTGACATCTTTGCTCTTTCCCCATTAGGACTGAATCATTAGTTCTTTCTGTTTTTGCAGAAACAGAAGCAAAAATTACTAGCACACATGCTGATTAAGGTAGGTAAGTGACATTTCTGGAAATACAAAATGTTTTATTCAATGTAGGTACCTTTTTGATATTATAAAGTGTTTTGGTCTTAGTACTGTCTAGTTTAAACTCTATCTCCTAAAGGGAAGGGTCTATGTCTTTGTTATACATATTAAAATAATCAGTAACTTCTCTTTGAAGATAAACTCCTATCGATATGCTGATCATATCAAGTTGGTATAAAATGATGCTACAAGTGACACAAAATATGCCAGTGATCAAAAAATATATGCATAATACAAACTATTCAGGTACAATAGAAAAAAGTCCAAAATAGTCAACATATTCAAAACACTTTATAAAAAACACTTTTTATAAAAAAAAAAAAAAATGACTTGGGTTTCGATTTTGCTCATATTATTGTGGTTACATCACGCACAGTAAATACATAGACTTAGTCTGTCATCCCCCTTTCTCAACCCATGGCACTCTTTCCTACCCACTTGGGATCACAACCCACCTCAACACAGCATAGCAAACAGCTCCCATCAATTGCTCAGTGACCTCTTAAAATGTAATGTATTCACTCTACCCAGGCACAGTATCTGGCACATGGCAGGTACTCTGTATTTACTGAAATGAAAATATAAAACTCCCTCTCCTCTTTCCAGATGAAAATGTCCTACATTAGGATTGTCCTTCCAAAATGAATCTAACCACTGCTAATTCCCATAAAGTGTTATCATAGAGATCAACTCCAAATAAGTGGCTCATAAACATATCTCAGATTTTTGCAGTGAGCCTCCAATCTCCTGCAGATGCTTATTACCTTCTCATATGGAAAAACAGAAGCAACCAGAAGAGAAAGTTATATCTATTTGAAAACACAATTGTAAAACCCATATCACAGAAACAAGGGCCATGATAAGCCACTAAAATTAACAATGAGGCAGACTTTAACTTTTGAACAGGAACACTTTGGGCACAAGAGTATGACTGTAATCCCTTATTTCTCTAAGTGTAATAAGTGGGTAAATGCTAACAATAGCTACTGTGGATAAAGCCCTTGCTTTGAACCAGGAATCTGCCATGTGGGTGATATGGAACAATAATCCCACCATGTGGACATTAACATCACTACTTTACTGAGCAGGAAATTCAGAGAGCTTCTGCAGCTCACTTGAGGGCATGCTAGGAACTACAGAACCAACGTGAAAAGTCATATCTCCTAAGGAAGGCAGCTGGGTAGCACAGTTCGTTAAGCATCAGACTCTTGGTTTGGGCTCAGGTCATGATCTCAGGGTCCTGGGATCAAGCCCCATGGCAGCTCTGTGCTCAGCACGGAGTCTGCTTGAGATTCCCTCTCCCTCTCCTTCTCCCTCCGCCCCTTCTGCACATGCTCTCACTCATATATATATACATACATACATATATATATGTATGTATATATATATACATATATATGTGTATGTATATATGTATTTATATTTGTATGTATATACATACATACGTATATACATATGTATATATGTATGTGTATATATATGTATGTATATACATATATGTATGTATGTATATATATATTTATATATTTTTTAAAGTCACATCTCCTGCCTCCAAAACCCTGTGACATGACTACTCTCTATTCTGCTGCTCTTTTCTCAGACTCTTTCCCATGTGTGCCCTCCATTAGAGCTACTGCCAACCTAAAAACAATCACAGAAGGAAAGACAGGGGTCCATACAAACCTTTGTACCAACTCTCCTTAGACAGTTCATAGAATATTAAGTGGCAGAATAGCAAAGTGCTTAACAGTTAGGCTATGGCATCAGATTGCCTCGATTAGCGTCCCAGTCCTTTGACTTCCTTACCTGGACAATGTTCTCTTCTTTGTGCCTCACTTTTCTCACAAATAAAATGAGAATGGTAACAGTACTGACCTCATGAAGTTGTAGTGATAATTAAACAGGTTAGTAAATGGGAAGTGCCTGGTGCCTGACATAGAAAGTGCTGAATGGTGTTGGATGCTATTTCTGGCTCTTATAGCTACAACAGAGTGGAGATTTGGTCATCTACAATTCAGGATCTTCACTGACCAGCTTCCAATCACCAGGTTTTGCTAAGCATCTAATACAGTGCAACCTCAAGAACAAAATAGATTAGAAGTAGTTTTAATCTAAGAACTTAGATTGTAGATTCTTTGCCATCACAGACAATTTGGCAATTCCTCCTTAAGTTCCAGTGGTAAAACTCAGCACTCTACCCTCTAGGGGAACACTTAATCCATCCTGAGGACTAAGGAGCCTGGGATAAGTTGATCTGCATCCACTATTCATTTTTATTTTTTAATCATTTAGTATTATCCCTCAATCAATCATTTTATCTTCCTGGAGTTTAATTTTTCAATTCTTAAATACTGAGGGATAGAGATGGGGCAGTTGGGTGGTACAAATACAGCAAGAAAGAATCTTCACCACAGATGTTGTCTATGAAACCACTAAAGCTTTCAAGTTAATATAGTCTTTTAAAGTTGAGGAAAGAGGGAGCTAAAACTGAATGGAAATTGTACATTCCAACATACAAATGTAGAAAATTCAGCCCAAGATCAGCCAGCCAATAATTATAATTTTGAGATTCGAACTCACCACCTACTGTATTCACGGGCCTACTATTTTCACTTCAGTCCGCCCTTCTAATGAAAGGAAGAATTGGAATATCCTTTCATTACTATTATTTCTTAGTTATAACTAACTGTAATACATAATAACTATTAGACTGTATAGCTAACTATGTAATAATGATGATGGTGCTGATAAATTGACAGCATCGAAATCTCTAAATCAGAATAGCAAAATATCACCTTCCATACTGGCTCCAACATATAATAAAACTAAGGATCTAAATATTTTATAATTACTGTTAGAACTGATACAGTGCTGAGTTAAAAATCATGAGTCACATAATCTCCACACCCATATAACCTGAATTAGTCCTTTGATAGAAGACACTCTCTGAATGAATGTTCAATAAACACTTTTGCTCTCTGCCAAGGGGAAACTTTTTAAAAGAATTACTACAAGCTCAAGCCAATGAACTGCATAGATCCTGGTGGCAGAGAGTCTAGATCCTTTCCTCTTGGTTGGAAAAAGCAAAGGGAGTCAGGTAGTTTACAGGAGAAGATAATGAGAAGGAAGAATACGCAGTGATCTAAGGTAAACTGAGTAAGGTGTGAATTCCTTCTCTGAGGAACACATTCCTTCATATCCTAAAGTTATCCCCAGGTTAAAAAGTCTAAGTAACAGAGACTCTCACTGCAAGTCAAAAATCCATCTGACCATGGGTGAAAAGCCTGCTGAGCCTTATCCTAAACTATACTTTATAAAATCATTCTCTCTGGATCAATAAAATGCAAACACTAAAATTATCTTGTTAGCCATCAGAATAAAAGAAACCTTGAGAATAAGGTTGCCATTCTTAATTAAAATGCACTTTTTAATTCCTTTAACTAAAGTAGATACAAATACTGTAAGTACTTAACTGACTAAAGAAAGATTCTACCCATACCCCCAATTATGGAACACTTAATTTATATATGATGCAGCTCACAACTATTTAGCAGTTGGGTTGGGGTAAGTCTCTTTGGCCTACTTTCTAAATGATTAAATACTTTCTATCCAAGTAAATAGAGCTGCATTTCTCATGATAAAACATTCTTTAAACACATAAGCCTTCGCTCAAGATTTCAGAGGGAAAAAAATCTTAGTGACACTACATTCATTATGTCTTTATTAAGACTGGACTTTTCCATAGGGTTATGCGCAGCTGAAAATAAGGCTCAGTTTAATAGCAAAGCAAGCTTTCCTAGTACTACAAAAATTATAAAATTTTAATGTTTAATGCATTCCTTAATTATAGAGAACTCTGCAAAGAATAACATCCTTGAAATTTACTATGCAAATGCTCTTAATTTATGACAAATTGCTCTTTAAAACACAAGTATTAAATCTCTATTAGATTGTTGAGGTAACGTACTAATATGCATCACTAAGATCTTAAATTTCTAAGTGGCAATGCTGTTTGTTAGATGCAAACAAGGATTACCTTAATTAAAATATACTATCCCCAGCCTCTCAGCAGATTTAGCTCAGTCTTTATATAGGACAGGTTCATTATCTACCTCAAGTTAATAAAAGTATGACCTACTGTGGTTATTTCCTTTAAAATTTAATTTTAATTACTATTTTGTTAATGGAAATAAAGCACTCAAGAATTGTGAAGATGATCCAAAAGCAATTTTGAAAACTTAATTAAAATACCTCTTGAAAGCTTCAAAAGGAATTTAACACTTACGTGGTTTGATAACTGATGGCCTTACAAATACAGCATTAGATACCAACTCTATAAGAAATCATTGACTGAAACATGCTTTAGAACTCTAGCACTTCCCTAGTCTATATCTTGAACTAATGGTGCAACTAAATAGATATAAACATAAAACGTTTCCTTCAAAATTTTAACATTAGACAAAGGTTCTTAACAAAGAAATGAAATGAGTATCCATTACACAGTGCCTTCACAATACATAAACCTTAAATGCATTCAGAGTTTTTGCATAAAACCATCCGGGCTAAATCCAGATAATTGCAGATGTGTTCAGTTTGTTTTCTGATCCTTCGGGACCTGAATATAAAATTAAAAGGCTGGTAAGATGTTGTATAAAATTCAGTACCAGAGTTTTATTAGGCAGCTTCCCCTCCAATCTAAATTTCAAAGGTTTACACATATATTATTGATCTTATCTGTGAAAATATTGGTTCAGTAAATAGCCTTTAAACATAACACAATCCATAGATTTTATTGAGATTCACTACTCATGAAAAAGATAAGAATATGAGAAGCAGAGTATAACAAAGAGCATGCTCCAGGGAAGAAACAGTCTTTGTGATATTCAAAATATATTTAGCAGCTCTTATATTACAAACCTCACAACATTATGGTTCATAATGCAATGCACATTTTTGTACCAGACCACTTGACTACTTCCAGTAAGTAAAATCCCCGCATTCATTAGCAATAATGAATTTTTCTTCTTATAGATGTATTTAATGAAAAAGGCATTTTTCCAGACACCACCACTTACATGTCCCTCCCCCCAAAAAATCGGTATGCCATTTCATTTAACATAAAGTCAGGAATCTATTCTTTTAAACATGGGAATTCCAACTTCAGAAATCAATGAAATTTTACAGAAAATGAAAAATAAACATAGGACTAAAATAATGGCAATAACAATTAAGTTGAGGTAACAATGAATTTCTGTAAATCTATATTCACCTTGAAATGTGATTTAAATTCACACTTAAACAAAAATGGCCTAATTGAACTAACTAAAAATCTTCTATAAAAATAGGAGTCTATCTTTTGTTTTTTGTTTTTTTTTACAGCACACAGGAAATTGCCAATTTACGAGTGAGTTATTTTCTAAGAGTTTACTTACATGTCAGTTTTTTAAAACTTAAGATGAGTATTACCCTAGAAGCAATAAATAAGGATCAGGTTCATCCTAAAAAAAAAAATCTATAAAAGCCTTAATTTCGCTTTATAGTAGCTGAAAGACTTGCAATGAAATATAGCAGAAAGCAAAACTGTTTCAATACTAGTAATTAAAGCAAATGGAAAGTTAAATTGAATAAAAGATAGTTTATTATTCTTAAATGCTCTGGGAATAATACACTTAATTGGAAGAGAAAGCAAATGTAGATGAGACATTTGTGAGAATTCTGAAGGGGACTTCTAAGCTTTTTCAAGGTCTTTGGAGGTTGTTGTCACCAATTCTGTATCAGGTCTTAATTTCATGTGAGAACATAGCATGTATTAATTATGCAGTGGAGATGAGTTTTAAAAATGAGTGCTTTTTTCTTTGCTCGTTGCAAGTATTCTCTAATATTCACTTGATTTCTATCAAAAATGATAACAGTAATTTTTAACTGATAATCACAATGGGAAAAGAGGGATGGTAGAGATTTTCCTGGAGACAATACACACTCATGTACCCACGCACATGCATGCTTGCCAGAAGAAAGGAAAGGAGGCCAGAAAGAACAATGGATAGGTATTGGAAAGAAGGGAGACAGGATTAAGAAGGAAGCCCATACATGAAAGAAAATGTTAACTTGAGGTCTGTTGGTAGGAATGTTTTATTCGTTTGGTCGGTTGGTTAGTTGTGTGAGTATGTGTGCATAAAACAGAGAAGAAAGGGAGGGAGAGAAACCAGCTGGATTTCCTGACACCCATCCTTCCATTTAAGTTAGTGTTTTAATCTCGGCTATTTCTTTTGAGAGTAACATGTGTCTAAGTGGTGGATGATTCACATGACCCCCTACATTCAAAACATAGTGGCTTATGTTGCTATACTAATAAGCATCGAGAAGAGACATAAAGAAGCCTTGGAATAATTCTGAGTTTTTGCATGAAACCACAGTGGTTTAGCTATATTATCACAAAATATTTTGTTTGTATTTGGGTCCTCCAGGACCTATGGAAATTACCAGGCTGATAATGTACTACATAAAATTCAGTACTAGAGCTATATTAGGCAAAGACCAAAAACAAACAAACAAACACCAGCTTAGAGCTTTTAACATGCTCATATACACTGGGACTCTCTAAAAATATGTAATGCTTCTCACACCAGTCTAAACTTTTCTCAAGGGGTATCTGTCAGGGTTCACACTCTGTGAAATACACGCTGGGAAAAGCAGAGTTAGAATCAATAATAACACAGAGATTTCCACTGATACCCCTTTTGTCCACGAGTATTCTGGAGAATCTAGCTAGTGTGTAAAATGGGATAAAGAAATGTGGTATACATCAGAAAGGGAGAGATAACATTATCATTCTTTGTAAATGATATTAGAAAATCAGAGGGAATCGATTAGCATCTATTAAAACTATCAGTTTAGAGGAATAACAAAATATGAAAGCAATAATTTTCACTTATACTAACAATCAGTTGGAAAATATAACAGGAACAAAAACTCCACTCATAATAGGAGTTTGAAAGAGAGAAAGAGAGATCACCCAAAAGAAAAATGGGCAAAGAATATTAACAAGCAATTAAGAGAAATATGCAAATAGCCAATTAACATGTGAACAGATGTTCAAATGCAATAATAATCAAAAAATACAAATTAAAGCAAGATAACATTTTCCATTTATGAGAATTGAAATGATTAAAAACGTGGGCAATACCCTATGTTGACATGAAATGTGGAGGAAAAAGACACCCTTATACAAGTGGTATTACTCAGAGTCCAGACAGGATATTAAGAACATACTCAAATCGGGTAATTTGAAGAGCATTTAATAAAAGGGTTATCCATAAGGGTGTCAAGCAGGGTGGAGGGAACCCACAAGGAAGAGGGCAGTCTCCAGGGCTAGAAGCAGGAAAACAAAGCGGAGCAGAGAGAACTGTAACCTTAGGTCTGGGAAGGCAGTCAGCCCTCAGTAATGCCACAGGAAGAGCCGAGGAGGAGCAGAGCCTCTTAACTCTCCTTCCTTCTCATCTCCTGCCAGTGCCCTCCATCCTGGACAACCCAGCCCAACCAGAAGCCTGAAGGCAAGGGACCTATACCTCTAGGTCAGCCTCTCAGAGCACAAAACAAGGTAGAAGAGGTTAGAGGGCACCCCCTACCTGGGGTGCAACATAAGATATCTAGCATATACGTGTTAGGGAAAGTATCAGTTAGTAAAGCCAAATTCAATGACAATTAGGCAACATATACCATAAATTTAAATTTTTACATATACCATAATATTTGTTTAGTCATTTAAAAGAGAAAGAAAAAACAGTGAGAAAAATATCAAATGATTAGCAGAGGTCATCTACAAGGAAGGTTGGGAAGGAAGCTCAAGGTTGTAGGGTGAGCCAGATCCGGGTGTGCATCCTGACTCTAGGGGCTCAATATTTTTTTTT
>CM053606.1:69575159-69594572 GCA_028646535.1 Procyon lotor | reverse complement strand
GCTTGAACTCACAGCCCTGAGATCAAGACCTGAGCTGAAGGGTGCCTGGGTGGCTCAATCTGTTAAGCATCCAGCTCTTGGTTTCAGCTCAGGTCATGATCTTATGATCTCAGGGACATGGTCTCAAGCCCAGTTTGGGCTCTGCATTCAGCGGGGAGTCTGCTGGAGATTCTTCCTGGCCCTCCCCCCTAACCACTTGTACACTCTCTCTCTCACACTCTTTCTCTATTAAATAAATCTTAAAAAAAAAAAAAAAAAAGACCTGAGCTGAGATCAAGAGCTAGATGCTTAACTGAATGAGCCACCCAGGTACCTCATATTACTTTATTTTTTAAAAGAACATGTGTTACTTTCAATCATGAAAAGAAACCTATTTCCAATTTGAGAAAAAAAGGAGAGGCCAGCAATATTAATTCAAGAAGAGATATCAGATTAAGTTAATCACTAATTACTTAAAATTTGTATTACTTTTATGGTGACTATTTACAAAATACCTACAATTAACAATTACTTCTCTATATGTTTTGCATACCTTATCAAATTTAATGCTCACAAAGACTTCATGAAGTTGGTGGAGTCCCCATTTTACTGACAAGACTGAAACGCAGAGAAGCAAACTAATTTACCCAAGATAAGGCCAATTGCTAAGAGAGCTGCTGTGTAAACCCAGGGCTATCTAAAGAAGAGGTCTGTACTCTATAACCTGTGGGCTAAATTCTACCTGCCCCCCGTTTTTCTATGGCCCATGAGCTGAGAATGGTTTTTCCACTTTTTAACTGTGGAAACAAAGGAAAAGGATATTTTATGACATATAAGAATTATGTGAAATTCAAATCTCAGTGTCCATCTGTAACACAATCCTGGAACACATCCAGGAACACAATCCTGCCTATTTATTTACATCTTCTCGATGGTGGCCTTTGTGTTACATTGGTAGAGTTGAGACAGAGATCATGTGGCCCAAGAAGCCTAAACTATTTACTATCTGGTTCTTCACAAAAAAGGTTTTGCCATCTCTAGTCTAAATCCCAAACATATTATCTGTCAAGGATCTTTCACTACATATCTGGATACTGCCTAAAAATTACTGGATGCTGCCACTCGGAGGTGTCTGGTGGCCCAAGTAAGAGTATTTCAGTACAAGAAAATAGAAGAGCACACACAAGTTCATTTTGGGGGAATGGAGAGCAATAGAGGAGCTAAAAAATGTCCACAGCCATACCAACCTGACTGACCTGATCTTAGAAGCTGGGTAGGGTTGGGCCTGGGTAGTACTGGAATGGGAGGAGAAGTAAAAAATGCACCCATTAATGACATCTGCTCAGGACAGAATAGGGGAAGGGAACAATTATTGGTTCTCAATGGCACATGGAGTGACCATTCACTTATATAAAACATTAAGTTCAGTTCCTGAACGCAAGATCACACATCATTCACAACACCTAGTTGCTGGGAGCAGAAAACGTTTTTTGTTATAAAGTGTTTAGAAGTAAATCCTGCATGATATTCTAAGTTTACACCCGGGTGACTCAGCCAGTTGAGCGTCTGCCTTCGGCTCTGGTCGTGATCTCAGGGTCCTGGGATCAAGTCCCACATGCTGCTCCCTGCTCAGCGGGGAGCCTGCTTCTTTCTCTCCCTCTGCCTGCTCTCTCACTCTCTGTCAAATAAATACATAAATAAATAAAATCTTAAAAAAAAAAAAGTGATCTGAAGAGGGGTGCCTGGGTGGCTCAGTTGGTTAGCATCTGCCTTCAGCTCAGGTCATGATCCCAGGGTCCTGAGATCTAGTTCCCCATGGGGCTCCTGGCTTAGTGGGGAGTGTGCTTCTCCCTCTGTCTGCCACTCCCCCTGCTGTGCTCTCTTTCGCTCTCCGTGAAATAAATAAATAAACAAACAAATAAATAAATAAAATCTTTTTTAAAAAAGTAATTTAAAAAAGATAAAAAAGGATGTAGGTGAGGAGTAGAGACTGATCTATTAAAATTCTTACAGCGGAAACTAAAAAACTTTGAATCAGTTTGTAAGTATCAGAAGACGATCTGCTTTTCACTATAAATAACAAATATGGACTGTCAGATTCACAGCAACCCCAGGGAGTTTTCTCATGTATTCCCTGCTTCATTATACCAGTATTACATTTATACTGTCCTTGGAAAATAGTTATCGACTATTTTCTCAAAAATCTCTTAAGACTGTATAATCATGTGTGTTCAGGAAAGAATTTCTCATAACCTTTATACTTAAACAATGTTTCTAATATAATCAAAATATCAACCTTAAAAATAATTTCAATCAGAGAGATGGAACAATAAATGTGTAGCTTAGATATATATGAATGTTATCTAGGCTCTAAGTTTTTTATTTATAAATCTAAGCAGGTATGGAATATTTTAAGAATTGGACTTAGAAATTGTGTGAATTCCCTTATGGTCTCTGACAATAGATGGTAAGTAATTACAGGGGATTCTCTTCAAGGTATCACTAGACTTTATTTCTCAAAGTTAAAAACATAGATCCCCTAAGAGGACTAAGGAGCCACAGGGCCACAGAAGAATGAGTAGTAGACAAGATAGAGTGTGAGTGCTAACTACCACTTAATCTCTTAGCTTCTGATTTCTCGACTTTTTTTTTTTTTTAGATTTTATTTATTTATTTGACAGAGAGAGAGAGAGAGCACAAGCAGGGGGAGTGGAAGAGGGAGAAGGAAAAGCAGGCTCCGGCTGAGTAGGAAGCCCGATGTAGGGTTTCAATCCCAGGACCCTGGGATCATGACCTGAGCTGAAGGCAGATGCTTAACCAACTGAGCCACCCAGATGGCCCTGCTTCCTCTACTTCTGGGCAGTTGTCTGTATTAGATATATTGAAGGCCTTTATGCACTGCTAAGTGTTGTAAGATGTGAGTCTGTGTTATTGTCCTCAGTAACTGCCCTTAGGATCTCAAAGGCAATTGATTTAGAAACAATGCATTGCGAAGACAGAGCCAGGTCATCTTAAGCAAGTTTCTGATGTCTGCTTAGGGTTAAGTAATTATGGCATATATTTCACAAGCAGCATTACAAGTAGGAATTAAATAGGAAAAGGTTGATGGGTTGCAGGAAATAAAGAACATCTCATTCTAACTACCTCACGGTTTCTTTGTCTCACTGGGTTGATAAAACTACCATGAAGTCTTGATTGGAGATTGCATATTACCTGGCAGGTAGGTTAACCTTCTACACTATAGGATTTGGGTTAAAAAGCTGATGACAAAACCACCATGTGTCTAAAAACTGATCTTTTCTTTTTTTTTTTTTTTTTTTTATCTTTTCAATTCTACTGTGTAAGCAGGCTGAAACTGCTGTGCCTGTTAATTAACCCCTGAATCCCATCAAGATAACTGAAGCCTAAACTTAAGATAAGATTTATATGGCAGACAAAGTAAAGAATTCCAGAGCACGCTGCTCTCCACCCTGTGCCCTCTTCCTAGCTCAGTCTGACAAAAAGCAGATTCCACCGCCTTTGCCCGGATCCACTGAAAGGAGGAAAGTGTGCACTTGGAAACCAAAGGAAAATGTAATGCCTCACCCCATACTGTCAAACATATATTTTATAGATATCTGGTCTTACAGAATTTTCTTGGTCTCCTCGTATATGCTTTTTGTGCAGAGAAAGGATAAGCAGATTCCACTGTGGTCTCTTCTCGTTTGGTTAAATGTTGTAGTATTAGGCCAATGATAAGATATCAACTACTTTTATTTAGAAATTATTTTAGTTATAGACAATGATCTGTTTTGCTTTGTTCAAAATCAGCTCCAGGATGATCCTTCTTACATTTCCATTAACTATGAAATTAAAGAGAGGAGGCAATTTTTAAAAGAGAAATATTGCTTTTAGCCTGAAACCCTAAGTGTTGAGTTTCTGCCTGCAGTGGGTTTTTTCAATTAAATTATAAACCATGGGTAATAGAGATTTATAATGGGAGTGCTGATACAATCTTAACTATAGGGAAACCATCCGACACGCTCTATGCTGTATATGGATGGATTATTTGCATTAAATTATCTTTAGGGAATGCAAACAAAACAAAGAAAAATGTAAAGCTTGTCGCATTATTAGCATAAAATCAAAGTCCTTGAATGCATAATTGTTCCATACCCAAAGCATTAACGGATTTTATTCTTAGAGTTCAAAGACCTCCTAATTAATATGCAAAATGGCCTCATTTTGTAAGCAAGTTTTTTTTTTTTTCCTTCTCAGCAAAGAGACAGTTCTTTGCTGGAGGAAAATACTATGAAGTGTAGAAAACACTAATATTGATATAAAAACCCATACATCCGTATAGCCAAAAACAATAACAACTAGATGCTATTAGAATATTTATTTTTGCTCAGTCTATGTATAACTATAAATTATGTGTTTAACCAAATAATACCTAGCTTTGGAAGATCAAATCCACAAAATATAAAAAGAACACAGTCTTTCTCTAGAAAGGATCACCTATTTGTACATTTTTTTAACTATTAAAAAGAAAGAAAATCCAATAAAAAGAGAAATTTGGACCTAGTAATATAAATTTAAATTATGTGACTCCAAGTCCAATTTTAAAAAGGAGTCCTCTCCAATTTACATGGCCCCAGTCACCAGGATTGTAAAAAAGAAAAAAAAAATTAAATTATACAATTTTTAAAAAAATGTACCAACAAATGGATGATTTTCCAGAATTATGACTTTGCAGAATGCTATCAGAATACTCTAATCCTTGGAAGTAATTTACTGGGTTATTTTCTTTAATAAATTTCTTTCCAGTATGGGCAGTATAGAACAACTGATTTTTATTCTGAGTACTTATGTATTTTTAAATAATTTATGCTCTTTAGAGTATTTGACATATGTTGTAAATCAAACTATAACCACCACAACATCGTCATGTTTTAGAAAATGTAGTAATTTCTTTTAACAAAGAAATAATGTTTCGATGAAAGAGATATGTGGTCTTAAAATACAGTGTAGTCTCTAATGGGTCTTACTCATTTGAGCAATGGCAAATTAATCTACAGGACTCAACCTGCAGCTGTCACACCAGGCTCACTGCCTGATTAGGAATAATCCTCCCCTAATAGGCAGCATTCATGAGGCCAATGTTGATTAAGAATCTGCTATGTGCCAGGGAGTGTGCTGGGCTCCCCATCATTATCTTTATCCCATTTGGGTCTCATATTTATATTTTCTATTTATCTTTATACACATTTATATATACCAACCATAACCAACTACTGCTAGTTTTGAGATTATCCCATTTAGCAGTGCATTAAACCCTTAGAATGTTCAAGATGTAAATTCTTGCTAAGCATTTTAGATAAAAAGTTATTCTTTCCAAAAGTCTTCTAGGGTTAGTGAAGAAAGAAGGATAAACAATTTATTAATGTCTTTTTCAAGTTCTTAACACATAATCAATACTCAGCGATGAGAATGAATAGTTAGATGACAATTTTAAACCCTTACTCAAAATTTAAAAAAGAAATGTTTAGAATGGAAGTTTAAAATTTATATTTTAAAATGGAAGAAACACAGATTATACATTTAAAACTTTACTTTGAATGTGAAAATGGTTCTACTTATTAAAATGGCTTGTCAGTAGGAGATTCTGCTTTTGTCTCATTAAATGAGCATGCACAGGTTAAAAATTACATTTATCCTACTTGTAATCTCTCTGTAAAAATAAATAAAATCTTTTAAAGGGGGGGGGCGCCTGGGTGGCTCAGTGGGTTAAAAATGACATTTATCATACACTTAAAAAAAAAATTTTTTTCCAAAAAGATTTGATTATTTAAAACTTGTTTAACCAGTACCACATCATAATGGCTGAGTTTTAAATTATCTTCACACTTCTACCAAGGAAAAAATACCAGCCTCTTTGCTAACTCTATAGACCCAAAGATTGAAATCAACGTTGTCAATGACAGGGAAAAAAGCCTCTTACTATTTTTTGTATTTTTAAGTGGAATGTAACAAAGATTTTCATTTATAAAGGACTTTACAGTTTACTGAGTGTTTTCATACAATCCACTTCCTTTTAAGGGACTTAGGATGCTTCTGTGAGAAATTACTACCCACAGATCACTACCCATGACAGTTCTATTGGATTTCTAGCTAGTTAAACCACATCTATAAAATAAGATTCAATTCTGGGTGCCATATTTTAAGAGGGACTTTGACCAATTAGGTTGTAATGAAAGGCAAATGTCCAGGTGAATAGGAGAAGCTATAATTTTTGATACATTATTCAAGCAACTTGGGAAGCAAAGAATAAGAAAAGGTATAATATCTGCTTTCAAATATTTGAAGGGCTGTCATGGAGAGAATCGTATTCTAATTCTGCATTGCTCCAGAGGCCAGAACTAGGATAAAAAGCTAGAAGTTAAAGAAGCCAGATTCTGATTCAATGCAAGAAGGAATTTTTATCCACTTGTGCTGTCCAGTAACAATAACAGCTGCCTCATAAGGGTATGAGACTGGTATCAACCAGTCTCTGGAGGATTTCAAGTAGACATTGGATATCTTTCAGAGTTATAACTTTTAAAAATCCCTGCACTGGGTAGAGAGTTGAGCTAAAACTCTACGTTTCTAAGTCTTAGATTCTACTTTTCTAGAGAAGGTGAAATACGCAAATACAATGTAAAAGATTTTTATTGTATGCTCATTTCTCTAACAGCAAGATGTTTTTAAGGTTGGTTGTTTTGGTTTTTTTTTACGTAAATATAAGACCCTGTGATACTCAGAGTGCTTATTCCTGAACCGGCTGTTCAAAACACCCAATATGTTTCAGGCATTGGGTCATGTACATTCCATTCATACACAAATAACTGCAATCACAACAAAACAGCTTTCATTTGTGAAGAAACCTTATGATCTTACAATGCATATATGAGTATATATTTAGGGATAATTTTACAGATCAAGAACAAAGGAGAGTCTCTCTCCTCTCTAAAGCGCCAGAATAGAATGGAGTGGTTATTTCCCTGGAGACTGTAGCTATTGGACAATAATTGTTTGCTTGGCTCCTTGAGGTCTCCCTGTATTATATATATAGGAATAAGGAGCTAATATAATTCTCTTCCAAATGAAGATGTATAGGCCTATGTCTTAGTCCTGGTTTTGCTACCAGATATATGAATGCTCTTAGGAAGTTACTTACTTCAGTACCCTGCCTAAAAAAAAAAAAAAAAAAAAAAGGAGGAATTGGATTAAACTATCTTTTTAGTTCTTCCTAGAACTTCCTAGTTCTAAAGTCTATGACTTCTATAAACATGGTACCCCAGTCAGGCAGTCAAACACTGTCAACCTTCAAGAACAAACTATGAACCTAAAAAGAATTTGTAAAGGCTGCAATTATGAGTATGAATGGAAATAACAAAAAGAAAAAAAGAGATGAAGTTTAAGAAGACACACCGTGATTGGCTCTCACTCTCATTAGGTGAGATGGCTCTAAAAGATAAGCCCTGAATTCATAAAACTTAGAGGAAATGGTAAGAAAGGGAGAAAAGAGACAGCAAAGGGGGAAAAGGCAAAAAAAAAAAAAAGAGAGAGAGAGAGAAAGGAAAGAAATCAATAAGCAGCCAATCTCTGTGATGGCAGAGATTAAGGGAAGCATCAGAAATGGTGAGTAGGAAAAAGAGACAGAAGGGAAATGGAGCAGAAGAAGCAGAAAGAAAAAGGAGGAACCAACACTTGCTGGAACGTGAAGGCAATAGGGTCTGTGCAGTAGAAGTGGAAGCTGAGGCTCATTCACCTCCACAGACCAGGACCCGCTTTCTTACACCAAAGGAGGCTGGAGTCGGGATGTTAGTGTCCAGGATGTCACCCCCACACAATGAGCTTAGATCATGTTCCAGCCATTCAGTTCATCAGATGAATGTAAAACATAGTTAAAAAGTTTTCATCTCTAAAATGTTTCCAAAAGAGCCTTGTTAATTGGGGAACTGAACTTCAGATCGCGGGGAACCTTATTCATCCAAGTTAACTGAGATGCTCCCTGGTGCATGGAGTGGGTTCATGCACAGATATACATGGATGATTTATAAATAGATATAAAGAACTTCATACTTGAAGGCCTAGAACAAAGCTCTAGCCATAAAGAAATCAAATACATTCTGCCCCCTCTCTTTTCTCTTTCTACTTGGATTTCTTGGGAATTCACATTTGTGTGGCCTGACGATGTAAATCCAGCCCTGGGCTTACAAAAAACCAAGAAGTGAGCAAAAATTACATCTGCAGATTTCTCTCATTTTTCCCCCTGTATGTTAATTTCATAGGAATCTGTCTCTTCTGGAAAACTCCAAGCAAAAAGCTTAAGTCATTTAGGTCAACTGAAGATAGCACCATGTAAATTTCCAATAATTATTAATAATAACTCTGGGAAACAGAAAGATGATAATGACAAAAACAAAAGTATACCTAATAGACGTGTACTTCATTAGAAACATTGGAACATAAACTATGTGTGTGCCAAGGTGATATTTCCCTGAAAACAATCAAAGCATATTTAACTATAGGATATGATGTGGGATGGTATTTCGCTTGTGTGTTTCCCCTAACACATTCGTGTATCCCTTACCCAACCCGAACAGCTCAGGCCTCCACCTCCTCTTAACAACAGGACATGGCTGTTGAAGCTGAACACAGGTAAACAAAAGAATGAAATTTTTAGACCACGTGCTTTTGAAATCTTACTTCGAATTAAGACAATCTAGGTTTCTAAGAACTCCAAGCAACAAACTGAAGCCATAACTAAAGGATCTGTACTAATTTACAATCAGTCACATTTTAGCTTCTATTATTTTACTAGGTCTCAATCTTCAGATCCATCAGGGCTGGACTGGATGGCATATGATAGAAAACTGAAAATGGGGCCAAAAGCCGAAAAAGTAACTTGTTTGACATTAAAAAAGCATTTAGAAGGTAGCTCCTATTTTCAGCTCCATTTTCACTCTCAAGCTCTCCTCATAATCCAGCATTGCTGCTGGCCTTTCAGCCACTGTGTCCACAGTCCAGGCAGCAAAGGGAGGAAGGGCCAAGGAGCGGTTCAGAGTCAGCCCTTGAACAGCCTCCCTGGAAGTCACACAGCACTTTCCTTTACTCCGAATTTAATCTTATGGCCATCACTAGCTTCAAGGGGAGTTGCAAAATACAGTTTTTTTCTAGAGAGTAATGTACCCAGGTTAAATTCCTAAGAAATGACTTGGAAAATTACTATCAAAAATTTATTAAGAAAGGAGGTTAGATGGACATTAGGTAAACACCTCGTGACCTCTACCACCACTAGCTTTCTCTCTCCTGGGGACATAATATTCCCGAGGCAGAGGAGGGGGTAGTGAAAGAGGTTTTAGAGGAAATATTTGGGGAGAGAAACAGCAGAGCCTGGAGTTAAACAGAACCAACCTGAAAGGACCAAGTGCACAAAAGCAAAGGTGGTGTTCAGAGACTTCCTCCTCCTTGAGGGGGCCCAGGGACACAGCACTGAGCCCCAAGAAACAGCATAGGAACAGAATCTGTGCTCTCCCATGATCCAGGCTCCACACAAGTGAGCACTGTATCTCACCAGTGCCAAAGAGCTGTGTCAGTTGGCCTGCCCACTGGTTTCTGGCAAGGTCTCCCAATGGCTGGCTATTAGTGTACCAGAAAGAGTGTGCCCTTCTAGGCCCTGAGGCTTGCCATGATCTGAGTAGGCAGTGTCCCTTCCGAGGGCTCTGGACATTAAAAATTACCCTGAAACAGAAATTATGACACTAAACATCAAGATGGGTCCTGTGATCATAGGTTTGTTTTTGTTTTGAGTTTTTTATTTTTATTTTTTTTATTTTTTTAAAGATTTTTTATTCATTTTGATAGAGAGAAACACAGCAAGAGAGGGAACATGAGCAGAGGGAATGGTAGCGGGAGAAGCAGGCTTCCTGTTGAGCAGGGAGCCCGATGCGGGGCTCGATCCCAGAACCCTGGGATCATGACCTGAGCCGAAGGCAGACGCTTAACGACTGAGCCACCCAGGCGCCCCTATTTTTATTTTTTTTAAGATTTTATTTATTTATTTGTCAGAGAGAGAGCACAAGCAGGGGGAGCAGCAGGCAGAGGGAGAAGCAAGCTCCCTGAGGAGCAAGGAGCCTGATGCACAGGACTCTGGCATCATGACCTGAGCCAAAGGCAGTCCCTTAACTGGTTAAGCCACAGAGGAGTCCCTGTTTTGAGTTTTTAAATGTACATTAATAGACACAGAAATCAGTCTTTCCAGAATCCAAAGGAGTAGATGAAATTTCTCTAGTAAGACCATTTGTATTCATTTCACATAACTCAATATTTACTGAGCTTCTAATAAACAAGCTTCTACCCTCAGAAAACTCCCAATCTAGTAGTGGGAACAATAAAAAAGCACATTTAAAACTATAATATAAAGTACAGAATAGACTAAGAAAAAGCAGAAGAAGAAAAAGGAAGAACTAACCTCAACTGAGTACTACTATGGGTCTAACACCATGCTAAGCGCATTTGTAACATTTAATCCACTGATTTACTTCTAAGGGGTAAGAAATTGGGATTATTCTCACTCCCATATGGGAAAATTAAAGCTTGCTACAAGAATTTAGACCAAAGGACAATTACTATTCCCAGAATGGGGATCAAACAGTTTATAGAGGGAAACATTCTCAAGACAGAAAAAAGATCAATAGATAGTTGGTAGAAGAATGAACAAGAGGATAGGACATTTCAGGAAGACGGATGAGCCTAAGTATATGCAGAAGAAAAAATAAGAAATATTTAACCAGTTTTGGTAGGTTGAAAGGATATGTAGAAGATGAGTGGAAGATAAAACCAGAAAACAATGCTTTGTGGTCAAACTGAGAAGGCAATTGAAAATAGCAGAGTGAAGAGTTTACAACTAACCCAGGAGGAAATGGGAGTGATAGGGTTACCTGAGGAAGATTTATCTAGTTCAGATATACCAAGTCTTTTCCACAATTCCAAAAGCAAAAGTTCTAAAAATAAAAAATGCAGGATGTTGTTTTAGTTCTTTTTTGGTGCTTTACTTGGAGGCAAAAGCCAATCTTATCTGAACTCATTTGGCATTAAAATTTAACATGAACAATACAAGACCATTTAAACTTTTTATTTATCCAACTTAAAGTAAATATATATTTCACTGCAGAAAAACAGGATTTGACAACAGGACATTGCCCCAGTCCCCATTAGGGAGACTTTGTAATACAAAGTATCTTCTCCACATTACCTTTCTAAAACTCCAACAATGGAAAAGAAAAATCTGCATTCTGAAACACATCTGACCCTAGATTTTATATGAGGTATTATTAATGTATAGTTTGGGTCAAAGGAAGAACAGAGATGAGAATACTAGAGGGGAGACCTCCAATAGTCCTGTCCAGAAAAAAAACAAAAAACAAAAACCTGACATACAGTGTATTTATGAGAATGGAAAAGCTGGGATAATGTAAGAATCAGTAGGAACTAGATTTGGCTGCTAACTGGATGCGAAGAAATGGGAAAGAAGTCAATGGAAAATCCAAGATTAACCCTGGGAACCAGTGACAGTTTTGGTAACAATACCAACAACAACAAAATGGGATCATTTGTTTTAATCATAGCAGATTTAAGGTGTTGGCAGGACATCTAGGTTGTAATATCAGGCAGAGTTAGAAATGGGTGTGTAGGGGCACCTGGGTGGCTCAGTCGTTAAGCATCTGCCTTTGGCTCGGGTCATGATCCCAGTGTCCTGGGATCGAGCCCCGCATCGGGCTCCCTGCTCTGCGGGAAGCCTGCTTCTCCCGCTACCATTCCCTCTGCTTGTGTTCCCTCTCTCGCTGTGTTTCTGTCTGTCAAATAAATAAAATCTTAAAAAAAAAAAAAAAAAAAAGAAATGGGTGTGTAGGGTTCAGGAGAGAGGCCAAGATCTGAGGTGTAAACTTGAGCCACAGCTACAGAGAGGAGATATGCAAATGGATAAAATTTCCAAGTAATAAAGTAGTGAAAAACTCCATGCGTGGAAATTTGGAAGTCACTAGCACTTTACAACACAGCTTTCCTAGTTGCATGAAGGGTCTATTGCTAAAGATAAGCAGAGGCTCATCTTCTCTAGGTGATGGAGAAATAGGATTATCTAACACATCAGAAAAAAACTAGGTTGGAGTTCACAAAGAAAGGATTACAATTCCAGAACTCCCCCTAATAACACTTCATAACAATGAACTGAGCAAACACAAGCTTAGAACGCTAGAAAGTTGTCCCAAAGCAGGTGAGTTCACTTTTAAAAAAAAATCAATATACGTCTTTGAGTCTATATTTTTTATACTCCTGGGCTAGTAGAAATGTAGCTTTTTTGTGGAATTTATTACTGTGGCCAGTTCTGACTCAAGAGGAGCCATTCAGGCCAAAGAAAACTACAGTTTGTCAAGTTGTTAACTTGTTTTGTGAACAGTATCTTTCTTACCAATGTTACTACAGATTCATAGTGGTCTTTAATGTTTTGTAGCCTTGGTACATGGTAAGAGAAGACCACAGTGAGTTAAGCAGCTACGAACTGAAAGCCACATTCCTCACTTCTAAAAGCAAAGCTACGGGTGGCTTCTTGAGAGGTGTGCTGGCTAACTGTATGAGTCAACCTGGCTGCCATATCGCCAGCATATTTGGCCAAACATCATTCTGGATGTTTGGCCCTATGAGGGTGTTTGAGGGTGAGATTTGCATTTTAATCGGTGGACTTTGAGAAAGCAGACTGCCCTCCATTCTGTGGGTGGACCTCATCCAATCAGCTGAAAATGGGAATAGAACTAAAGACTGACCTCCCCAATAAGAGGGGATCCTGCCAGGAGACTGCCTGCAGACTTCAGCTCCATCACTGGCTCTTCCCCAGGGCTCCACACTGACAGCCTTCCACACAAAGTGCAACATCCACCCTTACTAAGCCTCCAGCCTGCCAACCCATTCTGCAAATTTGGGGTTTGCCAGCCTCCATGATCATTTGAGCCAATTCCTTAAAATAGGTAAATTAAATATATACCCCATTGGCTTTGTTTCAACAGAGCACCCTGACTAATCCAAGAGGGATGGAAAGAGAAAAGCAACATCAGTTCAGGTGATCTGAAGAAATTGAAACCTATGATCCAGGCTGTTTGGAAAAGAGCAATCTAGTCTCAAACCAAAAGGAGGAAAGCAAACTCACTTAGGCATTAGATTAGTTGAAATGACAAAGTGATCAAAAATGAAGATTCCATTCCCTAACTTCTCTCATTTCTTTTTTATTTTTTTTATTTTTTTTCTCATTTCTTGATCATTTTTGTACATCACTGGTAGTTTTACCATCTTTAGACATTTTTGTCTGTTTTTCATAATATGGGGGAATTGCTCTTATTTTTAATGTTTATTTCAAATACATTTTTCTGCCCTATGCATTCTATAGTAATGACACCTGAAATGTAGTTTTTCGTTTATCAAACTCAGACATTGGTGCATCAACTGACAGACAAATTAAGCTATCATACCACAATTCCAAAATTGTTAACATCTTCATCATATATAGCTCTATGTGTACAAGTATTTGAATGTTGCATTTTCCCTTTTGTATAAAAATAAGTAGAAAACAGCAAATTAAGGGGCCAAAAATGCTAACAAGCAGAAGTCTCATAAAGTTAGCATACCTAAAGCAAGACGGAGATCATTTGGCATAAGACAGGTGGACATACAACTTCCGTCGCAGAAGTAATCTTCACTCAGTTGAAGCTACTTTAAACAGGTCACGTGCCTTCAGGTCTCAGATCTTCTGCACTTAAGAGTTCCTACTGAATGGACTTCTCTGCTGCCTACTTTTCCCAGGGCTTGGTCCCTTTCATTCAAGTATTGGTCCAAATGCCATTCCCTTAGAGAAGATTGCCCTAACAACTCTACTTAAAATATCCTATTCCTCTGCACCTACCTTCCAAATTTTCTATGTGACTGAGCCAAGCTTTAACATTGGAGAAATTCCTATTAATTATAAAGATTCAGGAATTACCTTCAATATTTTTCTTATTTACTAAAAATATTGTAAGAACTCTGACATTTTTTAAAAGCCAAGCCTACTTTTATAGAAGAAAAAAATACAGAAATAAACAATAAAGTAAGTATAGAGCTTAATGAATGACTATAATGAAATGTCTGAGAAATGAGCACTGGTCAGGAAGTAGAACATAGCCCTATCCCCCTGCAAAAACAAAACAAAACAAATCTTTACATGCAACCACAACCACAACCCCATCCTTCCCCCCTACAGGTAACTGCCATGCTGACTTCCATTACAACTGCTTTGCTTGACATTTTGTTTTAGCATATGAATATACATTTGTAATTGAGTGTCATTTGCCTTTTGAACTTTTAGTATCATATGGCACATATTCTTTTGTGTTTACTTCATTTGTGCAATCTTGCTTTTATAAAAGGAATCCATATTATTCTATGTGGTTACACTTTGCTCGCTTAGTTTGCCCTATCATATTCCAGCGCATGAGTATACCACAATTTTCTTACCCATTCTGTGTTGATGGATGTTTGGGTTGCTTCATTTGGGCTAATAAAAATATTGTTATGGACATTCTTATATGGGTAACCTCACTCGTCTGTGCACATGTTTCTGTGAGGTATATACCTAGAAGCAGAAATGCTGGGTTATAGGATATGGAATTGTCAGTTTTTCTAGATTATATCAAACTGTTCAAAGTAGTTGGGTCAATTTATACTCTGCCAAGGGTGTGTGGGTGTTGGCATTGCTTCATTTCTTTGTCCACTCTTGTTATTATCCATCTTTTAAATTTTAGCTCTTCTAGTGGGTGGCTAGTGGTATCACTGGTTTTAATTTGCATTCCCTGTGATTACTAATGACATTGAGCACCTTTGCATACTGTTTTTGCCATTTGGACAGTTTCAGTTGTGAAGTATCTATTCAAGATTCTTTTGCCTGTTTTTCTATCGGGTTGTCTATTTGTTAATACTCTGGAAATGAGACCTGTATCAATTAAATGTTAAATGCCTTTTCCCATTCTGTGGCTTACCTCCCATGATATTTAATGATATCTTCTGATGAACAGAAGTGTTTTATTTTAATGGCATCAAATTTACCAATCTTTCCCAACAAGATGCTGCTTTTGTGCCTTGTTTAACACTAGGATCTGAAGATCAAGAAAATACATTTCTGTATTTTCCTAAATATTTTTGCCTTTCACATTTTGGTCTCTAATCCATCTGGAATTAATCATGGTTATGATGTTAGGTAGGAGCAAAATTAAATTTTTTTTCCTCCATGTAGGTAGCCAATTGTTCCAGGACCATATTCTGTCTTTTCCAAGTGCAAGTCCTAAAACATCCCCATTTAACTCACCAATTGGGCTTGGCAGAAGCAGATGAGTCTCAGAGAATGGCTGTAGAATATCAAATTTAGGTAGATAATTGATTCCAATCATAACTGCCATTCCAGATGTGGTCTTATCAACATAGCCCTGAGTGCTTGGTATCCAGCTCTGGATCTGGCAAATGCTTTTTCTCGATATCAGTTTATAAAGCCCACTAGAAGCAGTTTGTTTTTACCCGGCAAGTACAGCCTGACACTTTGACTTCACAACTATATTTTACTTTGGGACAATTACCAGCACTCTAGCTCTGGGCCATAATTCAGTATTCAAGGATTTCATTCATTTTAACATCCATCTGAACATCATGCCGATTAGACCTGGTAAACAGAAAGCAGCAAGTACTCTAAATACCTTATCCAAAAGAAGTAGATAAAAACCCGTAAAAACTCAGAAGCCCAATAGCATGATGAAGTTTTTAGGGCTCCAGTGTTTCCAGGTAGATCTCAGGATATCCCAAGTTACTTCCTCTTATACGCTTGCCACTAAAGTACAGTGCTTCCTATGCATCTTTGGATCCTGGAGGCAATATATTTTGTATTTCAGCGTCATTTTCCACCCCATTTGATGATTAACCCATGGAGTTGCCTGTTTTGAGTAGGGCCCAGAGCAAGAAAAGGCTACAGATCCAAACTGCAGAGCTGCCTTGCTGCGTGGACCTTGCGACCCAACAGACCCAATGAAACTCAATGTAGTTATGGCCTTTGGCGATGCTATGTAGAGCCCCTCACAAGCACAGTGAAACTTAGGGTTTTAAATCAAAGCCATGCTCTCTCTTATGTATAAATATCCTTCTCTTGAAAAGGACCTCCTAGCTTGCTCCTGGATCTTGGATGAGATTGAACACGTGACTGTGGAAGACCAACCGACCATGTGATCCAAGCTACCTATATCATGAACTGGATATTATTTCATCCATGAAATCTGAAGTTTGAGTATGTACAGTGAAGTGATGTGTACAAGATCAAGCTCAAGCAGGTTCTGAAGGCATAGGCAAGCCACGTGATCAAGTGGCTCAGATACCTATAGCAACTATTTCATGACCTTCTTCTTGGTGTCATGGGGAGTACCCATAACTTGTTAACCAAGGAAGAATGAAGGCCTGCGATATGGATGGTTCTTCACAATATGCTTCAGTAATTACCACTCCAGTCTAGAGTGTCTCTGGAAGGTGAAAATAAAATCTTCTCCGTGGGCAGAACTTTGAGCAGTACTTCTGCTATCTACTTCGTCTAGGTAAAGAAATTTCCATGGTATAGATCTATAGTATTTCATGGGCAGTGGCTAATGGATTGGTCAGGGAATCAGTCTGTTTGAAAGAATGAGATCAGAAGACTAATGACAAGGAGATCTGAGGCAGAGATACGTGAATGGACCCCTTGGGATGAGCACAAAATATGAGGATATTTGTGTCCCATGTGATGTTTATCAAAGGGCAACCACTCTGGAGAAAGCCTTCATTGATCAAATGGACAGGTTGATTCCTCCTGAAGACATCAGTCACTCTCTTTCCCTAGCATCCCAGTGCTTGCTCAGTGAGCTATTCTACAAAGCAAATATGGCAGCAGGGATGGAAGTTATACATGGGCTCAGCAACGTAAAATTTCTCTCACCAATATTGATCTTGCTGTTATCACTGCCGAGTGCCTAACTTGCTATGAACAGAAATCAATGCTGAGCCACCAGTAGGGTCTCATTTCCTCGGAGATACCAGCTGCCTAGTAGCTAGTTAATCACATTGGCTCTCTTCTCTAGTGGAAGGACTAGCGATTAGTCTTCAAAAAAATACTTATTTTGAATATGAATCAGAAGTCCCTTCCTATAATACTACCAGCCACAATATTATAGACATTGTGAGAAAACAACTTAACTTCTAAATGAGAAATCTATTTCACAACAAAAGAAATGTAACAATGGGCTCATGACTATGAAATTCATAGGTCTTCCCATGTACCAAATCACCCAGAAGTGGCTGGCTTGATAAAGTAATATAATGACCTACAAAAGACTCAGTTATTTGGCCAGCTGGGAGACAAGACTCTGAAACGCTGAGGTGCTATCATACAAGATAAAAAAAAGTACTTTGAATCAGTGATCAGTATAAGATGTATTCTCCCACTGACAGAATATGAGGGTCCAGAAATCAGGAAATAACAATAGGATGGATTTCTGTCCATATTATATTTAATAATCCACTCACAGAATTTTTTATTCCCACCTCTGTAAACTTGGGCTATGCTGGTTTGGCAGTCTTAGTTCCTATGGAAAGAATGTTTCTACCATGGCACACAAAATGGTTCAAATCAATTTGAAGTTGAGATCAATGTATATTAGGCTCAAATATATTAGGCTCCTGATGATACTAAACCAACAAGCAAAGAAAGAGGTTCCCATAATGGCTGGGGTGATTGATCCAGACTATTACAGCAAAACTGGGTTACTGATATACAGTGAGGTCAACAAGGACTATGTCAGGAGCCCAGGAAATTCTCTGGGTTGCCTCTTGATATTTCTTGTTCAATAGTCAAGGTTAATAAGCAACTCAACTACTGAGGACTTAGATCCTTCCAGAATGAAGTTTTGGCCACTGTACTAGGTAGAGATCCTTGACCAGTAAAAGTACTGACCAAGAGCAAAGAATAATGGAATATAGGAAGAAGTTATAAATATCAGCTGTAGTTTCATGACCAGTTACAAAAATAAGTACCAAAATACTCATGAAAATTTGCATCATTGCTTTTTCTGTATACCTTTGTATATGTTAACTATTTTTCTTTCCCTCATCCCTAAAGTTCTTCCCTTTCCTTCTCTCAAGTTATATATAAGAGATGTTGGTGGTGGTGAATTTTATAGTTTCATTTTCAGGTTACAGAATATACAGGCGGAATTACAGAATTGTGATTGAACTAGAAGAATTAACACCAGTGAGTATAATAGTAAGTGATGGGACTTTAGTTCTTTCCCTCTGAGGGAAAAGGTGAAAATTTCTTCATTTGTGCAAAATAAAGTTAAGTCTGCATAGATGGAAGCATAGAAATTGTACAGAAATTTAAATATAGGTAGGGAGGGGCACCTAGGTGGCTCAGTTGGTTAAGCATCTGCCTGCAGCTCATCATCTTGCGGTCCTGAGATGGAGCCCTACATCTGCTCTCTGCTCAGCAGGGAGCCTGCTTCTCCCTCTCCCTCTGCCTGCCACTCCCCCTGCTTGTGCTCTCTCTCTGTCAAATAAATAAAGTCTTTTTTAAAAATTAAAAATAAATAAATGTGGTTAAGGAATATGTGGGGATGCTTAATAGCTAAAAGGGAAGATTGTGCTGGTTACTTGCTATGGGCACTTGGGTCTCTCCCCTCTCACTTCACTCACACACACACACACACACACACACACACACACACACACCCATCCTCCTATATTCTGTTGTTCTTCTGGGTTGGGCTATTCAAACTACATTTCCCAGACTTCTTTGCCAACTGGATTCCTGGGGGGTTTGGTCAATTTTGGAGGAAATACTAGAAGATATGAAGGCAGCACAGGACACTGTGATAGTTGTTGGCATTGGCTGTAGTGGTAGCAAGTGGCAACTCCAACAGACCAGAGACAGTACCTATCAGCACCTATTAGTACCTTTAGCTCTGGTCCAGGAAGCACCATGTGAGCAGATCTGGGATCAATTACAACAGTTTTTAAAGTGCAGCAGCACTTGGCCATTTCTGAATTATGAGGACATCACCCTCCCCTCTTTATCTTTTTTGTCATCCAGTCCCATTCCTTCTCCTTTTTGCTCTTCCAGCCTTCTAACCAATTTCTGTTTTAAATTCACTATTTGAAATACCTATGCTGGTTTCTGATTTCCTAACTGGCTTTAACTCATTAACCATTCCTTTAATTCTTTTATTTTTCAGTTCTAGAACTTCTGTTTTTTATTTTGTTGTTTTTCAAATACAAATATACCACGTCACCTTTTACAGTTTCTTTCTTTTTTTTTTTTTTTTT
>CM053606.1:69550293-69575059 GCA_028646535.1 Procyon lotor | reverse complement strand
CAAAGATTTGGAGGATATGGACATTAGACATTAGAATCATGGACTACTTTAATCCAAATTCAAAGTTTAAGACTTTCTGGACCTAACAGAATCCTCAAAGTTTAGCTATAGTACTAGAACAATTAGTTTATTTACACTTCAGTCTTACTCTTACAGTGTTCCAGACTCTTCAGGGGTCCCAGCCCTTGGCCTCAGTCTTCTGTCTTCCGGGAGTCCTAATTATCTTTTCATAAGTACCTCAGGCTGAAAAAAAAGCATGAGAGTTTGAGGCAAAAAATATCAATGGAAACAATTCTCTTCCTCTAAAGGTAAGAAAATACCAGAAAGACTCTTAAAGACTTTTTGTATATAATTTTAAATTTTCTTTTATTCAGAGATGGTCAAATTAAATTTATAGAAGTCTCTAATACGGTCAAGTTTAGTTTTGCATTCTGATATGTATATTTCTGAAAGACTCAGATGTAAACATCCAAGAAAGTAATCATAACTAATACTTTTTAAACATAATTTTAACGAACAAAAATTTAATTAATTTGAAGAAAGTTACTATCAATATTCAATTTTGCCTGATTCAAGTTCTTCTCTAGAGATAGGGGGCCAAATCTGAAGATGAAAGTTTGAAGAACCACAAAGCATGATGCAGAAAACACTTGAACCGAGAAGATTCAAGATAAAATAAAGGACTAGCAGTTCTAGACCAGCCCCCAACTACTTCTACTATTACAGCCTTGATGGCAATAACTTTTAATCTCATTGCTTAGTAAATCAAATGAAGCAGTAATAATAATGACCAGCCCCAAATTTTCCAGGTTATTTTCAGTTTAGCAAGTAGGCTACTATACCAGTAGCCTAGCTTCTCCTTGCCACATGCTGTTCCCATAGAACGACCTAACTATATTTACCTGTTCTCCAAGAAAAAAATCATAAATATCCCAGAATGAGGTAAAATGAACCCAAATTCCCTTCTCATTAGAACCCCATTGAGATGATGAATAGGTAGGTATAATTTAATTATAAGGGTGCCTGAAAGTGAGACAATCAGATTAAACCACCAAGGTCCCAGGATAGCACTGTCAAGAAACACTACCTGCATGCTACAATGTTTCCTCACTTATATGTCCCATCAGTTATGATTTTATAATGACATCACTATACTTCACAGATTGCAGTGAAAGGGATTGGCATGGCCTTTCCTCTATCACTTGGCCCTTTATTTTGGAAGCACACTTGGCTTTATGAACACAAATACCCTTTCTCAAACATAAACGCCTCCTTACACTTTTGTTACAGATTCTAATACGAGCTTTCATTTTATGGCTTCTCCTCTCCTTAGGTCATAATAAATATATTTTAAGATTATCATATTTTAACAGATTTCCTAAGAAATAAAAAATAGTATCTCTATATCATTTCCTCCATCTAACAAGTCAAGTTCATTTTATGCGAAACATTTCTTCTCTTGTAAAACCAGAAGGTAAGTTTTTCCAAAAATTATTTTTAAGGGGCAACTGGGGGGCTCAGTCAGTTAAGCATCCCAATCCTTGATTTGGGCTCAGGTCATGATCTTAGGGTTGTGACAGCAAGCCCCACATTGGGCTCCACGCTAGGCATGGAGCCTGCTTAAGATTCTCTCTCACCCTCTTCATCTGCCGCTCATTACAGTAATATTAATTTTAATTTTAATTGACTCTCTAGTCCTATAACTAACAAGTACCATGCTGTCTAGGACCCCAAAGAAAGTGATCAAAAGTCAAGTTCTATAAAACTTCTTTGGTTTGTATTTAAACTAACAAGTTTACGCACTTTCACAAAGAAATCAGTGTTATATTTTTCTTAACGTCCAACTTAAAACATCAGACATAATAAGCTGAATGGGGGAAAATCATGATCAAATGCTAAAAATGTAAACATGTGAAAAAGTAAACATGAAAACAAATCTTTAAAAAAATTCATTTAATTACCAGAAAATTGGCCAGAAAATTGCACAGTTCCAAACAAAATATAATCACAAGTGCACATTTACCATCATTTCATATTTATCTTTCAAATAACATTCCATTTATTGAACCTAGCCTTTACTGGCAAAAATCAGAATATATGGGTGTTTTTACTGTTTAATAGTCCATAAACAAAATGGACTTTTGTTCCTAAAGTTAGAATGGTGTCTATCATTTTGCTTCAGAGAAACTTTAAAATTGTTTCCTTACGAGGATTTCAATTAGCCATAACCAAAATTCACTGTAAAACGCAAAACAAAAACCACCTCAGTCTTACTAAAAGATTCCTGTCTTCCATTTCATTTTACCAGCCTAAGCACAAATTCAGAGAAAATCTTCTTAAGTCCTGCAGTTTCAAATTCCTTTTGTAACTCATCCAACGATGAATACTCTTTGACTTCAAATGCCAGAAACCTGCATTATACAAGAGAAACTCATGAATATGCCTAGATTTGTCAGAGTATAATTATCGATTCAGTTACTTTTCCATCTGTAATAGTACTAAATTATACCTTTTGTGTTCTGTCTGTACTTTTGTTTCAAAAAGTACACTAATCATTTTCTCTTTGCATTTCTTTCCACTTGAGTCCACATCTACTTTGGAGGTTTTCTGAAGAATCAGGTACTCCTAAATGATAAATCAGTACATTAAATACATACCTTACTCTGAATCTCCAAGTCCTAGTTTTAAAAGGGCCGTGAATCTGCAGATTTATTTTCCTGCCTAGAGTACTCTCTTTCTGAATCAAGCGGTAAGCGGGCTACAGTGTCTTTCTATACTAGGCAGCAGAATGTGCTGGTAGACGGAGGCCTTCAAACGAGGCAGGTTTAAATCTGAACTGCGTGGCCTCCTAGATCTGATTCCAGGCTGGTTACCTAAGCCCTCTGTGCCTCAGGAACCTACTCCATAAAATGGTACTCAGAATGGTACTTGCCTTTTGGGAAGCTGTGATTAAATGAGTTAATACATGCAAAGCGCTCAGAGGACAGCCGGGCACACAGTGCTTTGGCACAACTAACAGTACCAGCTAGTGGCAATGTTATGACTACTTCTGCGTCTGAGAGAAATTAACAGGCACACAGCACTTACCATTCCAAAGTGGATGGCATCTATAAATATGTACCTGTAATTCTTAATCCTGATATATAATTTTAAAAATTTAACAGATATTTACATTAAATGGCATTTTAGGGAAAGTTCATAAAAAAGAACTCTTTTTAAAAAAGTACAATTTCTCTATATTAGCAAAGTTCTAGTCATATGAATAAATACTTACTAATCAATTGATGGATCCAATCTAAGTAACATCTGCAAAATGGCTGCACTTAACCTACCATTCCCGAACTGGCTTAAAGAAAAATCTGAGCCTTTTAGGGAAATATGAACAAGGAAATTAATTTGTATTCATTCTGTCAGCCAGGAGTTTACCCAGAATGTCAAGTTTTATAGATTTACTACAAATTCCCTTGCAATATCTGGTACTTTGGTCAGACCTCAAACCAAGACTCAGATTAAACTTTAATTATTTGTGGTATCTATATGCTATAACCCCAGCACTAATCAGGTTAACCAAATGCCAAATAGGTATTGTGATAAGCACCCATTCTGAAAAAGCTAGGTAGTTATTCTACAAATCTTTCAGATTACAGGTTGTGCAAGCTAAATCTGTTTTGAATAAATTCAATTGTAAGTATTCTTGACCCAACCCATCTGAAAGCATAAACCTATTAAGTGATTTGTAGTGCTTTCAAGATTTAAAATATAATAAGCAGCTTTCTTCGTCTGGTCCCTCATAAAACAGGTTAGATGAGTTGAGCATGCGAACTTGGGGAATCTGAAGAAGATGATGATTTTGAAAGCAGCTGCTGAGACAAGTCAGGTGGAAAGCAAAAGTTAGGTAGGAGGTAACAAGCTGACAGCCTAACGATGCTACTTCCACTAACACCAAATCTTGGTTGGGAGGGATCAACTCCTCTTTCCTGGTATTACAGAAGCCAAATTAAAGTGTCTGAATGTGTTTTTAACTGCCAAAAAGTTACACAGTACCCACAAACAGACACTGTGCCTGAGGAATGGAATACAAATACGCACAAACTTTTAGTGCACATTTAATAAAGCTGAGGTTCAAAGCTAATTAGAGAAACAAAATTCACGCACCACAGATTTTTTTTAATGACCTATCCCTTTCATTATGTGGAATAATTTTTTAAATATAATCTACTTATTCTTCAAGCTTTACAAGTTTGTAGTTGTAATTAAAAGTCAGAGACATTCTTTAAAAAAAATGGAGATCCATAACATCTTTATGATTAACCTGTCCCATTGTCACGAAACACAGAGACACACCATTTTAGCAGAAAATAGCCCAATTCATATTCAACATTAAACTTTTTGGCACCTTGATATTGCTTCTGTCTCCTTGTAGTAAAATCAGTATTATTTTACCCATGAACATCAGTTTTCCTGTCAGCTTTAAATCAGAAGCCCACTTCTGAACAGTTTTGACATATTTGGTCTTTGCTCTCATGTGATCTAAATGCAAAAGAGTTAGCCACAGTCCATCATCCACAGTCATGCCTGTTGCAAAAGTACACTTTTCACTGCCACTTCCAGTTTCTGGTTGGTTGAGGATGTGCCTGAGATTCTGCTGAATCCAGAGTACCAGCCCGTGGACCATAGGTTCTGACAAAAGGTTCTCTGCTTGCTTAAGTAACTTCTCTTTCACAGTCACGGACTGGGCCCGAGTCAGGTGTTCGGAGTGAACTGAGATACCAGGCAGACACGAAGGGTAATTGACCGGCAAATGGAACACCAATTCTAAAGGTACATCGGCACCTGTAATGCCTTCGGCTTTTGTGAGAATTCTGAACACCGTCCCCTCTGTCCCTGGAAAGAATCCAAAAATAACGATTAGCTATACATAATTCAATTTAAATGGCACACTAAGAAGTTAAAATTTTCGTTTCCAATGTCAATTGATGTTTCATGAGAACACTGGAGTTATTTTACAGAGACACATAATCCCAATGGAGCCGTGATTTACAGATTCTCTCCTTCAGCCATACACATATACTCATGGATTCCTGCATCTCAGAACCCAGGGCTTCTGCAGCATTTCCACTGGCTATTGCCCCATTTCTAGTCAGGTTTACCAGAAGGCTTTCTCATCACACGATTTTCTTCTACCCTCACTTAGTTCTAACTCTGGAAACTCGCATGAACATGCAGAGAAACAGTGCTGCATACACATACATAATTAATCAGTGATTAACTTAAAAGTTACACAGTGCATCCAAGGAAGGTCATCGGGTGGCAAAACCAAGTCAAAGCAAACACCGAAATGCCATGTGGTTGCAGGGCCTGAGAAACTGATGACTGTGCATGAGACAGTAACTGCCGGGCCCTGCTCTTTTCTGACTTCAAATGCATTAGTATCAGTGTAACATGAAGGTAGCAGGATGAACTAAAATGGGGCGGACATCAATTCAGCCCTCTCTGGCTCCACGAGGAGGAGGGGGGAAGCTAGGAGATGAAACACTGCTCCCTTTCAGATTTGCTCCACTTCACCCCTCTGATGTGTTCCACACCGCTTCACCCCACTTTTCAAAAAGTTGATAAAACGTCAGGCTGATTCATTCTGCAGGGGGCAGAAGCACACAGATCAGAAGAGCAGAGTAGAACAGAACTGGGTGCAGACAGATGTCTTTGAAGTTAACTTGCCTCTCTCTACCCCTGCTTCTTTCTCCACACGTCCTTGTTCCATAATCCTTCACGAGAAAGGCAGGAAAGCCTTTCTCATTTTCATACCTTGATTGCTGCTCAACAACCTCAACAACTGGAACCTGGCAGTGCCCAGCCCCTGCCCCCACAAGAACCAAACAGAGCATTAATGTGGCTTTCTAGCCACCTGATTCCATTTACATAAAAGCTGTTGTTACAGATGTTGATTCAAAGGACCAAATACATCTGCTACAAAAAGGTTTTTGTTGTTTTTGTTTTAACAGACTCTTTGGTATCAGGGGCAAAGTACTACTATCTTAAGACACCACCCAGAAACATAGACAGCAACCATTATAAAGACCCTATTAAAACGATAGAACTAAAATGTGTTTACCTAAGTAAGGTGGGTATTGGATAAAGAAAAATTTTCCAAACCTAACTTAGTACATTTCTCTACAATTCATCGAGTTTCTCAAAACCCTTTCTTCCACCCAGTTATTTTTTAATATTTTATTATTAAATAGGGTCCCTATACATCAGTTAGATCAGTACATTTCACTATGTGAAGTGTACTGGGCACCATAAATACACCTACAAACAACGTATGATCATTAGACTGAATAAACTCTCCAGAAATTCTTTAGGGAACCCACTTTCTCCCTCAAGGGGAGGCATAACTTTTGAGAATCTTCATACCTTCATCATTCAATGAACATCATCTCTATAAAATCTGTCTTACGATTCTCATGGTACTTTAAACTTATTCTGTGGTACTTTCATATCAGAATTACTATGGTTGAACCAAATGAACTATTTTCTTCACCACTGGACTATCTCAAAATTTTCTTTTTAGACAACAGCCAAGAAATAATTTAACAAGTTATAAGCTTTTAAATTTTACACTTAAATAGCTCTGAGCACTAGCTTGTAACCTTGGGGCTCAAAAGTGCAGAAGTCCTTGCTACCTGTGATAGGCTAAATAATGGCCCCACGATGTGTATGTCTTAATTGCCAGAACATGGCAAAGGGCCTTTGCAGATGTGATTGGGTTAAGGATCCTGAGATGGGCCCTAAATGTAATCACAAGTGTCCTTACAAGAGTGAGGCAGGGAGAGACTGTACCCTCAAAGGTAATATAATCACTGCAATCAGATGCTATGCTACCAACTTTGAAGACAGAGAAGGACCATGAGCAAAAGGGTGCAAGAAATGAGTTCTAGCAGCTGGAAAAGGCAAAGAAGTGGATTCTCGCCCTAGAGCCCCAGAGGGAACACAGCCCTGCTGACCACTTGCTTTCAGCCTGGTGAAGGCGATTTCAGACTTCTGACTTCCAAGACTACAAAAGAAAAAAATGGGTGTTATTTTAAGCCACTACATTTTTAGAAATTTGTTATAGTAGTCACAGGAAATTAATACAGTACCTGTGTCCACAAAGCAAGCTTTCCCCTTCAAGCAAGAATCCCTCTTTTTTTTTTTTTAAAGATTTTATTTATTTATTTGACAGAGAGAGAGAGAGATCACAAGTAGGCAGAGAGGCAGGCAGAGAGAGGGAGAAGCAGGCTTCCTGCTGAGCAGAGAGCCCGATGCGGGGCTCAATCCTAGGACCCTGAGATCATGACCTGAGCCGAAGGCAGTGGCTTGACCACCCAGGCATCCCAAGAATCCCTTTCTGATCAAACCCAGTGTTCTCCAATCTCTGCCATGTAAGAATACCCACCTGGTCCTCCCCAGTGCAGATGACCAACTGACAGAAACAGTCCAGAGAGAAAGTAGGAAAATGCTATTGAGCTGGCTTTTCAAATCCTTACCAGTTTTCACTTTTCTCTCTTAGTGATATTCCGGTCCTAAGCAGCAAATAGAAAACAAGGAAAAGGGGAACCTAGGTGGCTCAGTTGGTTGGGCATTCAGCTCTTAATTTCATCTCAAATCATGATCTCAGGGTGGTGGGATAGAGCTCCATGCCGGGTGTGGAGCCAGCTTGGGATGCTCTCTTTCTCTCTCTCTCTCTCTCTCAAAAAAAAAAAAAAAGCAATGAGAGAAATTCTTACTTTTGCCTTAGAAAATTGTAAAATTATTAGTTACATGTTTAGAAGACAAATTGTTTTGATTCTTTCAAGAACTAGAAAGGATTAACATTCTTCCTAATTGGTCTTCTCAGAAACAGTGACTCCCCAACACACACACATATACACACATTTCCCCTCCCCAACACACACACATATACACACATACTGGGGCTTCAAACTAAAATTACACAAAATGATGTTATCCCTATAGGAAAATGAAAAGCCCAGTAACGACCCCACTCTGCTGATATTTAATGTGGTAATAAAACTATACATTCTTTTAAAAACTCATTTTCTCCCTAAAACTCTAGAATTATGTCCATTACCCTTCCATTTCACTGGCTCTCGCTCATGTCAGAATTTTTCATATAACCACATGTACTGTCAATCTGATCTTTTTCATTTAAAAAAAAGAGACACAAAAAACGAAGTTGCCTCTATCTGCTTTAAGACTATTAAGAGCTTAGGGGCACCTGGGTGACTCAGTCGTTAAGCGTCTGCCTTCGGCTCAGGTCGTGATCCTGGGGTCCTGGGATCGAGCCCCGCATCGGGCTCTCTGCTCAGCAGGGAGCCTGCTTCTCCCACTGCCATTCCCTCTGCTTGTGTTCCCTCTCTGGCTGTGTTTCTCGCTGTCAAATAAATAAAGTCTTTAAAAAAAAAAAAAAATTATTTAAAAAAAAAAAGAATATTAAGAGCTTAGAAAGAGTGATTAACAGAAAAAATAATCGTGCTCTAAATCTAACGCTAGTCTTTGCCCCTCCCTGACCTCAAAAAATGCATTAAGTCTAACTTACAAATTCATCATTGTCAATAAACATCTATGACCTAGAAAACTAAAATTTTCATAAGTTCGAGACTATTTCAATCTAAAGATCCTACCAAAAGATGTGGGCCTTATCTCTGGTTGAAATTCACATATAAATTCCCTAGTTGTTTTTTTTTTTTTTAAGTCACTTTGCCTTATAAGTGTATCAATTTCATAAATAATACACTAACTAAAACAGGTTTCAGACCTTGTTCTTCCTTACAAGTACATGAAAGAAACTGTACACCTAACCACACTCCAAACAACAGAAATTCAAACTAGAGAAACTGAACTGAACCCCAAATTCCTCAGCAGTGTTATTTTTAAGAATTCCCCTATTTCTTAGTCAATAGGAACTTAATAAATACTCTCCAATAACAGAAGACATTGGAAAATATAAACAATTTAATAGAACGAGTTCGTCAAGATTCATTTGGAGCCCATTAAGAAACCATATACAACTGACTTTCCTTTTACTTTTTTTTTTCTTCAATTTTTAGATATCCTCAAAGTAAGCCTTTGTTCAGAAAACCAAAAGCAGCCCCCAGTCCGCTCTTGTACTTCATCGCACGGGGCTTTCTTTTCTCTTCCTCCCAGACAGCTCGCCACAAGTATGCATCCACTCGTGCTTGTTTTTATGCTACCGCTGGATTTTTATGTGTGTTTAAAATGTGGTTAGAGGAAAAAAGCAAAAGGAAAACTAAAAATAAGTGAAGCTAAAAGTGGCAATCCCATCCTTTAGAAGTCAAGTTCAAGGCTGAATTGGTTTTGCAGAGGTGAGCACAGTACTGACAATCAGCAGGAAACAGCTGAGCAGATTTAGAGGGGTCAGTGGGTGACAGTCATGATTCATTTTGCAAGAGAGCCCAATCCAATCTGAACATGAGTGTTAGCAGAAGACAAAAATTCACGCTGAAGCTACTGTGCAAACATATAATGATATTGAGTCTTATATACCTCCCATTTTACAACTTTTTGATCCACAAGATAATTTCCAGAACTACAACTCCACATATAATGAGCACTGACTACAGCAATATAATCTGTGACCCTCAACTATCAGGAAAGTGGGGATTTATAATATCAATTTCACCTATCTGATAGGTATGCACAAATACGCATGTCTACACAATCCCCTGCAGAATTGCTATGAACATAAGTTGGGTGACACCCATCTCCTTTCTCTGGGTGCTCATTACTGCTTTCATAAGTGTTATCCTTGCTAAAAATTCTTTTCTTCATGCAGCAGCCCCATCTCTATTAAGGGTTCACATACTCTGGTGCCTGGTGGCATGCGAATCTGTTAACTTCTCTATAAAACAAAGCTTAGAGTACCCCTCATCAGGTAAGATGCATTTGAAGTATGAGGTACACAGAAGGTGATCCCATTAAACTTGGCACCTGGCAGGACTGCACTATACGGGAGTGGGGGGGGGAGAATACTTCTGATTTGGTCTACCCCTAGCCCTCCCTAGTAGACAGCAGTGTGGGGGTTTACATCATTTGTACCTGTAAGAGATAGTTATACCTGATACCTCTTACTATAAGCTTACTATAACCACTGTAAAGAGGCCATGTGCTTAAGTCCCCTGAAATTCCCAGCACAAATTAGCCCAACTTAACTGATTCCAATTAGTCAGCCTCTTCAATCTTATGGTCTTAATAGGTGACCCTTGGGTTGGGAGCCTAACCCTTCCTGGGCAACCTCATACCAGAAGTGCAATCCCACCCACAGTGTCCCCACAATGTTCTCTTGATTCCAGTGGCAACAAGAAGCAGCATTATTTGTGGGGAGGCCAGAATGGAACTGATGGTGTTAATGTTCTGGTATCAATCTTTTATCGTCCAACCCAGGCTGACAGTGACCATGAGAACGATAGCCAGCAGCCTACTTATGTTTACTGTGGTCTATTAAAGAAGGCCTTACCTTACCCTTAATTCCCAGTTTTGGACATCAGACATCCTTATTTCAATCACTGAATTGTTCTATTCTCCAATGAACCTTTCAGCAACAAAATGTCCTAAGTTGTTACACTGAATTCTTTTATAATTCAATTACTTATTGATGCCAGAACGCTGAATTAAATTAATTAGGAGGCATGGCTTGAAAGTCATGCTCAATTTAACAGCAGATAAAGGGTCCACAGTGTTCTCGCTATTTAAGAATCTGCTCTCTTTCTTTCAATGCTTGCTTTTTTAGGTTTTTCTCTGACCCGTCAGCAGTATCTTATGTGTAGCTAGGTACTCATGACCCAGCTAACTACCACTCCATCCTCTTTAAGGTGTGATGAAAAATCATATGTTCATTTTTCCAGGATATTTCAACTGAGCCATTATGAAAGAATTTAGAAAAAAACTGATGATCTCCTAAAGAGCTGCCTCAGGCAGAAGTAATTATCAATAAAAAGAGACATGGAGACAGTAAGATTATGAAGAATTATGAATGCTATCCAATCAGAAGGAGGGTGACAAGAAAACACTAAAAATAAATTATTTCATACGGACTGTCAACGAGACTTTCTACATAGGATACAGGACAGGCCAGGCACTGAAAAGAAAGCAAGCAGCTCCATTACCTGAATTGGTTCACAGTGCCTGGAACATAACAGTGGTCACATGACCACAGGTGATGCAAGGAAGAATAAATGAAAAGGCCTGGCTCTGGCTTCCTGTGTGAATAAGCAACCAAATGATACCATGAAACCCATCTTAGCCCTAGATGGTTTTCTCACAACACCCAGAACATTTTTAGACAACTACTTTCTTAAAGGTCAACCAATTTATGGTCAGAAAGGCCATTTTGATAGTTGCTGAAACATAACAGAGGGCTAAATCTCATGCCAAAAAATTTACATAATGTATTTAAAAGCTAAGTGAAAATTGAAAATTATCTGCATCACAGCACTTTTTCAAAACCTGCAGTTTGGGTTTTTACTTAATAGAAGTCATGGACAGGGACAGAATAAGTTTTAACTATCACCAAAAAATAGCCAAAAGAACCTTTATAGACTGTAAGCTCCCAGAGGACACGGGCCGTGTCTTTGAAACCCTGTCAGTGTTTACAGGGAATCAGTACACGTGAGCTGAAAGATCAACACGCCAAAAGCCTCTAATTGACAGCCACCTTTCAGCGGACTACAAAAAACGCAAAGAGCAATCAACTAGGAAACATAACTGAGAAAAGGTTCGGATAGAGCACGGGGCCAATTCAAAGATTCATTCAACAAACATTTACTAACCACCATATGCCCGGCACTGTCCTAGGTGCAGGGAGTTTTGTGATGACGTAACAGACAGAGTCCCCGCCCACCTGCAGCTCGGCACACTCATTGCGCTTAGAGAGTTAAAACTGTGGTGAGTATCCTGAAGGAATTATGCACAGAGCTTACGAAGGGCAAAGTGCAATTTGGGGCAGCTGGGTTTAAACTGGGGGGTGTCAGGACAGGCCTCTTTTCAAGGTGAGACCTGAAGTCAACACGAGCGGCGCGGGAAGCCGGGAGGAGTGCGTTCCGGGACCGGGGCTCTGCGGGTGGCGGTGGGGCGGCCCGCAGGCCGCAACGGCCTGGGCGCTGTGGTCTCAGTCCCGTGCGGAGCAGCGAGCACGCCGCCACACTGTCCACGTTGGAGGGGGTCGCCTCACTCTTCCGGCTGCTCCCACACATCTCCAGTACTGGTGCGTGTCGTTCCATCCTTCCACTAGCCGGGTCCCCGAGGTTGGGCCCTGGGGCAGGGAGCCGGGTCCTGATGGTGGGGAGGAAGGACGCCCGGCCCCTCCCTCGCCGGGGTAGTCACCTGAGCGACTCAGCACTTCCCACTCGTCCGGCCCGCAGAAAATCGCGGCCAGGGCCGAGAGCTCCTCCCGCGCGGCATCTGCCATGGCTGCCCCACTGCCGTCGCCGCCGCAGGCGCACCTCCACTTCCGCCGCCGCCGCCGCCGCCACCGCCCTCATCGGCCGGGAGCAGTGCGGCCACGCCGCCACTGGGGGGCGCGCCGCGTCTCCCCCGCTTGCACTGGGCGGGACGGTGGCCTAGGAGTTGGCCGTCGAAGCTCCTGCTTGCAGACTCCCTGCCCTAGGCTGTTTCTTTGAGGGGGACTTCTCCCGGAAGCTAGAGGCGATCGTGCAGCGCACCCGTTGCTTTCTGACAAAGGAAGGAGGCCTGCCAGCAAACCCCAAAATCCCCTGACTCTAGCCCAGGCTTTGAACACACCATTTCCGCCCAGACTTGGCCCTGGCCAAGGGGGTGGAGGACAGACTGGACGAAAGGAACTTGACAGTTAGGAAGACAAAAACAAGCAGGAAAGTGACCAGTGAGGAGGTGAGCCCTGGCCTGGCTCAGAATTCGGCTAGGTGTTGGAGACCTTGCAATTAGCAGAAGACACTGTCCCGATGAAGCTGTTAGTGACTCTTGACAGTGAGACACCCGGGTAAAGGCCCAGGGCAGTAATGAGCCCAGATGCTGAGCTGGACCTGGCACCAGGACTCTGAACCGGAGTCGGGTTCCTGAGACCTCTTTCTCTTAACCCTGCAAAAGCAGAGGACCTGCAGCTCCTGCCATTAACTGGTCTTGGTAAAACAGGACAGGCTTCCAGTTAACTGGTAATCCTCCAGTTAAGGATGTTACTGGGGTGGCTCTGGACTTCGTGGGGAGTTATGCGCCGGGGTGTTGGGAGCAACGTCTTAACCATCCCCAGTTGTCTCTTGCCTTAACAGGGGACAGCCCAGACTCCTTGGCCTTGGGAGGCGCACATCTGTGTGTAAACGTAGCAAACTCTAGCTTTTCAGTATTCATTTTGTGATATTCGATGCATACAAAAATAGTGGGGCACTTAAAGCTTAATAATGGAATGATCGTCCTTGAATCCAGCACTTCAGTTTAAGAATTTGAGCAATACCAATAGGGTTAAGAGGATTATCAATCCATTCTGTTCCAGCTTTGATTTAGTGAACAAGATTACAATGATCCTTTGTGATAGTTCTATCAGTTAGCATGTTTGGCTTGTCCTTTTGTTTTTCTAAGTAACAATTTAAAATTTTACAGCCCCAAGAAGTAGCTAGTTTAGTTCACTGAGGTTTCACAATTTTTTCTTTGTATCAGAAATAAATTTGTAAGATGAATCAGAGAACTTAGATGGCTACGCCTGTCACTGATCTACAGAAGTCATAACAAAAATCATGTTACCATCCTCAACATCATTCCCACTGTTGCTAAAAAGGGATTTTAAAAAGAAGAAGATGCTAACTTCCCCCCAAAAAGAAAGGAAATCTAACCAGATAGACTGCAGGAAAATGCTTCTCGCAGGATGCCATGGGATTTCAGTGACCCCAAGTAATTAGGAGCACTGCTGTGCACATAATTGGGAAAGACAAATGTTTATTTAAACTCATAATTATCTCTGATGTGGCCAATTTGTTTAATAATAATTTTTAAAATTCCTTTGAGTTATTTCTAAAATAGCTATTCAGTAGGTTCATAATTAGCTTCTAAGGAGTTTGGTGAGCAAAAGAATAAGTTTTTAATTTAAAATATCACCAAGTTATTTGATTTTAGTTTGAAGTCCAATGTTAGTATTAAAATACAAATATTGGTTTTTTGATTTATTTAATAAAGATAGTCTACAAAAAGTCAAATAGTCCATATCTTATTTTTAATTTCCCAAATTCAACATAAGTGATAGGAGTGAAATAATATGAACAGCAAGACTCCAGTTGTCAAAAATATTAGGAGGCAATCACAAAGCCTGCTGTCAGCTAGGGTTTCATGAAATTGATGTAAGAGTACATCAATCTATTTAAAATTTTCTTGTCAATAGGATTCGTCTTTGCTCTTCCTTTCTCTGTTGATTTCTTAACCTGCTTTTCATCCTCCACTTAGCATGTTTAAATAAAAAAGAAGTCGATGTGAATGTCTTTTAAATTGACACTATCCTAAGGCCCTGAAATCCCATGAATAAGTTTCTACTCTCTGACATTTGGAAGTAATCATCACAGAGAAAGCATAATGTCAGCTTGATATTTCTCATACTATGAAAATATCAGCTACATGTCAAGTATCTACAGCCTACCTTAATGTAATAAATTTTCTTGTACTCACAGGCTACTGAAAATTCTAAATATTTAAATGTGGAATGAATGTCTAGACATGTAGATGAATGTCTAGTTAGAGCAGTCTCTTTCTCTGCCTTTCCCTCTCCATACTTCTCTCTCAAACAGTGTATGATTTGCTAGAATATTATTTATACATGCAACTTTTCTAAACAGTTGTTTTACCAAGACCATAAGGAGGAGAAGTTTTAAAGCTCTCACCTCCAGTTAAAACCACTAGCTCAGGAAATAGTTCTTTTAGCTTTTCTGAGAAAACACTTCTACTCACTTTATCATGAGTAGTATGTGGACCTAAATACTCACACTGGATCTGAAAATGTAAGTCAAACCCCACTTGGGCGTAGAAGTGAGAACACACAATTTTAACAGTATTAGGAGAGGTTGGTTAAATGTTAGTATCATGTCAAAAAAGCTAAGAATACTGAAATAGTGGGACATGATAAGAAAAATGATCATGTTAAGACTATAAGAAAAGTAAAAATGCTTTTTAAGAACTACTAAGAGTATTGTATACCTGAAACTAATTAAAAAAGAGAGAACCACTAAGAATAAAGAACAAAAAGGCATTAAATGCCAACTTGCGAAATGAACCTGAACTTCAAGGAGCTGTGTGAGTGGTTCTCCTACTAAGGAGTTTCTGTATTTACTCATTTCATAAAACGTCCTCGGGCACACATTGATTGTTGACTGACCTGATCCTACAAACTGAGTGTTTTGAGATACAGAGATGAAAGTGTCAAGCCCTTGCTCTCAAAGACTTTAGTCTTAAGTTAGACAATTAAACACAATGAGGAACAATTACAAGTTCTTTCACCACATTTTCTTGGTGGTGTGAAGGTGATTGTAATAGGTGAAAGCAATGGGTGGAGTAATCCACACTTCCCAAAACTTCTCAGAGGAGAAATATGTTTGTAATGTTTAGGAACATAAGACTATGTTTTCAAAGGTACACAAAGACCGTTGTGTTGATTGGTCATAGTTCTTTTTGTTTTGTTACAGTGTGAAAAGTCACAAATTGATTTTTCACCAAGAAAACAAAATAAAAACAAATAAAATCTATGAGAATTTGACAATGACTCTGTAATCATACCATTTGGTGTCAAGATCTGCTTCCACCATGTCCAAATAATTTGTACTCTCAAATAATTTGTACAATCTTCAAAAGATTGGTTACATTCTGCCTATGAGAAACATGTTTGATTCTTACGCATGAGTGATATCAAAACAGTTCCAGCTTGCTTTGTGGGAAAACATCCACATGGCCCAGGTCCAATGACATAAAAGTTCAATGCCTTATCAATATTATAAAAACAAGTCCTCAGTAGCAGTGGTTTTAGAGTTTGTATAGTTAAAATAACATCCAATACTTAATTTTAGTTATTACCGTGACTGGATTCCTTTTATTAATTATATTTTTCACAGTATACTACTAGTATAGCCAGTTTTTATTATGGGGACAGGGAGAGGAGGGTAGTTTGAAGACCATGTGACTTTTCAAAAATACTTCCTTTCAAACTCTCAAAGGAACTATAAATGAGGAAACTCAGCCATTTTGGCTGTGGAGTTCAGTTTTAAGTTCCTCCAAGACAGGCCTAAGGGTACGAGGTAGGGGCGTGCCAGAAAAAGATAGGCCTAAGGGTATGGGCGTGAAACTATTCCTGGAATTTATCTTCCCTGTGTGACGCCTAGCCCCTGAGTTGTTCAAATGCACCAATGAAATGCATAGATTTAGGTAATTGCCATATAAAGAATAAGGAACTCCCCTACGTGTGTAGTGACATAAGTGCTTGTTTACTCGAATGCAAAAAAATGCTTCGAAGGAGAGAGGCGGGGCTTCTCACCTTAGCACTGCGCTGTGTCGTGTGTGCCGGTGGGAGCCCCAGCTAGCTGGAAATAAACCCTCGTGCTCTTGCATCCAGCCTGCCTTTTGTGGGTTCTTTTTGGGAGGGTCTCGATCCGGACATAACATGGCAAAATGATTCTCAGTGATTGAAAATCAAAAGAGGTAGGTAGATCAAAGAACCACATCTATGACTGGGAAAATTAGACCTAGATTTCCTTTTTTAAAAAATGTAGGAGGCCCTCTAGGAAAATGATGTAGTAGATACAGAAAGAGGGAAGGTATAGGGGAATGAGGGAGAAAAAAAGGAATGGAGGGAAATAGGAAGGTGTACACTTAAGAAGATAATATGAAAAGGATGAATTTTATGAAAAAAAAAATGAATGAAAAATTTGGCTTTATTTTTAGAAGAAAAATACTGCTTCATCTGCTTTTTAAAAGAGACCTGAAACTTAATTCAGTAATAATACGAGACCTGAGATTTGCTTCAAAATAATGTAGAAAGGGGCGAGAGGCTAGAGTATGGATGTGGCTGAGTTGACCACAGATTAAAAATTGGTTCAGCAGTTGTGAGTGCAGAAGGATTTGGTATTCTATTCTGTCTACTTTTGTGCGTTTTACATTCTCTGTAAGTCACTTTTTAAAATGTATTCAATAGAGAATAGGTCAAGGTATTTGAGTTTTGTATAATGCTCAAAAAGGAAAGAACAGAAATAAAGGGGGAAATAGGAGGGAAAGGAAAAGAAGAAAAGCAGGACTAAGTAAAGAAAACAAGAGTCGGTGAGATGTATGAAGAGACAGAAAATAACAGGTTCAAAAGTGATAAGTCCAACAAATAAATGTATGGTTTAGGATTCTTTCAAGTGAGAAAAGCACAAAACCTAAAGCTTTAGCACCTTGAAGGAGATACAGGGGTTTTGTCTTAGAGGTTCAAGTGGAGGGAGGCAGGCAGAGCTGGGGAGCTCTGCAACATAGGGACCGATGGTCCTTCCCTTCCGTGGCTCTGCTCTGCACAGCTTGAGTCCACTGTCAGGCTATGCTCCAGGGTGATCCCTGGAGCTCCATCCACCAAGTTTACACCTGGTCAGGAGAATGAGACTTGGTCCAATCCCATGGGACTGGAATTTAGTCCCATGGCCACTCCCAGTTAAGAGGCTGGTAAATGGCATTTTTATTCTAGAAGGTCACATACCCAGGTAAAAGTGGAGGAGGGAATGAAATATTATTATTCCTTTCTTATTATGAAAAAGGGAAAATACTACTAGGAGGCAGCCGGCAGTCCCCACATCAAGTGGAGTTTTAGTGAAGAGATTAAGTTGTCACATACCTAATTCTGTAGAGCTCACCCTTTCCCCATCCCTTGACTGCCACCACCACTCACTGTCTGTCTTGTCCTGTTTTATTTTTCCCATAACATTTACCATTATCTGAAATCACCATGTTTATTTACATGTGTCTTGTGGTTGCTCCACAGAAAACAGGATCAGTCCCCCACCAGCACCACCAAAATGGTTCAGGTGTCCAGAGTGATGAGGACACACACATGTCCCAGAAGGATCCAAAAGGGTTTATTGCTCACGTGCTGAGGCTTTCTGGTAAGAACAGGGCAATTCAAAATGGCCTAACTGAAGTCAGGGGTGAATGGCTCCCACGTTCATTGTGGTTAGGACGTGGGGCAGGGTTAAAATTCTCCTGTGCATCACTGGGGGTTCTGTGGTCTGAACAAAGGAGGGAGTGCCCAGACTTCCTCACTCACTTATCCAGAGGCAGGACACCAGGGAAGAGAGAGGGCTGGGGCTTGAAAGCTGTTGGCAGTCAAACATCAAAAACAGAGTCAGACATGTTTACTGTCTGACCTCCATGAAGCCGGGGGCCCTATCAGTCTGGTTCACCTCTGTATCCTCCACACCTAAAACAGTGCCTAGTGATTAGGAATGCAATGAATATTTGTTGATACAACAAATTACAAAGTTCATTACAAAGTTCATAACCTCTTCATACAATTCCTTATTCAGTAAGTTAGAAGCACTTACTATATCCTAGTGACTTTATGGGATCTCAGGCATTCCATGAATGACACAATCACCATCCTTGAGAAGCTCCCAATCATTTGAGAGACACATCAGCCTTTCCTGGGGCTAGCTGCTAAGTGTCCTGCCAAGTGAATGGAGGGCAGTCAGAGAAGGCCAAGGAATTCTGGTTTGGTCATCATATTTGAGTTTCCCCATCATAGGGTACAAGGAGGAAAGCTCAAGAAAAAGATGGCTGGAAAGATAAATTTCTACGTTCTTTCAACGAGCATTTACTGAGCACCTTACTATGTGCCAAGTATTACACCAGGCCCCAGGGAAACTATGGCTTTTGACACAGACCTCTTGAAGTTGTAGGGTAGAGGGAGAGACAGGTCTTAAGAGATAACTCATCTGGTAATCAGCAGCCTGTTGAAATAATGGAAATAGATGAAATTGCCTGCCTGCATCTCAAGAATTTCATAATGACAGTGATGTGTTTACCAGCAATTGGAACAGAGAAGCACTGGTTTGCCAGTTTTTCTAACGCAATCTGGATCAAGACAATAGTCTCTTTGTGGTAGGGTTTCTGTATTTCCCCTGTTGTTTTCACTTTTTTGTTTCATTCTGTTTTCAGTGGACAAAAAAATCAAGCCAAAACAAAAACAAAAAAATTCCTTTGTGGCACTTTTATCACTTGGAAGGGTCTCTGTCTCTCCCTAGGAATATAAAAACTACCTTAGAATAGAAAGGTGGATCTAGAACACTTGGTCTATTATTTCAGATAAAATACTGCTTTATTTATGTGATTCTCATTGCTCTTTGAAACCGTGATTGGCCAGTAAGTAATTTCTTCACTGATAGCTTCATTTGTTTTTTGTTTTTTTGTTTTTTAAAGATCTTACCTACTTATTTGACAGAGAGAGATTGAGATCACAAGTAGGCAGAAAGGCAGGGTGGGGGGAAGCAGGCTCCCTGCTGAGCAGAGCCCCTGGGGCTTGATCCCAGGACCCTGAGACTATGACCTGACCCGAAGGCAGAGGCTTTAACCCACTGAGCCATCCAGGTGCCCTGCTTCATTTGTTTTAAAAGGAACATTATACTTCAAGAAGAAGCCTGGCTTCTTCTTGTTCCTACTGTTGGGATCATATTACCAAATACTATGTCCCATCTCCTTCTCCTTTCTTATAAGCTACTTTCCCAGCTCTTTACCTAGTGAATTCTTACTCATTATTTAGATCTGAATCACACCCCTCCGTCTGAGTCTGAATTAACCCTTTTTATATTTCCCCATCACTTATCATAGTTACACACTTGTCAAACTGTATTGTAATTGCTTATACGTCTACAACCCCAGTAGAGTTTGACTTTCATGCGATGCGTAATAGACATTGTACTTGTCCTTGCTCTCTGGAGAGATTGATTCCTTGTTGGGTGGACAACTTTTGAGCCCCCACTCTGTCCAAAATTGTTTTTGGTTCTGGTCTGGTTATTCTATCTTTGCTTGTACCTCCAACTTTAGCACAGTGACTGACATATAAAAGGCACTCAATATTTGTAGAATAAATCAAGAATGAGTGAACCCATAGTTATAGTGTCAAAGTAAATAGACTGTGGCTCATTTTTTCTTATTACCTCTACTCTGATTCTGACCAGAATTTATTAGCCCTTGAACATGTTAATACACATCAACATTAAGCAAGCAAATTATTACCCATATCTTTACTGGAATCACATTTGGAGTAATGAAGAAAGTACAAATGGGCAAAAAGTAGTGACTTGCTCCTACCAAAGTCCCCTGGTTTCATACAGGGGAGTGAAAAGGAGAAGCATGTTGTCACCTTACAGTAACTTTTTACATATCAGTACTAGTCTCCTACAGTTTCCACTTCACTTTGTTATATGCAAAGAAAAAATAAATTTTAAGTAATTATTTACACAGTATAAAGTTTTGAGTGCTGGGCTAAGTCTGGAAGTCATGTGGTAAGCAAATCTATATAGTATTTATATAGATTTATATATATATAGTTTATATATATTTACATGTAAGCATATATTTATATATATAGTATATATATTTATATATAATTTATAAATATAAATATTTTAATATATAGTTTATATATAGTTTATTACATATATTATAGTTTATGTCTATAAATATGTATTTATATATCTAAATTATATTTATTTATATATTATACTTAATATATATTTATATATAGTTTATATTATATATTTTATATATATATATTATTTATATATATAGTTTATATATAGTGTTTATATTTTCCCATAAACTGAAATGGGACACCACATGCTACCTGATCCAGCCTGGCTAAAAATAGATCATATTTCCACCTGTGCATGTGTGACTAGGGTATACATTTTATTTACTATTAAGGTTAATATTAACAATTTTAAAAATAACAAAATCACTTAAAGACAGGATCGTTATATATAACAACATAGCCATAGTAATTAAGATTGTTACAAGACAGATTTTTCACCCTATAACTCACAATCACTTAAGAAGTTTCTTTTTTTCTTTTTGATACTTTAATATGTTGTTGACCCATGATTTAAGTTAAAAGACCACATTATGTTGAAGGGAACAGGGGGAATGTTTGGAAAGGGGCCCAGGGAACATTTTTGTTATGAGGGAAATATTCTATTTCTTGATTGGGGTGGTGGTTACATGACTCTATGCCATTTAACTGTACTGTTTTAGACCTGTGCATTTTATTTTACATAGAGTATATCTCGGTTAAAAAAAAAAAAAGAAGGGCACCTTGGTGCCTTCAGCTCCAGTCATGATCTCAGGGTCCTGGGATGGAGCCCCGCATCGGGCTCTCTGCTCGGCAGGGAGCCTGCTTCCTCCTCTCTCTGCCTGCCTCTCTGCCTACTTGTGATCTCTCTCTCTCTCTCTGTCAAAAAAAAAAAGAGTGCTGGGAGGAAAATATAGGTTAGTAAGTTCATAATACTTTTTTATAAGATTCCTTTTTTTCTGATTTTGAGCTGAATATGCCCTCACCTTGAAAACTGAAGGAAGTTGTTCTTTTAAAACTCTTAAGCCTTGCTGCTGCTTGATTTTTATGTTTAAACAACAAATCTTGGCAAGAAAAGGCTGCAGGTCTCAAGTATCTTCCAATGGCACCAGCTAGTCTCTGTGAGTAGGATGCTAATAGAACTGAAGAAAACCATTCCTTCACTTAAGGCAAGTTGTTTTTAGCCTAAAACTCAGCCTACCATTTCCTGTTGATGCAAAAGAAAGAAAATGTGACTGAGACAAGTTCACTTCATTTTATATAGATTAAAGAGGGGTTATTCAAATACTTTTTAATGTGCTAAACGAGCTCACTATTTCAAATAATTTTACAGTGACTTGTTGTATCTAAGTATGGGACCTGTAACGATGTGGGCTGTCTACCATTTGTAAATCAACCCTTAGATGCACATATTTTCACATTCTAACAGCTCTGAAACTGGGACTCTTTACACCATTGATGGCACTTGGCATCAGCCACTGGCCAGGCAGCAGACACCACTGTGGCTCGCACATGCATTAACTTGGATGTTTTCCCTGATCACATGATTTCTGAGGAGATCGTGAAAGCAGCAGTCTCAAAACTTGCGGAATGGCAGAATGGGTATTAGCAATTTGGAAAAAATCCTAGAATCCTAGCATTAGTGGAATGACTTCTTTAAAAGAAATGCTGTCTCACTGATGTTCTTGATGGAATAAAGGACGATAGATGTGGAAAAACACAGACACTGATGCCTCTGAGATGATACATTGATTCACAGCCATCAGACACAGAATGTGAGGGAGTTTCGGGAACATTTTAACCAATTTTTGCTTATATCTTCCTTTTTACGTATACACCAGTGGTATTTGATAATGTACATCTACGTAAGTTTTAAAAAGTATTTTCAAGGAGTATAAAAAATTCCAAGTGATAAGAGAGTGAGCCATCGTATAATTGGCAATATATTTTAATGGTAAATAAAATAATAGTTTATCTTACAATTGATGTCATCTTAGATGCTCTTGAAGCTGATCTTCACAATTCTTTTATGTTGGCTTTTCAGCCAGGGGGATATGGAAGAGCAGGCAGGAAAGAATCTTAAGTGTATGGTAACAATAAAACTATTTATTGAGTAGCTGCTACTATAGGCCAGTGTTATGCTAAGTGACTTATGCATATCACTACATGTAATTCTTCCCAAAAGTCTGAGAGAAAGTTATTATTGAACTGACTTTTATTAGTTCAGAGCCATTAAATAACATGGCCTAGGTAATTCCGAAAAGCTGAATATGAACTTTGTTTTGACTGACCTTCAAAGTTCTTGACCTTTATATAGTAACAACCTCTACTTCCTCTCCCCCTGAACAACACTCCAACTAGTCTCTCTTTTTTTTTTTTGGTTTTAATTTTTAAGTAATCTGTACACCCAATGTGGGGCTCAAACCCACAACCCCGAGATCAAGGGTCATATGCTGTACTGACTGAGCCAGCCAGGTGCCCCAGCACTCAAACTACACTGAAGAGTTAACTTGCTTCAAGCTTATGCACTCCTTGCTTGCTGCCCTAAATTCTTTGGTCTGCAGCGGAATTAACTTACTTTCCAGGAGATTTGCAGACCACTGGCCTTAAGGAGTGAAGGACCAGACTTTTCCAGAAGGTAAGCCCTGACTACATTTGAAAAGAGCCGTCAGTGGGGCGCCTGGGTGGCTCCGTGGGTTAAAGCCTCTACCTTCGGCTCAGGTCATGATCTCAGGCTCCTGGGATCGAGCCCCGAATCGGGTTCTCTGCTCAGCGGAGAGCCTGCTTCCCTCTCTCTCTCTGCCTCCCTCCCAGCCTACTTGTGATCTCTCTCTGTCTAATAAATAAATAAATAAAATCTTTAAAAAGAAAGAAAAAGAAAAGAGCTGCCAGAGATGCCACCCAGTCTATTCAGGGTCACGTCAACAGACACCTAACCGCCTGGGCACCTGCTTTTCATGCCATAGCCCCCTCCCTTTTCCCCTTTCAAACCCTCTGGCCTCCCCTAGATAGGGAATATGGCCTTTGAGATGTTAGTCCGCCCTCTTTTCAGGTTACCAGCTTCCTGAGTAGAACAACCTTTTCTTTCCCACCATCACTTGTCTCCCGAGTATTGATTTTGGAGCTGTAAGCAGCCAAACCTGAATTCAGAACCAGTTTTCAGTTGGGTAACACTCCTACCCCCGCCATCCCCAGAAGTTCAAATGAAAGCTTAAAGAAGACAGAAAATAATGAGTGAGTGAGAGAGAGAGAGAATGAGAGGCCTAGCAGCACTCAGTTCTGTTCAGGTTGTGCTGGGAGACAGCTTTATCTTGATTTGGCAGTGCAGGTCTTCCTTCGATTGTGTGAGCTCTCCCCGAACCCTAACACCAAACCACCTTCTTTCTTGGCCTTAGCCAGTTCTCTTGGGGACTGCATCACTCGCAACAAAGAGCATATTACTGTAACACTTCGCAGTTTTAATGCATGTCCACATCTCACTAATGATAAGAAGATACTACTACTCACACACCTTTAACACGCGGTCTGAGCCCAGCTGGCTCCCTGCACTGAGCCGCATCAGGACGGAAGCGCGCCGTCTCAGGGACAGTCGGCAGCATTGGAGACACCTGATTCTGCTTGGGTTGAAACTAGAGCAGTGCTCCCTTTCCCGCAGGTTTGCTCTTCACAGTTTCACTTAACCAGGTCAACCTCCGTCCGGAAGCCCAGGATCAGAACCGGTTTTGCGGTAGTCGACCAGTAGTCGCCTACCACTACGTCACTCGCCTGCGTCACTCACCTCGCTTCATCATCCCACCAAGGGGTCTGGTGGGCTCCCATCATCACAGGCCCGCTGAGTCCAACACCGGAAGATGTTTTGAAGGAGAGAGACCACATTCACATAATTTTTATTACAGGTACCTCATTATAATCATTCTATTTTATTAGTAGTTATGTTTCATCTCTTCTTGTGTCTAATTTGGAAAATGAATTTCATCATAGGACTGTCTGGGTAGAGAAAACCGTGGTATACAAAGGTTCAGTGCCACCTACAGTTGTGAGCGTCCTGAGGGCGGGGGGGGGGGGGGGGTGCGGTCTTGGAACGTACGCCCACAGACAAGGGGGGCCTGCTCTATACCCTCGGCAGCAGGGGCGGGAGAGAGGTGAACTACAGCTCAGAGAACACAGGAGGGGGGT
>CM053606.1:69520671-69549793 GCA_028646535.1 Procyon lotor | reverse complement strand
TTTTTTTTTTACCACAAGAATTGTGAGTCGGGGAGGGAAACCCACCAAGTTCTGGAATGGTTCACTGAGTTCTCATTCTTACCCCAGCATACATCTTTGAAGTGGAAGTCAGATCTTTAACATTAGGCAATAAGAAGGAGGCTGAAGTGTCCTTGTTTTTCTTTATGGACTATTGATTTCAGATTTTAATAGCAAAATAGAATATGTGATTACTTTTCTCCCCAAAATGATCACCTTTAAAAATATAGATTAACAAATGATTTGAAATTATTAAAAAATTGTATATTCAATCTTAGGTAATCAGTATAATTTTACAAATAAAAACAACACTTTAGCAAAAATATTGACTTGGAAAAACAAAACATGGAATGTGATTGGAAAATTATGATATTACTAAGTATTTCTTCCGAAAGCAGTATCTTTTTTTCAAAAGTGGGATTCCACGAACTGCCTTCAATTAATAATGTATTCAAGGAGAGACTCCTGAATATATACATATTTTTTGTTTACTGGTATCATGTAATTACCTGGAGCAGCTATTTCCTAATTCAGTATTAAATATGGCTTGGGATTTTTGATAACTTTCTGTGATCTCTAACTTGCTTATACTTGGGAAATTTTTCAGGGAGTAGTCTTCCTCCTATGTTCATCGCTTTGGGTAACATTTTAACAAAAGGAAATCGAGGGAAGGAATGAAACTATCTTTACCGAATACTAATTATGTCCACTGCCTGAAATGGTCACACCAACAGACAGAGGGCCACAGAACCACAAGCGTGACTATGTGGGTATGTCTGTATACCTGTCTGTGTTTACACTGGGAAGGGCTTCCCAGCAGGACTTGCTGATTCAGGCATAGCCAGTACACCTTCTGCAAGAGCAAGGTTAGCCTTTCAAAATCTGTCAAGGTGAACCCCCAGCTCCCCACCTCCAGATCTCCAGGCATCAAGGCATCTTAATTATTCACATGTAGCAAGGCCCAGATATGGTGCTAGTTCCAACAGTACATAAATTAATTGGCTGTGAGGGCCAGGAGGAAGCTGACTCTCTGTGTGTCTCACAAATAGCTAACAGCAGTTATGTTCAGAATACTTAGCACTGATAGAGCTTGGGCCACAACCAGTTTAATGAACATTAGGTATTTTAAACACACTGGTTACAGCAGTGTACCCTGGTTGAGTGTCATCCCCAGGGCCTGGGGCAACTTTATAGGTTATAAATGCATCTTAAAATATACTATCTTCCTTCATATGTGGAATTTAAGAAACGAGACAAATCAGTAAAGGGTAAAAATGAGAGAGTGAGTGAGAGGCAAACCAAGAAATAGACTCAACTATAGAGTCTGTATATAATTGATGGTTACCAGAGGGGAGGTGAGGAGCAGATGGGTTAACAAGTGATGGGGATTAAGGAGGGCACTTGTGATGAGTACCAGGTGATGTATGGAAGTGTTGAATCACTATATTGTACACCTGAGACTAATATTACACTGTGTGTTAACTGGTTAAAAAATATATATATCTATATATATTTTTATAGATATAAATACATCCCCCAAAAATTTGTTATGTAGGCATTATTCTTTTTCTAATTTATAGTTGAGGAAAGGAGGTTTGCTTACAGAAGCTAAATTGCAGCAGGTCACACAACTAGTGAGAGAGCCTAGATCAATTATGGCTACTTAACACAACCAGTTTTATCCTGTAGTTTCTCTTTCATTATCAGTGCTAATTATCAGGATGTGAAACTCAGTAACTTTAATTTTTTCAACAGTCTGATGTATTTAGAAACTAGAAAATTAAAACTGACAAAAATGTTGATTCAGTATTTCAACTTCCTATTTTTCAAATTACTCAGCTACAGGTCATTCCCATTAAATTACTTCTTTCTTGGCCTATGGAAATGGTAACGACTAGCAAAAGAAATATGTGAAATATGTGAACACTTTCAATATTATTTTTGTGAGGCTCTTCAATGCTCTCAATTTCTGCTACTGTCAGCATGTTAATCTGTATTGAAAAATATGAATCAAATAGCTGACTTCCTGGATGAAATTTATCCTCAGTTTAATCTCAGTAAGCAAGGCATGAAGTTATTGAGTCTTTTATAGGGGGACTAAAATTGACTTATCCAGGAAAGAAGAGACAAAGTTCCTGTTTAGAAAATTCCAAATAATTTATGTCAGTACACCCTCAAGGAGGTGGAAGCTAGTTCCTGACTCCTTAAGTGTGGGTTTTGCATAGTGACTTCCATCCAAAGAGGGCAGTATAGAAGAGGAGGGTGGGAAGTAACTTTACAGTGGAGAAATTTGACAAATACTGCCTTAGCCAGGTGATCAAGTTTCACATCAGTAGTGATTAGTCATGTGATTAAAATGACTCTCGGAGTCTTCCTCTCCGAAACCTATAACCCCAGTCTAATCATGAGAAAGGCACCAGATAAATCCCAGTTGAGGGACATTCCACAAAAAATACCTGACCAGTACTCCTCAAAACTGCCAAGGTCATGGGGCACCTGGCTAGTGCAGTCAGTAAAGCATGCGGCTCTTGATCTCGGGGTTGTGAGTTCAAGCCCCACATGGGGCATGGACCCTACTTAAAAATAAAATTGTCAAAGTCATCTAAAACTAGAAAAGTCTGAGAAATTGTCACAGCTGAGAGGAGACTAAGGGGCCCTGATGACTGAATGTTAGCCTGGATGGGATTCTGTAACAAGAAATACCAGGTGAACTCAAACAAGAAACACTCAGTGAACTCAAAATTCCTAAAGAAGCAGATAATGCAAATGAGACTGAAATTCCTTGAAGCTGCCCTTGTTCTGAGAAAGCCTACCTCCAACATCACTCCCTCCCAACACACATACACAATTATCCCTTCTCATTTTGCTTTCACAGTCAAGGTTCTTATGAGGAAAGTGCAGACTTACAGTCTCTACTTCCCTCTACCTCTCACTGATTCTTCAAACTAGTGCAGTCAGGTGTCTACCCAACAATGACTCAAAGTCCAAATCCAGTGGGTCCTTCTCAGTCTCAACTTCTTAACCTGATAAAGACTGAAATTGTTGATCACTCATTCTATAAAATGCCTGTTTTCCTTACCATGGTCTCTTCTGTTCTTCTTGTAACTTGTCTTTTCCTTTGCTAATATCGCAGGATATCTACCCTCCATTGTTTTTATTTCTGCCTTTTTAAACTTGATAGAACCTGAGCTTCTTGGACTAGAAAAGCTTGAGTAACCCTTTAGTTATGAACTATAACATGAGTAGACACCCATCATTCTGGAATAAGGGAATTTTTTTCTTTTTTTTTTTTCTTTTTGTCTTAACAAAAGCTGTTTCTCCTATTGGTGTACAGAGCTGGTCATTGGGGAGGAGATGATTCAGTCCCTATAAGAAACCTAGGGCCTTCTTGCAGAGAAGACATTAGAGCCCCATACTCCAATCTCCATGATTTGAATGTAGGAAAACCTATAAAGGGTTCATCAAGGAGTCCTGACCAAAGTCTGCTGGAAAGAGAATTGATCAAATATTCCAAGAGCTGAATGCAACAGGAAAATAAGACATGTCAACACAAAGACTCCGCTGCCTGTGCAGGGCTTGGGGGTGGTAGCCTCCCAAGAACTGTCTGATTGCCATAGTCCTGTGGGATCCAGGAATGCAAGCTCCCTTGGATGAGCACCAGAGGTAGGCAATCAGATGGTGTCCTCGGGGTAGCAGTCATAAGAACCAGGACACCAGACATAAAAACTAGGGAACAAGATGCATGTAAAGTTTCCCTCCAGGAGACACTGGAACTCTGGAGCACAGCACAGGGAGAGCATAAAGATAGAATCTCTGGAAACAATTTTAGTCAGCCCCTAGATGGGTGTTTAATTAGAAGCCTCCCTTCCCTCTGACTGCAGCCGTCATGATTAGCTAGTTAATAGGCCTCCTTCACAGAAAGACCAAGCTCCTGGGTCTCTTGCCTCTTGCTGTGTCCTGGGGGTAGTTCTGTTTAAAAAGCCTTTCTCCCTCTATTATAGTCCTGTGGGACCCACAACCATAAGCTCCACCAGCCACCAGAGCCAGGTGATCCAGAGGTGACCCATGGTAGCAGCTGCAAAAATTGGAGTACCAGAAAGGGGTATGAGCTCCTTTCTGGGTGGCACCAATTACTGCAATCCCATGAGAGCAAGAACACAAGTTTCCCTGGGTTCCAGAGCCACGTGGCCAAGGCAGGCCCTGGCTGCAGCCACAAAAAAAAGTTCCCTTCCAGGAGATACAAATGCTCTGGAGCATAGCAAAAGGATAGGGCAAAGGTGGCACCTGTGAGAGTCCATCCCAGAGAACATTCCAGTAGGCTCCTACATGTGTGTGTTAAGTTAGATGCCTGCCCTTTAGGAAGATGCTTTAACATGAGCCTTCTTCGCTTTAAGCCTGGGTGCAATTGGCTGCCTCTGTCCTGAGTCTGGGGCTGGATGAGTTTGAGTGTGCAGGGCCTTTAAGAGCTGTATCTCATATCCCTTCAGTCTTGTGGGTATTGAGACATGAGCCTTCACTGGTTTTCAAAGTTAGATGTTTGGTGGCCCATCGCTCAGGGCAGGTCTTTTTTTTTTTTTTTTTAATATTTATTTGCGTGACAGAGAGAGAGAGCGATCACAAGTAGTCAGAGAGGCAGGCCAAGAGAGAGGGGGAAACAGGCTCCCTGCTGAGCAGAGAGCCCGATGCGGGGCTCGATCCCAGGACCATGACCTGAGCCGAAAGCAGAGGCTTTCCCCACTGAGCCACCCAGGCGCCCTGCTCAGGGCAGGTCTTAAAAGTGAAGTTGCCTGACACGAGGTGCAAACCCATTGGTCTTTGGGGTGAAGAGTCTTTGAATTTTCCAGGCTTTGAATTTTCTCCTGGTTGTGGGTCAACATGCTGAGGGTGGAGGGACTTATGGGGAGATTCTGGGCCAGGCTTTCCTATCTGCTTCAATGTGGTCTTCTCCTTCGCTCAAAATGTAATCATCACTCAGCAACACTTTAGATTTTTTTAAAGAGGAATTATTCCATATGTAGTGTGTCTGTGGGAGGAGGTGAGTTCAGGATCTTCCTACATTGCTATCATGAACTGGAACCAGAAGCCAATTCCATAGAAGAGAAGGGATCTCTTCCAAACTTATTTTATGAAGCCAGTGTTACCCTGACACCCAAACCAGACAAGAACCACAAGAGCATGAACATAGATGCAAAAATTCTTAACGATATATCAGCTAACCAAATTCAACAATACATTAAAAGGATAACAAACCTTACCCTGATCAGTGTAATTTATTCCAGGGATGTAACAGTGGTTTGTCATCTGTAAATCCATTAGTGTAATACATCACAATAACAAATGAAAGACAAAAATCAAATGATTATCTCAATGGAGGTAGAAAAAATACTTGACAAAGTTCAATATCCATTTATGATAAAAACTCTCTACAAAGTGGGTACAGAGGGAATGTACCACAACATAATAAAGGCCATATATGATAAGCCCATAGCTAATATCATACTCAATGGTGGAAAGTTTAAAGCTTTTCCTCAAAGATCAGAAATAAGACAAGGATGCCTGCTCTCTTCATTTTTATTTAACATAGTGTGAGAAGTCCTAGTCAGAGCCATTAAGAAAAAGAAATAAGAGGCATCCAAATTGGAAAAGCAGAAATAAAACCATGACTACTTGCAGATGACATATTATGTATAGAAAGTGTCAAAAATTCCACCAAAAAACTGATAGAACTAATAAGTAAACTCTGTAAAGTTGTAGGATACAAAATCAATACACAAGAATCTGTTGCATTTCTATACACAAAAAAGAGAAATTAAGAAAACAGTCCCATTTGGGGCACCTGAGTGGCTCAATCGTTAGGCATCTGTCTTCAGCTCAGGTCATGATCCCAGGACCTAGGAATCAAGCCCTGCATTGGGCTCCCTGCTCAGTGGGAAGCCTGCTTCTCTCTCTCCCACTTCCCCTACTTGTATTCCTCTCTCGCTGTGTCTCTCTCTGTCAAAGAAATAAATGAAATCTTAAAAAAGAAAAAAAAAAAAAAACAATCCCATTTGCAATTGCATCAAAAATAATAAAATACCAGGAATAAATTTAACCAAGGAGATGAAAGACCTGTATATTGGAAACCATAAAACATTAATGAAAGAAACTGAAGAAGGCACGTAGAATGGAAAGCTATTCCTTATTCATGGATTGGAAGAATCAATATTGTTAAAATGTCTATACTAATCAAAGCAATCTACATATTCAGTGCAATCCCTATCAAAATTCCAGGGACGTTTTTTCACAGAAATAGAACAATCTTGAAATTTGTGTAGAACCATAAAAGTCCCTGAATAGGGGCGCCTGGGTGCCCTAGGGGCACTCTGGATTTTGAGCTCTGGTCATGAACTCAGGGTTGTGAGTTCAAGCCCCAAGTCGGTTTCTGTGCTCGGCATGGAGCCTGCTTAAGATTCTCTCTCTGGGGGCCGGAGGGGGGGGAAAGGCCTGGGTGGCTCAGTTAAGTGTCTGCCTTCAGCTCATATCATGATCTCCAGGTCCTGGGGTCGAGCCCCAAACCGGGCTTTCTCCTCACAGGAAATCTGCTTCTCTCTCTCTCTCTCTCCCTCTGCCTCTCCCCACTGCTCATTCTCTCTCTCTCTCTCAAATAAATAAACAAATAAAATCGTAAAACAAACTCTCCCTCTGCCCCTCCCTACTTCCTCTCTCTTCCTCTCTTAAAAAGAAAGAAAGAAATAAAGAGAAGAGAGAGAGAAGTGCAGGGTGGAGGGACTGCAGAGAGAAGAGAAGAGAAGAGAAGAGAAGAGAAGAGAAGAGAAGAGAAGAGAAGAGAAGAGAAGAGAAGAGAAGAGAAGAGAAGAGAAGAGAAAAAAAGAAATGACCCTGAATAGTCAAAACAATCTTGGGAAAGAACAAAGTTGGAGACATCATGCTCCCTAATTTCAAACTATATTACAAAGCTATAGCAATTAAAACAGTATGGTATGACATAAAAAACAGACACATAGATCAATAGAACAGAATAAAAAGCTTAGAAATAAACCCACACATATATGCTCAATTAATTTATGACAAAGAAGCCAAGAATATACAATGGGAGAGGATAGTGTCTTCAGTAAATGGTGTTGGAAGAAGTGGACTAGCCAGATACAACAGAATGAGACTGGACCACTATCTTACACCACACACACAAAAATCAACTCAAAATGGATTAAAGACTTGAACTTGAGACCTGAAAGCATAAAACTCCTAGAAGAAAACATAGGCAGTAAATTCCTTGACGTAGATCTTGGAAATGATTTTTTTTTTTTAAACTGGCACCAAAAGCAAAAATAAACAAGTGGGACTACATCAAATTAAAAAGCTTCTGTACAGCAAAGGAAACCATCAAAAAATGAAAAGACAACCTATTGAATGCAGAAAATTTTTATAAATTATATATTTGATAAGGGGCTAGTGTCCAAAATATATAAAGAACTTACAAATAAGAGCAAAAAAACTTCTATCCAGTTAAAAAACTGGAAGAATATCTGAATACATTTTCTGAGAAGACATGGATGACCAGCAAATACATGAAAAGATGGTCAACATCATTAATCATCGAGGAAATGCAAGTCAAAACCACAGTGAGGTCTCACTTCATACTTGTTAGAACAGCTTTTACCAGAAAGGCAAGAAATAACAGGTGTTGGCAAAGATGTGGAGAAAAGGGAACCCTTGTGTGCTGTTGGTGGGACTGAAAATTGGCGTAGCCACTATGAATAACAGTATGGAGGTGTCTTAAAAAGAGAACTATCTATCATACAATCCAATAATTCCACTTCTGGATATTTATCTGAAGAAAGGCACCAAATTGAAAAAATACAGGCACCCCCATGTAATCAGCATTATTTATAATAGCCCAGATATGGAAACGACCTAAGGATCCACTGATGAACAAATGGATGGAGAAATTGTGGTATATATTCACACACAATGAAATATTATTCAGCCATAAAAAAGAATGAAATCTTGCCATTTGTGACAATATGGATGGACAATATGGAAAGGACCTTATCGTGCTAAGTGAAGTAAGTCGGGCAGAGAAAGAAAAATACCATACGATCCTTCTTATATGTGGAATCTGAAAAAAAATAATAACTAAAACAAGCACAGAGATATAGATACAGATTGGTGGTTGCCAGAGGTGGAGGGCAAGAGAAAAGGGTAAAGGGGGTCAGGAGGTAGAAAAAAATTTTTAATAATAACTAAATACTATTCCAAGCTAATGGTATAACCCAATCCCAGACAGAAGTGGAGTAGAGCCAGATGCAGAGCCAGAGTGAACAAGCTGTTTGTAGTCTAGTAATTGGCTTTGAAATGGAGGTAGAGCTTCTGAATGACCATCTTAAATCACTGCAGAGCCTGGTCAAAGAGTTGGGACCAAGAAAACAGTACTGGTTGCAGCGTCAGGAATGCTTTGGAGAAAGTTTTTGCTGGAGACAAGCAGGGGTAAAAAGATTTAAGTTTAGCTGGGGTCCTGTGTTAGCCAGATGGTTCCAACCTCTGGTGAGAAATTTGTCTAATGTTTTGTCATTTGGCAGCAATGGTGGAGCTGATCTCAGTCATTCGGGGGGGAAATCCTGTAACTCTGATCTAGTGGGAGGTGAGGGAAATGTCAGGAAAGTTAGGAGGCTGACACTCCTGGTGGAGAAGCGATGTCCAATAGCATCTTGCCTCTTTTTTTTTTTTTTTTTTCTTTCAAACTACAACCAGATAAATAGTGAACGCAGAATGGAATATCTAAGAAGTACCAGGTCAATCTGTTTTACTGCTGCAAGGTCAAGAATGCAGAAGCAGGAAGCCTGAATCGGAAAACTGGTGAAAAAAATAAAATGGTTTATTCTAAGCCTACCTCCTTGGCTCTTTTCTTTCTCCTGGAGCATACCGTTCTAAAAGGAAGTGACTGATGAGTGCTAATTGAGCAGTACTTTGAGTATCTGTTTACTATAAATAGTTCAAAAGGAGCAGAGATCACAGTAGGTTGGAGCCACTGAGGGACTAGTGACTGGAACTTGGTCTTCAAGGATGGGTAGACTTCCCACTAAGTGGAAAGGAGAGAAACAGGCGAGGCTTGCCCTGTGGAGGAAGATGCCATGTACAAAGAAAGCAGAAAGCACAAGGCCATTATTACTCCTAGTTTCAGCAGATGGGAAAAGGCTCAGATAGACTAAGTAAGTTGTCTGAGGATACACAGCTCCTATGTTACTATACTGGAAATTAAAGTAAAGCTACTAGATGGAAAAGCCCACATTTCTTCCCTTAGAAAAAGAGAAAAAGAAAAGAGAAAAGGACTGGTGTCCCCTGACACTACCCTGGGCACTGAATGCTCTTCTTGGATCGTAGGTCTCAGCTATAACTCCACAGACAGGCATCTCTCTGGCTTGCTGGCAACTCTGGCTGCCTAACCCACTTCTGGGGACTCTAGCCCTGCAGAGAGACACAGATAAGCTGAAAAACAAAAACAGAAGAAGTAGCTATAACCCTAATACCCAGTCTATGGTACGACTGTCCTCTATCAGACCAGTGAGGGCATCCCAACAGCATCCATCTAACTGCAGGACCAATCTTCAATGGTGGTAGCCTGTGGACTCAAAGGCAATAGATTCAACTGATTCAAGTGCTCTCTCCACTTGATGCCTGAAAGAGGACAGACCCACAAAGCTCCCCACTGGGGTTGAATCTGTACCTGCCATTATTGGAAATTACTGAGGAAGAAAAGTATGGAAACTGCTTCCTAGCATGGACTCAATTCAAACAAAACATGTGATCACATTTGTAAATTTGTGAAGGTCACACCAGTCACACAAGTTTTGCTCTTTCTGCCTAACACGTAAATATTCCCATTTTTGATGATTTTTGTGCTTCACCTAGATAATTCCATCTAATTATCACCTAGATAATGCCATCTAATCTGTCACTTTATCATCTCCATGTTATACTACTCTGAGGAAAAAAAAAAAAAGGTGATGATATTTTTCTTCTAAAGTGTATTGAGAAAGAAAAGTACCTCTCGACCTCCAGGAATTGGCCTGGTACTATCAGCTAGGCCTCAAGGCGCTCCTGTTGAACATCAACAATTCCATAGAACCAGCATCAGACAAGGCTGCTTTGTGGCCATGATGGCTCAGGACAATAAAAACAAAGTTCACTCCATTGTCAATGTGTGCACACAGACATAACATAAACATTGTGCAAGCCACAGAAATTAGCTAAACATCCTTCTAACCTGCCTGGTATGAGTGACTGGTGCATCTTTGCCAATTATAGCCTATCTTCCACCTCGTCTTCTCTCCTTTTAGGTTAGATTTATTAAGATACCCAATCATAGAATTACCTGTTTCTTGACAACTTCCAGTTCTAAGTACAACCCCACTTCCTCCAACTCTCCCCAAATCACTTAACACAAGCCCAAATCCTATGATGCAGAGACACCCCACAGTTCCCCATGGTGTGCATTCTTCCTTTTTGCCATGAGTACTAAGCCCAATTTGTTCACTCACAGGTATGTTTCTGGTGGTCTTTGGCTGGACAGCATGGGCAGTATTTTCTCCTACATCTAAGTAAAATACTGAATACATATGTACCATTACTTATGTGATTATGTGATTTTAAGAATGATAGGAAGTTACATGAACCCCTGGTGTCCATTGATTTACAGCCAGCATTTGCCAACTAATTAAGCACTGCTTTTTATCATTTCACTGCTTTTTAAAATATAATTTATTACATATTAAACATTTATACTCACCAATGGGTTCTCCTGGATCTATCCAGACAGAAGGAAGTTTTGGTTTGCTTGTTTTAAAGGAGAGTTCTACATAGGTGTGTGATCGTATGTAGCTAAAATACCAGGTCCCTGCCTTAGGAAGCACGAGCTCATGGGGGACATTTATAGTGTGTAGTACAGGATGGACACAGCAGCTCATACAGCTAGAAGACTCGGATGCTGGACTCATCCTGCAGAAGCAGGAGCCCACAGCTCCTTTCAGAGTCTTTGTGCTTGTATTTGTGCTTGTGCTATGTCAACCTGCCCCGTTTTCTCCCATCTAGGTAAAGTATAGACAACATCTTTGTTCAGGTGGATTGTTTGTGGAAATTGGAGAAGGACCAAGTTTTGTCTCTGAGTTCATCCCGTAAATTGTGGGAGAGTCTTTGGGTTTTCAGAGGCTACAGAATTAGTGATGTATTTGGGTTTAATTTTATCTGGATCCTGAGAGGGATGAGAAGCTTACTTTTGTACACATAATCTGAAAATTAGTTGAGACTTTTTGAACTACCGCAGAGAATGGAAGTGGCTATAACTATACAATGGAGTTTTTTTTTTTATTTGAATTCAATTAATTAACATATAATGTATTATTTGTTTCTGGGGTTACACTATGGACTTTTTGAGGATGGGCTGTTTTTTTCCAATCCTTGCTACTCAAAGTGGGGTTCAAGGTACAACAGCATTGGCATCACCTAGAAGCTTATTAGGAACGCGAATTCCAGTCAACCCCAGGATCAACCCTGCACAAACCCCTGACCCACTGAATGAGAATCTGCATTTGAATAAAGCTCTTGATTCTTTGTAAGCACAATTAGAAGCACTGAGTCTAGTACTATACCTCATTAATACTTGAAGGAGGCAAAGAATAGAAAGAAGAGAGGCAATCTTACTTTGAAAGCTCTTATGCTAGGTTATCAATAAATGACTATTTGAGATCTTTAAACATGAGGAGATAATAAGGAAAATATTTTTAATTCAAATTCATAAGGGTTATGAAGTCCATAATATGTTCTTTTTTGTTTGTTTCATTTGTTCTCTAATATCTCATATTATTGTCACAAAATTTCTCCCAACTAATTTTTTTAACGTGTTATTATGGGGGTGCCTGGGTGGCTCAGTGTGTGAAAGCCTCTGCCTTCGGCTCAGGTCATGATCTCAGGGTCCTGGGATGGAGCCCCGCATCCGGCTCTCTGCTTGGCAGGGAGCCTGCTTCCTCCTCTCTCTCTGCCTACTTATGATCTCTCTGTGTCAAATAAATAAAATCTTTTAAAGAAAACAACAAAACATAAGTGTTATTATGCATGAAATCATCTTTTTCTATTACTTACTTAATTTGACATATGCTGCCAACTTGGACCTAAAAAAATAAGGGCGTCAATATTCTTCTCTTTCTTAGCTATTCAGATCAGCACTGCAGTTTTTTTTCATATTATTTCCCTTTGGTTTATGTTTTTAAGGTGCTGTTGTTGTTAACATTCTCCACTGGAGTTGGGCACCAACTTTCATTCATTTTGTTTTGGTAGCAAGTAAGCTGCCAAAAATAAACTGTATTAAGTCAATATTCACTTTACAATTTTGTCTCCCTTAACATTGTGAAATAAAATTATAAGCACCCTTCAAAATTGTTTTTCAGGCTTTGGTAAGATTTAAGAAATGCTAGAGGTCACACTGACATTTGATAATGAACCTTGTGCCAGAGTAATCCTGTTGATATAAGTACTTTGAGAATTCTAAGTGCTGTGCTGGCTATCCTCCTTACCAAAGATAAGAGAATGTTGGAAGTGCTTACATTCCAGGGACCTCAAGAACACAGTAAACAGAGAGCACTAGCCTGCTGGGGAAAGATTTACTTAAATTTAATTGCACTTCTCCTCAATGTTTGTGGAAGAGCAAGAAGTTCCCCAAGATACTCAACTATTAACTACAATGTTTTTGTTTATTTCCAGGAAATAAAAAATTATGTGAGGACCACACACCATAGAAATAATATTTGTTATAGGAAATTATTTTTTTTCACTGAATCTGTAGGATATTATTTAAATGTTTGTTATTTAAACCATTTAATTGACAAATTGTTTAGTATTTAAATTTACATTGTTCAGCATTTCATAAATGAACCCACCAAACTTGTACAGATTACCCGGCCTCAATATTTCATGCAAAAGGGTCTCATTATCAAACTCCAGCTTTAGCATTCCACCAGCAGTCTGCTCAAAATAAAGGGGCCCCAGGGGCACCTGGGTGACTCAGTTTGTTAAGCCTCTGCTTTCCCCTCAGGTCATGATCTCAGGGCCCTGGGATCAAGCTCTGCTCAGCAGGGAGCCTGCTTCCCCCTCTCCCTCTGCCTGCCTACTCCTGACCTCTTTCTCTCTCTGTCAAATAAATAAATAAAATCTTAAAAAAAATAAAATAAAGGGGCCCCAAATGGATACAATTCCAAACACACCAGAAAGCCTCATTCTTCCACAGAGCCATAATTAGGCAATTATTATTTTTCATTAACTTATTAAAGACTTTCCTTCCCTACAATTAAATAATATTTTTAAGCACCAGCTTGAAAATAATGTGTTCTGAGGGGAGAGGAAGGGAAAGGTTAGAAAGTATAGCATAAAGTGTTTCAAATGTTTTAGAATAACCTTTTAAATCCAGTGTTCTAAAGCCAGGGAGGGGTGTTTGTTCCCTTTTGGGGCAATGAATCCAAGAAGGGTCCAGCAAGGGATTTTGCTCATTATTTTCCTTCTAAATGCTCATATTCTTTATATTAAGCTACTATAAAACAACCATTGGGAGCACATATTCATACAGTTTTATCTTAAGTAAACTTTCTATTGTTGTAGAGCATCCAGAAGTTTATACAAATCACATGAATTTTACCAAATGAACTCACCCATGTAAACAGCACTGAGATTAAGAGACAGAACATTGCCAGAATTCCAGAAGCTTCCATCCTGCCCCCTCCTCATTACCCAACTCCCATCCCTCTCCAAGGTAACTGTTAACATCAGAGATTTTTGATTGGTTTTGAAATTTGTGTAAATTTGTGTAAATGGAATTATATGGCATTAATTCTTTATATCTGTCTTCTTTGACTCAACACTAACAAAAGTTCACAGGATACATCCATATTATTCCTTGTAATTGTAGTTCATACATTCTCATTGCTATGTAGTATTCCATCGTGGGAATAGATAAGAAATGGGTTTCCATTCTAGTATTTTTTTTTTCCTATTCTAGTATTGATGACATTTGGGTTGTTTCCAGTTTGAGGCTATTATGAATCATGCTGCTACGTATATGGTTTCAAAGCCAAAGCCATATAATCCATTTGAATAAGGAAAAGTTTATTAGATACTTTCCTTTTCATCATTATTTTCCTCTAAAAAAGTGAAGCTATTGGATTAGATAGAGCAGAGTTGAACCTTAGAGGCTAACATTCTATACTCCTACAATATCTCACTAATAATTTCTTCTTTTCATAAAAGTAGCCAGCTTGTCAAACTGCATTAGTTTCTATTGCTGCTGTAACAATTACCACAAATGTGGTGGCTAAAACCAACACGAATTTATTCTGTCACAGTTCTGGAGGTCGGAAGTCCAGAAAGGGTCTTAAGGAGCTAAAATCAAAGCATTGGCAAGGCTGCTTTCCTTCTGGAGGTTCTAGGAGAGACTATTCCTTGCGTTTTCCAGCCTCTAGAGGTTGCCCATGTTCTTCATCTCACAGCGTCCAACCAGTAATCCCATCCCTACCCTCTGTGCCTCTGGTCACATCCCCTGCCTCTTCCTAATTTATGATGAGGTTATGTCCTGATAAGTCCATCATAAAATGAAAATAATATAAGTAAAAAATGCACTTAATACACCTAACCTATTGCACATCATATCTCAGCCTAGCCTACCCTGAACATGCTCAGAACACCATCATTAGTCTACAGTTGAGTAAAATCATGTCACACAAAGCCTATTTTGTAATAAAGTGGTGAATATCTCATGTATTGAATACTGTACTGAAAGTGAGAAACAGAATGGCCAAATGGGTACAAGATGGTTATAAGTGTATTGGTTGTTTACCCTCCTGATCACGTGGCTGGTTGGGAGCTGGGGCTGCCACTGCCCAGCACCACAAGAGAGTATCATACTGCATGTCACTAGCCTGGGAAAAGATCAAAATTCAGAATTCGAAGCACAGTTTCTACTGAATGCATACTGCTTTCACACCATTGTAAGGTTGAAAAATTATAAGTTGAACCACTGTGAGTCAGGGACCATCTGTAATATAAGAACTCTTGTGATTACATTGGATCCATCTTCATAATCCTGTATAATCAAGATCCTTAGTCACATCTGCAAAGTTCCTTTTGGTATGTAAAGTAACATTCACGGATTACAGGGATTAGGACATAGATACCTTTGGAGGGCCATTATCAGCCTACCACAAAAACCCTCTGAAAGTATGTTCAGCTCCCCATTCCCCAGTACATTTTGCTCTTCCCACTCGCTGAAGGAAAGCAGAAATTCAATGTGCTTGAATTCTGTGATCTCAACTCAAAACCATTTATTACGTAAATTCCTGGAGAATAGAGAGTGACCAGTAGTATTGCTGTTTCTGCACCAACCCAGTAATCTCTGATGTTTAGTGAGCATTCAGGGACTATTGGTTGAATAAATTCATAAAGGACTATTCCCTACAACCTTACATCTCCCTGGTAGGTGAGAAGTAGCCACATTACACTCACAGACCTGGGATGGGTGCCTGCTGCTGTGGTTTTACTCCATTAGCTGGTCTTAACCTCCATTTCCTCATCTGATAAATGAGGTGGCTATCATAGGTAGTATCTAGAGAACCTGGCCACCACTAGCCTTCATCTTAAGTGGAAACAATACTGACGATATACTGTAAAGTGAAAAAGGGATATTTCAAAATTCTGAAATGGTATGATTCAAACTGACTGTAAAACTTTGTACCATACTAACATAAATGATAATAAAAGGGGAAGCTGGGTTTGGGGTATATGGGCCCAGTACTATTTTCACAATATTTCAGTAAATTTAAGCTGTTAAAAGTTTGTTTTTTAAAGGTTGTTTGATGATGAGATTGGATTATAAACTCCTTGAGGGCAAGGACCATGTTCTTCCTCATGTTTGTTTACATAAAGCCTAAGACAATGCTTCAACAGAGCAACTAAAAAGTGTTGACATGTAAGAGAAAATATTTTTGTGGATTTAAGATTACTATAGACACAGTATCTAATAGTCATTAGAACCATGACATACCTTTGTTTTATGTAGAGGCCAACTAGCCTTGATGAAATCACTGGTCATCAAGGAATGGGGTTAGGAAGTAGGTTTCAAAGTTTGTAGCTTTTAAAAGGATGAATCAGAATGAAGAGTGAAGGAGCCCAGAAATGATACATATAATTTGGGCAAGCATGTTTAGTTATTATTTTAAATTTGAAAAGAAATTTTTAATCCTGTATCCAGGATTCTCAGTAGGTATGGAGATGGATGTTGGAGTGTATATGGAGCATATACATCCCAATCTGGGCACATGTACAAAACTGATTGAAAAATATGATGTAATCATGTGTGTGGATATTTAAAGTTTGAGAAACAGTGGACTAAATCACTGGGTTTCCCATTAAAATCACCTTATTATTACAGAAATTAAGCTACTCTTTAAACATCAATTACCATGAACCTCATTGTCTCCAAATCCACTGATTAGCTCTAAACTACTTACATAATTCCAATCCCAAACAATTATCTGTATAAAAGCTTAGGTAATGACAAAAAAAAAAAAAAAAGCATTGAAAAAGTTACACTAAGGAAATATTAAAAAATTAATCATGGTCATTTTTATGTGGCTAGACCATGGATCCCATTTCTTTCTCTTTTATTTTAGAAAGCAGGTTTTGCTTCTGTGAGGAAAATAAAATTAACATTTTAAAAGTATTTTTAAGAGTCTATGTAAAAATATTTTTTGTTGGCTTGTACTGCAAGCAATTAATATTACAAATATTCTATATGCTCATGAACATGTGTAATTGGAATTATTCAGTGTTTAAAGATTTCTTGATTTCCCCTCATCCCTCTCTTTTTTTTTTTTAAAACAGGATACTTTTTTTTTTTTTTAATTTTTATTTGCTTATTTGACAGGGGGAGAGAGAGAGAGATATCACAAGCAGGCAGAGAGAGAAGGGGAAATAGGCTCCCCGCTAAGCAGAGAGCCCAACGTGGGGCTCGATCCCAGGACCCTGAGATCACGACCTGAGCTGAAGGCAGAGGCTTTAATCCACTGAGCCACTCAGGTGCCCCCTCACCCCTCTCTTAAAACATATTCCTTCCTTGGTCTTCCCCATCTCAGGATATAAGACCATTCTCTCCTTTGCTCAAGCCAAAATCATAGAAAATCATCATTTATCAGCCTTTTTTCCTTACCTCCTCCTGAGTCCATCAATAACTGCTGACAACTCTACTTCTAAAATATACCCTGAATCTGTTCATTTCTCTCCATCTCTACTGTTAGTACTTTAGTCTGAACCAGCATTTTACAAAAACTGAGTTGCAATCCATTGATGAGTTATGAAATCAGTTTAGTGGGTGACAACCAGTATTTCTTCTTTTATGGTGAAATCAAATAGCAATCTCTGAGTGCATCACTCATGGTTAAGGGGATTATCTCATGAAGTTGTTGGTTATGCAGATGTGTTTATGTACTGAGTCACCACATAAAATACGTGTCTTCTTGGGTATTGTGCTAAAAAATATTTGAGAGCCTGCATGTAAGCCCACATCATTTTTCTTCTGGACTGCTTAAAACCTGGAATGTTTATTCTAAGCATGATGAGAAGCCAAGACCTTAGAACAGCCTACCAACCCAATGGGATCTGTTCCTGCTTACCTCTCTGACCACATCTCCCTCTTCTCCCCTCACTAACCATACTCCAGTCACAGTGGCTTTCTTTATGTGAAACACACCAAAGTATCTCCACCTCAGGGACTTTGCACCTGCTATTGCTCCTGCCTAGCACGCTCATCACAATGCTTGCAGGGTCTGCCTGGTCTTAGTGCAAGGGTCATCTCCACAGTGGCCTTTCTAAAATGCCTCCCAATCTCCACTGTCTTTTATTTCTTTCCTAGCAATTATTATAACCTGAAATTACCTTGTATATTTCTTTCTTTCATTCTCTCTCTTTTTTCAGGCTTGTTTACTGTTGTTCTCCAGTGGGTAGAATGTAAGTTCTAGAGAGCAGAGTCTTCCTTGTCTACCTTGTTCACTGATATTCTCCAGAGCCTAAAATAGAGCCTGGCACATAGTAAGTAGTGACTAGATGTTTTTTGATTGTATGATTTGCTAGATGTGAAACACTATGCTAGATGTGAGATCAAAGAGGAAAGACATACCCACAGAGTCACTTGACATATATGCTTTCCTGATTCTTACCTCTCCCTTCCAGCTCCCTGTGGGAAGTTTTGTTCACCATTTATACCCTCTGCTTGCATGGTACCTGGTACTTAAAGCATCAATGTTTTTAACGTGAATGACTGATTCCATGAATTTGTGGTGGCTCCAGTTATACAGAGTTGAATGATTTTCCAGCAGGTTTCTGGAGCCTGAGTTATACATACAAAATGTAGGCGTTTGGTTAGATCTGGAATAAGGATATTTACCAGTTGAAGCTAATGTCCTGAAAGGGATGGACAGTGGGGAGTCAATTTCTTTTTGGCTTCACACTTAGATGCCTTTCTAAAAAGAATGGTCCAAAGTTTTAAAGGTTTTTAGTTTAGGGACGCCTGGGTGGTTCAGTTGATTAAGCAGCTGCCTTTGGCTCAGGTCATGATCTCAGGATCCTGGGATCGAGTCCCGCATCGAGCTCCTTGCTCGGCGGGGAGTCTGCTTCTTCCTCTGCCTCTGCCTGCCACTCTGCCTGCTTGTGATCTCTCTCTCTCTGACAAAAAAAAAAAACTTTAAAAAATTAAAAAATTTAAAAAAAAAATAAAATAAAAAAAGTTTTTAGTTTAGTCACTTGTAAAGAACAAAATTAATATACTGGCACATCCATTTTCTTACTCCATTCCTTAGAACATAAATCTTAATTAGTATTTATTTTTACTCATTAGAATACTAAGGAATCATTCACATTTTCCCCTAGAGCAATGCAGATTTACTTATTTCATTACTTTTCTTTATGACACTGTGTCCTAGAGAGTCCATCTGCTGTAAAAACCCGAAGTGGATCTTTACTATAGATAGTTCCATTATCAGTCAGCCAAAGACCAATAAAGTTACAGGAAACAACTAAATGTACCACCCAACTAAGTCACAGACAACAAACATTGTCAGAATAGTTTCCCCATCCCAGTTCATCCTGGCCTTAACTTTGCACAAAGCCCACCAGATAACCCTAGCAGGCCATGTTTAGAGTCACTAAGAACACAAAAATCTCATGGAGAGTCTGATTACCCAGTATTGAGTCAATCAAGGTAATTGACCCATTAGTGGTAGACTGGTTTCCCAAAATAATTGGAGGAGTCAGAGTTTTTGTTTTCGTGAGAAAATAATAAATAACTTACTATTTACATTTTCATTAATCATCCCCTTTCCTTTCTGATTATATTTTCTTGTGGGAAATAAAGAAAATGGGTTCCATTTTTGGATACCATGATGAAGATGTTTATATCTCTCAAAGGTTAACACTGGGAAGAGTATTAAAAAAATCAACTTGGCTTCAAGTATAGTGGGAAAGTACATCATTAAAACTTTATCTCTTTTCTTGAAGAATCTTGAAGCACTCAGCAAATATTACATTCAGACTCGTTTGGCTAGGTTCATCGATTCCAAATGATACCATCTCTTCTCGCAGCAAGGGGCCTTACTCAAGGGCACATAATCACAAAGTTACAATTTAAGTCACCTCCAAAAATGTATGCAACTGAAACCAATATTCTAGAATTGCTGGCTGACAGGATTACTGCTCGTAGCCTGCCATAACCCAGGCTATACCCCAAACTTGATTCTAATTACTCTTATCATAGAATGATAACTTGAAAGAAAAGGGGCCTTCAATTCACCCAGTTGAACACCTCACCTTACAGGTGAAAAAAACAAATGCCAAGAAGGTGAAAACACTTGCCTAAACTGGTCACTAGTAGGTGGTGAGCTGGAACTGGAATCCAAGTTTTCAGATTCCCAGATGAAGTCTTTCCACCATGTTACTCAAAATAACAAAGTCTGTGCAGAAGCCTGAGGAGGACTGAGCTCCCGCTACTTGCCCCTGCCAGTGGGGGTGGCTGTACTAATTTCTTTGAATGAAAACATAACAGCTTGGCTATGGCCACAGAAGTTTCTCCTGGACACAAAGTTCTGAGATCTAGGCTTAGTCAAGAATGAATTTATTTATCCTGGTTGTTCGGGAACTCACTCGGAAATCTATCCAGTGCTTAATAAATATTAACATGGTTTGGGGTGCCTAGGTGGCTCAGTTGGTTAAGCGTCCAACTCCTGATTTTGGCTCAGGTCATGATCTCAGGGTCATGAGATTTGAGCAGTGCATCAGGCTCCACACTCAGCATGGAGTCTGCTTGTCCCCCTCTCTGCTCCTCCCCCTGCTCTCTGACATACATACATACATACATACATAGATATATAAAATCTTTAGAAATATATGTATAAATTACATGATTTAATGAAAGTATTCTCAACTCTACCTGGATGTTTTGTTGTTTTTTTTTTTAAGTGGAGAAGAATTAATTTTCTTAATATGTGTCTTGAGGATAAAGTAGGTGACAGATCTGTGAGAGGCCAGGGGCTCCAGGCTTGAGGCATAGCAAGCATACATAGCAAGTGTAAGGGCATGCGGCTTGGATGAACAGGAGCAGACAGTAGCATCCACCTTCTAAAAGTTGGGTGGGTAGAATGGGGTAAAATCACTGAGAACTTTAAATCTGCTTGATGGAGTTTAGACTTGGGAGTAGAGTATACTCAATATTCAGAAATTCCTACCGGGGCTGTGACACATTCAGGATGTGTTTGAAAATGAGTCAGTCAATAGCGTATGTGACAGATGGGCAGGAAGAAACTATGTAGTGGGAGAGACCAATTAGGAGATTGTATGGCAGTCCAAGAAGGAACGTTTTAGAGAGCCTCTCCATGTCACCTTCTTAGCAATTCACACACAGAAACTGGAGACCTAACACATTCATGGCAGCCTCACTGCATCTGCTCCAGGTTACAAGGGCTTTTGCTCCCTGCTTTGAACTTGCCCCTCCCCAACACCCACCATCCAATGACCACCTCACCTGGGCAGTCATACCCCCACAAGGCTGCAGCTTTCTCCATCTGCAGTAGCCTCCAACTACCAGACCTTCAGCCAGACTCCCCAGAGGGGCCTTATTCTCTATGGATCATCTCTAGACCTTACCCAAGATCTCTGACTAGAGAAGCCTGGGTGGACACTAGGGGCAGCACTGAGTCATGAGAACAGAGAGCAGACCTGAAAGGGCTGTGGGGAAACTATGGGTCAGTGACAGTCAGGAACCTGGAATACACAGATACAAGTGGTCAAGGGAAGATCATGGTTCAGAAATGAGAAAAACCAATGGAAGCCACAACCGTGAGGCATTCTGAGAGATTTTTCCTTTCCCCCAGAATGAATTCCTCACATGGCCATCGTGTTAAAAGTCTACCACAGGCTCCACTCTGCTCTTCCAGCTACTGTACCTTATCTTTCCTCATTTATAGAAAAGTGCCTGAGACCCTGACTTCCCTCTTTCCTCTTGTCCACAGTGTCCCCTTAAGAGCTGCCACCATTCTCCAACTTCCCACTGAGTTCTCGGCTCCCCATGTTCTGACATCATATCTAGTGGCATCTGTCACCTCTCAGTTCCACAGCCTTATTTGTGAATTATGTTCAGTTTTTCTAAATCCTTCTGGCTCTCCCTTTGCGATATTTAGCAGATCTGGCCCTTTTGTTTTTCTTCCTTATCCAAGGCCACTCATCAGGCTTAACCACTTTGCAGTTGCTTGGCCAATTTCTCCATCCCTAGCCTATTTCTATACTCCCATTCATCCAACACTGAGAATCTCCCTTCAGATGCCATTCCAATCACATTACTAAGCCTTAAAGCTACACCTGCTCTATTCTAATTGCTATGTTTCAAATTAAAGTTCTTACTCATAAGATGGGAGAGTTGGACGGAATGTTGGAGATAACAAAACTAAGACTCACAGAGATTAAGATATTTCTTCACAGGTACCTTGGACTCTTGGCCACCTTACTCTCTGCAAATTGCTCTTTTCTAATTTACAGCTCAAACAAAATCCCACCCTCTTGTGCCATATCCATTCATACATCCCTTTGGTCCACAGCACAGTATACTTTTATTTAGTTATTTTTTAAAGATTTTTTTAAAACATTTATTTGACACAGAGAGAGCACAAGCAGGGGGAACAGCAGGCAGAGGGAGAAGCAGGCCCCCAGCTGAGCAATGAGCCCGATGCTGGACTACATCCCAGACCCCTGGGCTCATGACATGAGCCGAAGGCAGACACTTAACGACTGAGCCACCCAGGCGTCCCCACAGTATACTTTTAAAACTGCTCATTTCATCTACTAAAACCTCTCATGATGAGCCTGATAACACAAATTATTCCACAAAGTTTAACTGTTGGGCATAGCTGGATTTTTTTGTAACTACAACAGACCAAGACTTGGAGTCTTTCACAGACTCAGGCAGCTCAGTAGAATCACTGCTTCATGGGGGTGCCCCTTCATTCCTGCCTCTGCATGGAGGCATCTGTCAGCACTGGGTGAAACACTGCCAAGAGAGACAGATGATAGATACAGTCACACACCATACCTGCATACATGCACATACACATAGAAAGACAAGTACCATATGATTTCACTCATATGTGGCATTTAAGAAACAAAACAAATTGTTACTGGAGGGGAGGTGAGGTGGGGATGGGATAAACAGGTAATGGGGGTTAAGGGGGGCACTTGTGATGAGCGCTGGGTGTTTTATGTAAGTGATGAATCATGAAATTCTACACCAGAAACCAATATTGCTCTGCATGTTAACTAACTGGAATTTAAACAAAAAATGAAGGAAAAAAATCATATATAATGAATGTTTATATCGCATTTTAATAAATTCTTGTAATGTGTATAGGAATTTCATTATATTCACTTTTGATAAATTCATGTCACCCAAAATGCAATGTTTGCATACACAGCATTTTCTTACTTTGTTTTTCCTTTTCTCTTAAGTCTTTGATCTTTTCCATGTCATCCCAAATTTCCATCCATCCTTGAACTTTATCCATAGAAATGCAGCCCATCATTCATATTGCCCTTCATTTCTCCCTATAAGTCCCCTTCCTGGAAAGTTCTGCTCAGGTAATTTCTGGAATGGTATAATCAATGATTTGGTGAGATGACAGGACTAGATGTGGCAGAATTTAGCTGGAGGTAAATGAAAAGAGGAAGAGGCTATTTACCCAACAGAGAGTCAAGCTCCAAGCCTAGGAGCACTGTGCCATAAGCACCAATGAGTTACTCAAGCAGATGTGGTGTGCATAGGCCTTATTTGAAGAGTCCCATTTGTGAGAAGCATGTAGGAACAGATGATCAGTTACTAGAATGGGGAAAATTGCAAATCTGCCAACTTGCTTATTTTGTGCATGTTTAAAGACCACCGATAGGGAGAGAATGCAATCACTTAACTTTGGTAAAGACTAGGAAATAAAGAGTGGCTCATCTTTGAGAAAGCCTGAGGTGTGAGAGAGAGCACCCATTTACACTTGCTTAGAGGGGTTTTGAATCCTTGTAATTTTACCTGTGGCCTATCTTCACGAACAGCTGTGGCTGCTATTTTAATTTTGAAATTCAGCTGTTCCTTTGCCAGTCTTGACACAACATTTTAGGCATGCTCTGAAGCATGACTCATGATATGCTCTCCAAAGGCCAAAGCACTTCAGTATTCTAGGCAATTAGCTCTCTGCTTCCGATCTATTAGATATTCTCAGACCAAGATGCAAGATTAGGACCATGGGCAATTTAAGAAGGGAGGAATTCCAGCCAAGACATTAGGCAGAAAATACTCAAGACCACATGAGAGGCCTAAAGGACATGAGGAAGGAGATTAAAAACATAACTGCCAAAGTTTTACTTAATCTAAAAGAGCCTATTGATTAGATAGCACCATTCCTTCCATCAACAAGCATGACTACAATCTTTGCTGCACCTCCTGGTTTATTATAAGGCAGGGACCTCAGGGAGGAAAGGGAGGAAAGAGGGTAAACAAGCTCTGTAAACATCTTGAAGAATAAATATTAGCTTTTGGATTCAAGAGCTAGGAGAGATGATTTGATGAAAGTAATTTTTATCATCTATTCATTAATTGCAGTTATAGTGTACACTTTGCAGACTCAAACTTTTGCACTAAATAAATGTGATTTTATTAATTTTTTTTTTCACAAAATACAAAGCTTTGCACCACATTAGTGTTCTAATACAGGAAAATCTCAAGGTTTTCATGGGGAGGAGGGATGATTTATATATATAGGATACTGATTTTATACATACTCTTAAAATTAATATTAAATAAAATTTGTCAGGACAAAGGAATGCCAACCTTGTAGAACATGCAGATTATTGCTTAGAACTTGCATATACTTTAAACTGACACACATACAAATAAAGAATATAGACATTTTAAAATTTTAAGGGAATTACCTAAAGATATTAATTAATCCCATTCAAAGTAAGTACAACCAGAGACCAGAGAATACTAAATTGCTATTTTAATTGCTTGTAAATCTGAGTAACACTGATTTATAAATTACCAAGTCTCACATTTTGTAAATAAGACAAAGTTCTTCATTCAGGCTTATGGAAATAAATTAGGAGATGTATTCTTAAAATGTTACATGTATTTTGAAAGACTTCCAAAATCTTTATAACAATTAAATAGTAAGGTTGTATATTCCCAGAAAAAAATGTGTATATCACTAGAGCTATCACATTTGCTACAATTTTCAAGTAGCTTTTTCAAATGAAATCTATGTCTAAAAGTTATTACAAATTCTAATAATTACCAAAAAACCTCATAACGCATCCTAGTTACAAGTTAGTAACAGAGTATTATCTGTGCAAAAATTCCTTAAGTAAAAAGTAGACATAATTATACTAGAAGCAAACCAAGCAAGAAACAGAAAAATATATAGCATATTTTATTTACAGTTTTATTTTTAGGCTTCATTAACTAAGAAGTTGCAAATACCTAATGCACACTTAATTACAGTAAGAATTATGTAAAGGTATAAAGAAAAAAAATATATACAGATGATGAACGAGTTTTCGGCCAGAGGTATTATATTTATATCTTTAAGATTTAGAAATATAGAATTGTTTTTGGTCTTAAATATAGGGCCTAATACCAAAACTCTCTACAGTTTGCTGTAGACATTTTCAATGCAAACAAATGGTTTATGGTGTAACCAACAAGGGAACCAGTGTAAACATTTTCAATGCAAACAAACCAGTCTTTAGCAGCTAGCTTTTAGTTCTTCATTGCTATCCAAAATATCTTCAAATAAAGGTACAACTTACTACCAAGGCTGGTAGAAGCAGTTTGAGGTCTGGGCTAGAAAGGGATCGGGCTCAAGTCCTTGGGTGTTGCATTCATAAAACATGTGGAGTAATCCACTTGCTGGTAAATCAGAAGAAACATGGCCATAACTAAAGTAGCTCCATTAAAGAGCAGGACTCAGGAATGCTGCCACAGATGAGCAGCTCCTCCTCCTAACAGCCTCATAACAGAGCTACCTCAATTCCTCCTGCCGCCATGGGGTCTAAGGGAGAACACTTATATAATTTACAGGCCGACAATGAATCCCTCGCTGAAACATACATAAAGTCCTTACTGCTAAGCCAGTTTAAGAGACTACAGATGTTTCTCAGTAAAACCATAACCTTATTAGCCTTGTTTCATCTTGTAACAAGTATTATTAAATACTCAATGGCTTCCGATAGCCTCTTAGCAATTATGGTTTGCTGACCTCTATTTAAGCTTACTGCACTGCTTTTTTTTTTTTTTCCAATGAAAGAACATACTTGAAAACTCTAAAGTTTGCCACAAAAGACCAGGAAGCTTATGGGTATGGGGAAGCCTCAAAAGAAGATCTTGAAAGGTGCTGTCATAATGGATGGAGGTGCTGGTAAAGTCTCAAGGGTGTTAGGAGGACAAGTTGGAAGGGCTGGAAGGATTCAGAGGAAAACTTCTAGATGAGGGAGAGGCATCATGCCTTTTAAAGGAAAATGAGTCGAGGTGTCTCCAATTCCAGGTGCCGCTGGCTTCTCACTGTTCTCACACATACCTCATGTGCTTCATGTGAAAAATCCCACCTGCAGTAGCTTCAGTGTGCCTGTTGTCAACCAAGCCGTGGTTAAGTCTGGGCGGTTTGTGTGTGTGCCTAAGGTCTCTAGACACAGGAGGGGTCTCACTGCTGTCCTGGTTAGTGCCAGTGGAGAAACACTGCACCACACTTCTGACAAAATTATATGAGTTTGCTTCTTCTGGAACCCAAGACACACAAATACATAGTCTTCCATGAAGTATAACTAATGATGTCAACACTTACATGGACGTCTCAATTTCAAGCAACAGACTAAACCACTGAAAGCCAATTTGTATATATATTTCCATATTGGAGTTAAGAGTAACCTAGAAACTGAAATTTATTCAAACATTTATTTTAATAGTGACTTTTGGAACATGTTTATTTTCCTCAAAAACAAAACAGAACAAACATGACTATGACGACACTTTCCTTGAGATATCTCCACGACAAGACTGTTTCTAATGCATGATGACAAATGGTGTAACCAACCATAAAACTGGCCCTTCACATCCGTGAAGAACTGTTCTCCAAGCACCCAATGCACCTCACAGAAAGTGTACAATTTAAAAACTAACACTTCAGCAAAAAGTTGAGTCAAAGAGATTAAGATTTAGAAAAGAATTTGATTCAAACACCTATAAATGAGGCAATTTTTACAACTAGACCTCTACAATGGTACTGGGGCATCCATGGTATATCAGTCACCCTTAGGAATGGTGAAGACATTATTTCTCTAAACATACCACTAGCCCATGAAACAACAAAACTAAACAGTTGGAATAAAAATTGCATCTTAACCTACTGTAAGGTGTCAAGACACAACTTATGCAGGAGTTAATTTTTTTGTGCTCATATATAACTCCATTTTGAGTTTTAAATAAATGCAAACAATACTCACTAGAAAGATTTCAGACACAAGAATGCAAATTCTACAAATTCAAGCTCATAATTTTTAAATTCTCTCTAATAAAATATCAGATGCAGAATCTATGACCTTGCATGCTATTTAGTTTATTTTCATTCACTTTCAAAATTTTGTTAAGAATTTTTATTTTTTAGACTACTACACATTCAAAGAACATCTTTATGGTTATAGGTTGTCACTAATCTTTTTCTATAAAAATAGAGCTGCTTAAAAATTTATACCAATTTGCTTTTATTTGCTATAAATACTTTAATAGTTTTTAAATTCAGAATGCCTAATAGAATCATTTAAATTAATCCATGTAGTCAAAATACTTAATATGTAAAATGTCTAGCAAAAGTTTGTCATTTAATAAATGAAAAATTCATCGTTTAATAAATGACATGTTCTGTCTTTAACTCCTTGTATCTTAGGTAGTGGATACAATCACAGAACAGTGAATTATAGCTCCTATAAAGATCTAACTTAAAGTAGTATGGCAGTTTGTAGTGTCTCTTCCATTTCATGCATGTTGTACAAGGAAATAATTAGCTTCTACCTTTGGATATTAAATGTGGGCGTTGAGTTAGCTGTCATGCAGTCAGCATAAAATAAGAATTGCTGACTAAGGGAATAATGAACTTTAATTCAAAACACTGATATTTTAAACACTTGTAAGCAGCTATACTAATGAAAAATGCTATCAATGAAAATAAAAATAAAGTTTTAAGCGTGAAATAGCAACTATAAAAACTGAAATTGCTATATGGAAACTCACTAATTAGTGAGTTTTATATTACAATATGTTGTAATATATTGCTTTATATTGTCTTCATTTTGATGGTGGGTTTAAAATCTGTGTTGAGAAACTATAGAAATATCCCAAGAGACAAAAATATTTATTTCAAGTTTTGTTTCTTTTTAAAGGAATTTCCAAAATAGTTTTCTAATATAAATGTTTTCCTTTTAAAAATCCAGTTTTCTTGCAAAAGAGCAAGAAAAGAGCAAGATAAAACCATGTGCTTTCCTACCCCCTCTAAACAACCAATATGCACTTAAGTGCCTATGATGTCAAAGGCACTAAATTTGGTAACAAATTATCAATGTAATATTAGTAGCTTTAAAAATAAATACCTATACTTTACATTAATTTAATTAATTCTTTCAAAAATAAGTGTATCTACTATAAGCCAATCAATTTGATTTTCTCACTGAGTTATTGACTGAGATTTTAATTACCTTCTTTAAATGTTCTAAAACTTATCAGGCTCTCTCTGCATTAGACAGCCAGATCAAATCAAATCAAATCAAAGTCTGATCTATCCAGCCAGCCTCCCTGCACCATCATAACATGGACAGTGAAAGTGAATCATTCTTCTGTCAACTGAGAAACTGAGTAGATTAGATCTTTTGGTGTGGGTTCAATTAAACTCAAGCAGCCATCACTGATTAAATTTCTCTCTTTTTAGGTAAGAACAATCATTAAAATCAAGTACTTGAGAAAAATAAATAAAGGCAGTAATAGCTAACTATATAATTCTCTATTTGGGTTGTAAGAATCAAAGGAAAAGCAAACATATACTTACACATACACACAAAAAAACCCAAAACCAAAAAACTGGAGTCACCAGCCATTTATCATCACACAAGACAAGGATATTAATGATCGTAATACTTGGATTAAATTATCTATTTTTTTCCTGTCTTTTACGAAAAACAGAAATTCAAAGCACTCAAATGTTGGTGAAGCAAGCATGGGTGTAAACTGTGAGGAAAATGTGAATACTGACTTTTTGGAGTTTTGGTCTCATTAAGAAGAGGTCTATGTCATGTTAGGAGCTGACAAATATATATTGGATAACACTTTGGTACTGATGATGTTGGGTTCTGAACTTAGGGGAAGTTTTACAAGTAGAAATAATATATTTTTCACAGAAAAAGTGCAAGGGAAACAGAGACAGCAGTGTTAAAGCTTTTTTCTTAATGATTC
>CM053606.1:69485118-69520171 GCA_028646535.1 Procyon lotor | reverse complement strand
CAACCTAACTGTCCATCAACAGATGAATGGCTAAAGAAGATGTGGTGTATAGATACATAATGGAATATTACTCAGCCATAAAAAAGAATGAAGTCTTGCCATATGTGAGAACATGGATAGATTGGACCTAGAGAGTTTTATGCTAAGTTAAAGAAGTCAGAGAAAGACGAATACCATATGATTTCACTTATATGTGGAATCTAAAAAACAAAACAAATGGACAAGCAAAACAGAACAGAAACAGACCTATAGGTAAGAGCAAACTAAACTGATGGTTGCCAGAGGAAAAGGGTGTTGGTGAGGGACAGGGCAGATGGCAAAATGGGTGAAGGGAGTGAAGAGGTACAAACTTCCAGTTATAAAATAAATAAGTCATAAAGATGTAATGTACAGCAAGGGAAGTAGAGTCAATAATATCATGATAACTTTGTATGGTGACAGATGGTACTAGACTTAACATGGAGATCCTTGGTAATGTATAAAAATATACAATCACGATGATGTAAGCTGGAAACTAATAGGATACTGTATGTCAACCATACTTCAATTAAAAAAGAGGTAGGAGAATTTGAGAACTGCCTAACAGCTATGGATCAGAAGGAAAACAGCTAGAAGCAGGTTATGAATGAGCACACCAGCAAACTAAGGAGCCCGTTATTAACTGCACGACCTTGTGGCTGTTACTGAATTACTCTAACCCCATTTCCAGATCTCTATAAATATGGTGAATACTTTTTAATAGAACTGTTGGGAGCGTGTGGCTGCTGCTGCCGCCATCCACATTGTCCCCATTTTCTGAAACAGTGGAATGACAGGCTTAGAATTAACTGATAGATGGAAGTATCTAAGAATGCCCTTTGATTATTACCACTACATCCCAATGCTGATGGCAGAATTTCCATAAATATTTCTTGGCTGACTGACTGTTAGAATCTTTCAAAACCTTATTCTATTTGGGAAATTCATTATGATAATTAAGCAATTAAGTCTGGGGAGGCAGGGATAGTCAGTAAATGATCACGAGCCTATGGCATGGAGGCCAGGATTTGAACCCTAGCTCTCCTGGGTGACCTTGGGTGATTCAGTTTCTCCACTTGCCTAATGGGCATAATACTATCTTTACGACAGAACTGATGCGAGAATAAGATGAGGTATGTAGTAATGGCAGCCAAGATGAAAACTGAAAAGGTGCTCAAAAAGTGAAAAAATTGTAATTAAAGGTGAAACTGAACCTAGTACTTTTCCATATCATGATTAGGAAGACTAATTAAGCTTCAGGACAAGTCCTAAAAGGACCTATTCCTTCCTGTCTATGTATTAGTTTTCAGCTCACTGATACTTGGGTGACGTCACAGGATGAAGGGCCCAGCTGGAAATGATGAGGAAGAAGTGAGAAGAACAACACATCACCATCACAATTAGTGAGGACTGAATGTGGGCTCACTATTGCCATTGCACTGTAAAACATAAATTATGTCAACACATCACTCCTCAAAAAGTGGTTAATGCTATTTTCTAACTGTTGCAGGAAAAAATCCAATTTCAAAAGGAAAAGAAATACTTCTAAGGGTGAACTGTTTTATTTACAGAATAGGATTTACCAACTTTCTACCCCACAACCATACTTCACCCAACCCAGACTTCACTCTGTTCAGGCCAACTTTTATGTTCATTACCATCTCGATGTAGTAGGTTTGAAATGGCCTCTGAAGATGGCCTATTACCCACAGATTGTTTAATCCCATCTACCAAAGCTCTTCCAATTTGCCCTTCAGCCTGGACAACTCCACAGTGAGAAGCACAGCATCTCCTTAAAGCTGCCTTGGGAGCTATCTTGGGATTGCTATGCAAAAGTTCCAGAACTGGGATGCCTGGGTGGCTCAGTTGGTTAAGCGGCTGCCCTTCGGCTCAGGTCATGATCCCAGGGTCCTGGGATCGAGTCCCACATCGGGCTCCTTGCTCGGCAGGGAGCCTGCTTCTGCCTCTGCCTGCCTCTCTGCCTACTTGTGATCTCTCTCTCTCTCTGTGTCAAATAAATAAATAAAATCTTTAAAAAAAAAAACAAAAAAAAAACCAGAAGTTCCAGAACTACACTGCCCCCTCTCTGACTTCCACCTGCCAGTCCTACTTCTCTGATCCTGGCAATCCAAAATCTCTTCTTCACATGACAACCCTTCAAATATTTAAAGACGTACATGTCTATCTTCTTTCCAGGTACCATTTCCAATTTGCTCAGAAAATTCTTCACAATTTTTTTTTCCCTCTTCAGAGTTCCTGAGCCTTATTAACTGCCAGTCTTCAGAAAACAAAAATGAAGAGAACAAACAAAAACCAACCAATCTCTTGGTGAAAAGAACCATTTACACACAATAATCTCTACCCAGTAACCAGTTATATCACACATGCACATACATCTTTCTGAAGGCACAGGGTAACCTTTCCAAAGAAAATTTTAGCAGACCGTGTCAATATACTTAAAGATGTACATACCACTTGCCCAAGAAAATAATTGTGTATGGCACAAATATGAAAAGATACAAGACTGTTCACTTGATTTATACAAAATGGTGAAATTCAGAACAAACACATAACAATAGGGAATTGGTTAAATATGATTATATATCCACATGCCACCAAAAGAGATAATGATCCAACCAGATGGCCTGAGAATGAAAACATTTTCAGAACTTACAAAAGACTTAAGAGAATTCACCTCCTTCCCACTCTTCCTTAGGAAATCATCTGAGGTTATGCTGCAGCACAATGAGTGAGTGAACCAAGACAGACAGACACGGGATCCAGGAAACAGTGGCCCCACACCAGGAAAGTCATGGCAGGAAGCCCAGGACACTGGGCAGCAGACCTAGAGAGCAATCTGTTCAGACTGCAGTGGGGAATGGAGGGCTCCAAGGGTTGGGAAAAGACGACTGCAGAGATGCAGTGCTATCCTCCAGAATATGGAACAACTCAAATATTAAATGATAAAGGCAACTCTTGCTAGAAAAAAGGGGGGGCATCGGAAACTCTTAAGCAAAAATTAGACAGGAAATGTAATCTTGCTTGTGCTGAGAACTGTTTTAATATAATCGTCATAAACATGTTATTCATTTTCTCTGTGTAGGATCAACTAGATATAAAAGAAAACTTAATATGATTATGGAATAAAAGGCAAACAGTTTAAAATCTTGGCAATACAAAAGTCCAAGTACAAGTGACAGAAACTGAGAAGTGAAGTAAGAGTTAGAGACACAAAATGAAGAACAGGAGCACTAATACCTTCACCTTAAAAAGTATCAAGAGGTGCTACAGAACCAGAAATAAAAGTTTTCAGAGGAAGTGGGATAGAAACTAAAACTCCTTTAACAACACTGAAAGAAAGAAGGGAAAGGAAATAGAGTTATGAGCGTTAGATTCTCATCTGTCATAGCAAGAAGACAATAAATATTCTCTAACATTACAAGTAAGATGTGGGTGACAGTCTCTGATGATGGCCAGCACCGATTCCTTCCCTCCTTGTATGTGCACAATGCTCCTCATATCAAGAGATGGGCTTTTATTTTCCTCCTCTTGACTCTAGGCTGCCCTAGGAAGCTCACTTGACCACCAGAGTACAGTGGAAGTAGCATTCTGGGTCCTTCTGAAGCGAGGTCTTGAGAAGCCTTGCAGCTTCTTCCTGAGAAGCCCAAGGCACACGGAGGGGCCGCCTGTGGGCGCTGTAGGCAACAGCCCTGCTGAGGTCCCAGCAGAGAGCCAGCATCAATTGCCAGCTCCTGGGATGAGCCCCTTTCAACCCAGTTGAGCCTATAAGGGGATTGCACTCCCAGCTGCTACAGATTAGCACCCTAGTGAGACTCCATGCACAAACTGCCCTGCTTTCTTTGTGGGTTTTTTTGTGTTTTGTATCATTAAGAACTATCGAGTCAGTGGGTTTCAATGGCCACAGTAGTTATTCTAATTGATGATCAGAATGCCACATTTTAGCCAATAGGACAACCTTCATATTGGTTACTGTGTCCTTTTGATACAACCCTATTTGTCTTTGATAGGTTCCTTGCTTTCTGACCCAAGATTACCAGAGTTATTTTGTTGTATGTAGTACTTTAATATGTAAAACAAATTCTAAATTTTAGTTTTGATCCCATTTTTGTAATATATGGTCATACACAGAATATTTTTGACGTATGCATTCACACATAGGAAAAATGTAGAAATACACTCCTAAATGTAATGGTAATTGAGTAAACATAAATAGTTATCTATCGGCTGTGGGATTGGGGCATTTTTTCTTTTTGCTTGTCAATGTTTTCTAATCCTCCAAAAAAATTGAATTATCTAATTACTTTTTTTCAAATGGCCTCTGCTTATATATTATTTTTCACAGCTTTTAAAATCACAATGTTGCTATAAGGAGCCTTACCCAACCAAATGTATACTTCTGTGGTTCTTTTTCTACCCTTCTGAAGTTTTCTTTTGCCTCTTTTTTTTTTTTTCCTCCTTTGCCTCTTGTAGAGGCCCCTCCTCCTTCCCGTCCCTGACCCTGCCCTTGGCCACACTGCCTCCACGAGACAAACTTACTTCTAATGGCATATGGGCCCCTGGAACAGCCATGCTATCACCACAAACCACAGAGCATCTAAAAATTATCTTTCTGCCCAGGGTCTCCCATTTCCTTCCATAGTATCACACTCCTCTAGTGCTCTGGGTCATTTTGCCCGCTTCATTCCCTTCATTCTCTGAAATCCAAATTAGTCACCATGCTCTATTGATTACAAAACAGCTTTTAGATTTTTCTTCTTCCTTAATGTGACCACCACCATAAGCACCAAAATTAAATGCTTCATAATCCATCACCTATATTTACTCTGCTAACCTCCTACAATATATTCTCCCCCGTGCGGTATTTTTTCTACATATCATCATCAGCTTTACCTTCCTAATATGCCAATTGTATTGAGTTATTTTTTGGCTAAAGGTCCTACAAGCAACTCTGTGAAAAAAATGCAAGGCTAGTGAAATGGAATGTTCACCCTGTCAGGTGATCCCATCTTACTCATCTAAATGTCCAACCACTACCAGGCACATCCAGACCCCAGACCTTGACAACCTGAGTCCTTCCTACCACCCCTGAAGATCTGACCTCTTTTCCTCAGTGATCTCCCTCATGTCTCCTGACCTTGGAAGCTCTCCCCCCACTTTTTGCTGCTGATCTAAACACAGTTTTTTTTTGTTGTTGTGTTCTTTTTTGAGGCTGAGTTTAAGTCCCATCTATCGCAAAAGCTTTCTTGGAAAATTTAAAAAATCATAAATACATATAGGAAAATTTATGCACAACTTATATTCACTACAATATACATCAAGTATTGTCAGTAGTTGTCTCTGAAGAATCAGACCTAGAAAACATTATACTTACTAAGCATTATATTTCAACAAACTCAGAATTTTGTTTACAAAATATCCATATTCAGGCAAAAAAAAAAAATAGAAATTAACACACTCATCTTTCCAGTCCCTAAATTGCTACAGCATCACTGATTTATCAATGGGTGATACACTGTTTGAATTTGATAGTTTCCTATGCTTAATCCAGCTACCTAACAAAATCCTCCAGGTTCTATCATACCCTCGTCCCCTACCCCCCAGAATTCCTTAGTTCAAAACCACACAGGGGTATAGAACTATGCTTCAGTCATATTGCTTCTGTATTTTCTGCTCCTGTGCATCAACGACTGACCACCTGTTTAACCCAGTACACCTGTGACACCATTAAGTGTGGCATGTACTTCCAGGGACATAGGTAACCATTAGATAAGCTTTAGGTTACATGCAATTCCTCATTACTTTACCCGCCCTCCACCCTTCTACTCAAGAAAACCTACTAAACTACAAATGAGATAGATGTTTTTAAAGGGAGAGATGAGAGGTTTACATCTACTTTAATATTTTTAGGTAAACAAATTACAAATTTTGACACTTTACTGTTAGTGAATTATGACAAAACTCACAACTCACTTCTGGACAGTATGGGGTTTCCACCTCTACCATCTACGTTTGAGGAGCTTTGCCTACAGTAAAACTCATACTTGGCTTGGCCTCTACTTGACTCTGTGAGGGAAAACAAAAACAGGATTTGTCTGATCCCTTCCAGAGCTTTAAAAGAAAATTCTCCTTTTAGCCGGTGATTTTGAAAATCTGGATTTTCTTACCACGGGAAACTTAATTTTCTTCAGCTGAGAGTGATTAGGGTTAGGGCTTTAGAAGGTAAGGGAGAGGGATAACTAAAATTATCATGCACCAAGGTGCCTGGGTGGCTCAGATTAAAGCCTCTGCCTTCGGCTCAGGTCATGATCTCAGGGTCCTGGGATCGAGCCCCACATTGGGCTCTCTGCTCAGCAGAGAGCCTGCTTCCCCCCTCTCTCTGCCTGCCTCTCTACTTTTGATCTCTCTCTGTCAAATAAATAAATAAAATCTTTTAAAAATAAATGAAAATTATCATGCACCTACTACTGTTAGCATGGTTTGAAATACTGTGCCATCAACTGCCTGGGGTGGGATGGGCTCCTGATCCCCCCACTAGGGCTGGAGAGAAGTTTCAGGCATCCCAAACTGGACACTGATGTAAAAATGTGACTGTGCTTGGGCAATAGCAATAATGAGATGCTTTTTCATAGGTTATTACACTGACCTGGAGCCTTAACACATTTCCATGGAAACCTTTTTCAGAGTACCATGAACCTAAAAATGAGATTTGGGAAAAAAACCCATTCCCTATTTAATAACTATTTGATAAACTTTAATCACTCAAGGCTTTTGATTATTTACTTATAAGACAATGGAAAGTCTGAGCTAACACAGAGGACCAGATTGCCAAATCAGACTCATGTGAAACCATGATCTTATCTAGTATTAAGCTTTACTAAATGTTCCAAGGATAGAGGCCATCAAATAATTCAGAGGACACAGAGAGAGGTGGGGGATATCAAAGGCAGCTGGCAAGCCAGATCCTCCATGCTGAAGCAGCAGCTCTGGCCCAAAAGAAATGAAGGTTCACGAAGTTCCCCACACAGTAGTGAGAGTTTAACTTGTAAAAATATCTCCGTCCTCTACCCCCAGAAAGTTGTACAGCTGACATGACATTCTCCAAGGAGGCAGGCATCACAGCTCTCAGGTTTACATTACCATATAATCTTTTCTTTTTAAGATTTTATTATTTATTTATTGGGGGTGGGGGAGAATCTAGAGGGGCAGTGAAGGGGAGAGGCAGACTCCCGCTTAGCAGAGAGCCACGTGTTGGACTCAGTCCCAGGATTGAGTCAAGTCAATCATGACTTGAGCCAATGGCAGACACTTAACCAACACAGCCATCCAGGCGCCCCACATTACCATATAATCTTTTTTTTTTTTTTTAAGATTTTATTTATTTGACAGAGAGAAACACAGCGAGAGAGGGAACACAAGCAGAGGGAATGGTAGCGGGAGAAGCAGGCTTCCCTCTGAGCAAGGAGCCCGATGCGGTGCTCGATCCCAGGACCCCGGGATCATGACCTGAGCCAAAGGCAGACGCTTAAGGACTGAGCCACCAGGCGCCCCTACCATATAATCTTTAGCCAGGGACAGCTTAAAGGCATTTCAGAGTTAAGGTCTCTTCCTTCTAACAGATGTCAGTACTCTGTTTACTCAAAGGTCCTGCTGAACAAAATTAGACCGGAGTCACCTGCCCTCCTTTCTTCCAAGAAGCAAATGGATTTGCAGGCCAGCTGCTTTTACCCCTTCCGTTCAGGGTCACTTAAGAACTTGGTGACATAAGTTAGCTTATTCTTACTTGCCCATTGCCAAGCTCCCCAGTATTAGAACCATATCAAATCATTTTAACAAAACAGTTGAATCACAGAATCTCAGAATAAAACTTCAAAGATACTTTAGTGTAAACTCCTACCCAACGTTTCTACTTACTGTATCTATTTTCATGTCTATCTGATAGAAGATATCTTATGGTAGAACTATTTAACAACTGTTACAATTTTAAAACTGCCACTTTTACAGTCATCTATTTATTGAGGATGTCTCTTCCGTAAAAGAGAAGTCTGACCCACCTCTCTTCTACCGTCCCCAGAAGTCCCAGTTCAAACACCTGAATTAATCCAGAATGAGTCTACTCTTCTTTCACTTAATAGTCCTCTCACATCCCCAAGGGCATTTCCAAAATATCATGTCCTACAATTTATCTTCTGTAGGCTGACCTCTCTGGGTCCTTCAGTTGTCACAAGACAATAGCTTCCTAATCTAATCTCCATTCTGTTATCTGGCAGCCCCTCCCCAACCCCAGGCATATGCAGGGTAGGGGACACCAGATAATGAGCTTGGGTGTGGTCTAACCAGGAAAACTGTCATTTTTGTTTGAATTGGATGCTGTGCCTCCCCTAATAGAGCCTAAATTTGAAACCCCTTTCTTTTAAAGCAGACGTTGACATGCTATTGGTACAGCTGAAGTTTTGGTCATTTATCACCTCTGGGGCACTCCTCCCTTCTAACACACTGTCACACCTAAATGCAAAACCAAACATTTATCTCTGTTAGGTACCATGTATTTGTTTCAGCCTATTGCTCCACCTTGAAGGTTTTTAAAAATGTAATGTATCATCCAGTATACTATTAGTTTTCCTTCCTAGCCTTGTTTCAGTCATTTGATAGGCTTGCTAAAACATACACACACACACACACATTAAAAAAATAACAAAATTTAAAACATAAATGAAAACAATACAAACTTTTTTTATTGTGGTAAAATATAATATACGTGACATAAAATTTACCCATTTAACTACTTTTAAGTGTTTAAGTCTCCAAAATTTTTCATCTCCCCAAACTGAAACTCTCACCCATTCAACAGTAACTTTACTCCCTGCACCCAGCCACTGGTAACTATTCTTGTCTGTGTCCATGGATGTGACTATTTCAGCACATCATATAAGGAGGTTCATATGATAAGATTGCTTTTTAAAAAATGTAATCAAGAACAAAATTACTGACTCGGGTAGACATGGCAGTCCTCTCAGCTGACATCTATTTTATCATCACACAATATATTAACTGTTTCCTTTTCTGGTATTGAAAGGAAATAGGCTTCAAAAACCAAGCCAGGTTAGAGAGAGAAAGGAAGATAGTTCTAAGATATAATTCAAGTATGCAAATCTGAGGGGATGCTCTGTGCCCACAAAGACCATGAAGCAGCAACCACAGGGTCAAGAGGGAAGAGCTAGCCTTAAACTCCTCCTAAACCAAAACAGAGGAAGGTCTTAAGGAGCTTGGTTATGTTCCTGAAGTAGGGGGAATGGTCACATCAGATATTCTATAATAAAAAGCGATTATTAAAGCAAATTCCAAAAATCCAAACACAATATATTATATATACATGTGTATGTAGGTCTTTACATATATCCACACATGTATATAACATATTTTTTTAAATAGCCACTTAACATTTTTACCACAACTAATCCCTCCATTAATAGTAAGAGTTACAAGCTAATTGCATAAGTATGGTTGCATATAGATTTGAATAAGTAAACTATACAAATACTAATAAAATAATTTCTAGGGGCGCCTGGGTGGTTCGGTGGGTTGAGATCTCTGCCTTCAGCTCAGGTCATGATCTCGGGGTCCTGGGATCAAGCCCCACATCGGGCTCTCTGTTGAGCGGGGAGCCTGCTTCCCCCTCTCTCTATGTCTGCCTTTCTGCCTGCTTGTGATCTCTCTCTCTGTCAAATAAATAAATAAAATCTTAAAAAAAAAATAAGAATTTCTAAGACTTCTGCCCATCTATTGCTTATTACAGTATAAGAAAATTGACAATCTTTTATTTCAGTAGAAAAAAAGGTTAAAATGTTACCCCAGGTTTTAAAATAATTTTGGGGGGCACCTAGGTGGCTCAGTCATTAAGTGTCTGCCTTCAGCTCAGGTCATAATCCCAGGGTCCTGGGATCGCTATCTCTGTCATAAATGAATTTTAAAAATATTTTTTGATTTAATATTTAATAGGTTTTACCGTATGTAAATTTAGTGGAAAACAGAAGTCACACAGACCTTACTACTGAATCTTGATTAGTAAGCTATATTAGGTGGCTATTTTAATACTTACCTAGTCAACGAAAGTGTTAACTTTTGAGAATTAATTATCTTTTGAAATGTTGCTCTAACAGCTATGATAGTTACCTAAAATTTTTCTTTAAGACTATCCTAATGGGAGAAAAAGAGGAAATACATTATTTATATGTAACTGAGAACAGGCAACAATATTCAAGCCATCTTAAAACATCTGAACAGTTTAACACGGTTAATAATAAACTGTTAGTGAGTTATGGTATTTGTTTCATGGTACTGGTGTGGAAATTCCTCTTTAGACTAAAGCTAAGATCAATATTTTTCTAATTCTTGTGTCCCAAAGTACATTACAGCTTTACTGTGTCTGATATAACAAGTCTTTCATTTTCCAATACGACTTCATACATACTTAATTGCAAAATGTTTTTAAAATGTAGACACTGGAGTATAACATTAAACAAGAAACAAATTCTTACCCTCAAGGTATCACACTGCAGCTAATTCCCTTAAATAAATGCACTGACAGCCTTGGAAACCAAATTTTCTTCCTAAATTGCAGCTGCATGGTTTAATGATTAGACTCCAAGGTAGCTGAATAATGCAGAAGAGCTGGGGAAAGTATGGATGGGGTGCTCTTCTTTTCAAATTTAAACATTTCTAAGTGTACTCTTTTATCTAAAGATGTAGTTGAGGGCATGGGGTGATCCACAAGAAACAGAAAAAAATGAAGACTACCAAAGAGATCAGAACAGGAGTACAAAAGACAGTAGTTTATCCTTAAAAATAGGACATTAAAGCATAATTGTATTCACATCCCTTATGGTAAGAAATTATCCTGTCACATTTCCCCTGATAATTAGTATCCTGATTGAGGGGGGAAACGTGAACACTAGGAAAAAAATCTGTAGGGTTTTTACCTTTCTATATAGACAGCAGAGGTCTAAATGACTCCACCAGAGAATTTTAAAACTCCACTAAATATTCTAGAGAGAGGTATGAAAATAGTGATCAAGACATTATATAACCTATATATAATCTATTTAATAACCTAAATTTAAAAGGATCTTCCTTTTCAACTATTCAGCAGAGCATACAATTAAAACCTACAGATAACTTGTTTCTATTTTTCATTTTAAGTTTTAGTACAATTAGACAATCTTTTGGGGTATCTGGCTGTCTCAGTCAGAAGAGCATGCGACTCTTGATCTCAGGGTTGTGAGTTCAAGCTCCACATTGGGTGGAGCAATAATTTAAAAATTTAAATAAACTTAAAAAAGAGAGAAAAACAAAAGAAGAAAAAAAAACCTTTAAGAAAAGAAGTTACTACTGGGACGCCTGGGGGGCTCAGTTGGGTTAAGCCACTGCCTTCAGCTCAGGTCACGATCCCAGAGTCCTAGGATCAAGTGCCCTATGGGCTCCTTGCTCAGCAGGGAGCCTGCTTCTCCCTTCACCTGCTCTGCCTGCTGCTCCCCCTGCTTGTGCTCTCTCTCTCTGACAAATAAATAAAATCTTTAAAAATAATAATAATAAAAGAAGTTACTACAAACAGCTTAAATAGTTGCATACTTATCAAGTCAGAATGCTTTCCAAATATCAGTTCTCATCACATAAGTGAAGAAATTTATAAAAGTTTATACAAAATAGTAGTAGTAGTAGTTGTTGTTGTTGTTGGTGGTGGTGGTGGTGTTATTTTGTTACCCTTACTTAAACTGTACAAAGTGACCTGGGGATTCACTGCACAGAAGTTTTTCTATAGTTAAACAGGAAATGTAAAATCCATAAAGGGCAAAGGGTCACTACATCTATAAGCATTTATCTGTTTTCTAATTTTTTTGTTTCCCTCTGAAGAGATTTGCTTTAAACAGATAAATTTACCTCATACCATTCATTTATTTCATACAATAGAACATAGAAAGACACCAAAAAAGCAATCATTCCTAGAAAACACAGCAGTAGATTTTCTTACCAATAAGGCAAGAGTTAATTTCTTTGCATTTTGATTTTTTTTTATAAAGGCACAAAAGTCCAAAGAGAAAACAGTATTCATCCCCTGTAATTAAATACTCAACCTACCAATCCACTGCAGAGCTAGCCCTTTGCCAAGCCTGGGATTCAGGGGCCAAGTGAGAACAGCAGCTCATCCTATTCACATTTCCAAATGCACATAAGGGACCTGTTATCTTTCATAAGCTTGTGTTCTTTTCATAGCACAATGGTTATTTGTGACGCATGTTCAGAGAACATACTTCTACACTGAAGCATGATATTAAACTCACATGGGCACCCAGATATTCTTCCCAGATTTAATCAGTATTTTGTTAGTCAGCTTTTGTGTTTTTTAAGCAAGTGTTTAGGAAACAAGTGCCTATACACCAAAAATTTAAGACTAATAAAAGGTAAAAGTCTATATTTTATAACTACCTATAATTTATTAAAATCTAAAAAGAAGACAAACAGTAGGAAATAAAAATAGCCTATTGGTTCAGAAAAATAAAGTGATTAAGGATACCTTTTGCATATACATAATCATTTATAGCATTAAAACAAGCATAGTTTTTTACATTTATATTAATTTATGACTTCAATGGGTGATAAAGAGAGATATTTTGATATATCTGATTCTTGCAGAAATAATGCCAAATTGACACTTATTCACCAGCTATCTGTGTGTGCGTCAATATAAAGAAAAGTGGAAGATTATTATTAATATACATTTATATTAATTTTTTTAAAACCCTCCAAATAGTCACAGATGTCTAATAATGTAAGGATTTTAGTAATACCAAATAAGAAAAAAAAAAAGCCATGGGTTATATTTAAGTTTTAAAAAGGAGAAAACATGGAATGGTAACCCATACTATTACATAAAATTTATATTATTCTAGGGACACCTGGAGGTATGGCTCAGTTGATTAAGTGGCTGACTCTTGATTTCAGCTCAGGTCATGATCTCAAGGTTCTGAGACTGAGCCCCATGCTGTGCTCCGTGCTGAGCATGGAGCCTGCTTAAGATTCTCTCTCTCCTTCCCTCTCTGCCCCCTCCCCTGCTCTTTCTCTCTTGCATGCATGCACACGTTCACACTTTCTCTCTATCTAAAACAAAAAAGATTTAGTATTCTAGTTTACATGTGTCTATTTTTTTTATTTCCAAATATCTACTTGGGGCTTGTTGGCATATCTAGGTTGAAAAACAACTGATGGTGGAGAAACCTAACAAACATACAAAGGACATAAAATTGCTAATTTACAAATATGTAATGTAGAAAAATAATTTTTGACATAAAACTTAATATGCATTACTGCCTGAGATTTGCTGTGAGTACCCTCTATTAGCTCAGTCTTGGAATTCTGATGAAGTCTCTGAGCAAGACTCCACTGCTCCAGCCTACCTAAATGTAATTACATATGTACATGTAACTGTACAAGAATTAAACAGAAAGGAAAGTCATAAATACATCTAGAAAGACAGGCAAGTATCAACAGCTACGTGATCCTAAAGGTTTTAAGTGAAAATTAAAGAAATTGAGGTCTCTACCTTAAATTTTATGAATCTACACACACTAATACGAACACACAAGTCCTTATTTTTGTTAATAAACAAGATAACAAATTATAACAGTGATCCCTGAATGCATCTGGAGTTGGTCTTTATAAATTGAGGATTGTATGTTTTGATTTTTGTTCACCCTTAAGTCATCACTCCCAACCTTGTCTACTTGTCAGGCTACTGTAAATCCTGGCACTCACCAGTACAAAGTAGTATGCATACAGCGCTGCACAATGGTGAATTATAAAATATTTGTCACCAATCACTTTCCAGTACAAAATGAGAATCAACAAATCTGAAAGAAGGAAAAATAAGTGAGATATTACATAGGAAGAAGGCTGTACTCTTTTTCAAGTGTATTTAACTTTCCTCCTTAACAACCTGTCACGGTCCATACTGAGCCCACTGCACTTTGCTCTCATCTGCTCCCACATGACTGTTTTCCCCACTCTTCTGTGACCTCCCCAGGGTGAGGACCACATATGGGAATCCAGCACAGTGCCCACCACACAGGTAATATATTTGTTGAAATTACAAATGGATAACTTGTTACCAGGATTAAATAAAATGGAAATGTTATCGAATACAAATAATTTTTAAATAAGCTGAAATTACTGATGTTTGTGACTCTGACAATTCACACAGATAAGATGGTGCAGAAAAGGTACAAAATGACCAACTTATTTATAACACAAATTCAACAAACAATATTTAAAAATTAACAAAGGATGTGATTAAATATTAATTCAATAGCAATAAAAACAAAAACAAGAACTAAAACTATTAAAAAGATATGCAAAGCAAGAGGTCAAGACCTCAATTTCTCCTTAAAAGATCCTGAAACTAAACACCATGATTCAGAAAATAGTTTCCATTAACAAAACAGAATGTTTAACAAAACAGAAACTTCTCAAAATATGAACACAACTATGTTCTTTACCAAATGGCTAAATGTGAAAGTTAGACATGGAGACAAATGGCTATCGTGGATGGAAACCAAGGGAGGATTCAGGTTTTATGGGATTGGAGCTTATATAATATGGGAACCTTCTTTCAGATATTAAAAAAATGAAAATCACTGATACAAAACCAGATGTGAATATATATTTAAAAAAGTAATCAGATTACCAATTTTAAAGAGAAAACAAACAGTACAAATGTGGAAATCAAGAAAATGTAACACTATTAGTAACTAACTGCAGGAAAGACCTCTCTAGATACATTTACCTGACGTATTTTGGCCATACACTGGTCACCAATTCCTATGATGATGACCTTGTAATATTTTCCGGAGAATAAAAAGAATTCACTTTTCATCCAGCTTGGTTTAGAAAAGTCAGTTTCAGTTCATAATTCTTATTTTTAAGGGCTTCAGATTATTATCTTACTTGGGGAAACCTTTATCAAGTTTCCTTCATACAAGACTTTCCGGGTGGTGACTACTCTCTGAATGGAAAACGTGCATGAAGTGGTCCATGAGGTGTACTATAAACTGTGTGTCATCCTTGTCAACGCCAGCATTTGGTGCCAAACAAGCAAATCTTTTTCCAGTGTATTCATATGATTCACTCTTCTTTTAAATGGGCCATCAAATAATCCAATCACCTATTCATTACTTTAATTTGAAATTTATTCCTTTCTCCTAATGAATTACTGGGTTTTGGTATAATTTAATCTTTTGTTACAATTCACTTCTTGATTGGAGAAAGATTTTCTACTGCATCAATTGCTCATCTTTATCACGTTTCATATCCCATTATTTTTATCTGGATTTTTCAGCTATTTACTGAATTTGAAAATTATAAAAATAGGGTTCCTGATATAAAATGTCCAAATCAGGGTTCTGTTCTTTTTCTCTTGTCTTATAGAGACGGTCTAGAATGTCTTTTCAAAAAGTTCAAATGGTATATTCTCACTTAATTTCCCCTTTGTCTCATAGTCTTTTAGCTATTCCAACCCCATCCCACAGGGGGAGAACTATGACAGAAGGAAACATGGAATAGAAAAGAGTCCATGATCTTAACTGATTATGGCTGAAACAGTTCCCTTTGTGAACTTTCCCCAAACACTACAAAATGGCAAGCACAGGAACCCATTTCAAGGGTCCTTGCAAGTGAGAGAAACCTTGATGCTTAAACTTCATTAGCTTCCCAGGAATTCCACCTGAGAGACCTGAGAGGCCAAAAAATGGACCATTGCTAGTAAAAAAAATATCCAGGCCTAACTGAGGCCCCACTCTGCCACTCTACTGTCAAAGAGAACCAGAGAGCCAATGGGAAAAATGTTTCATGTTCTACCATCACAGCAGGTATTTCTTCCTCTTATGGGTCCTACAAGTGATTTCTCAAATAAATAAACCAAAAGCATAGACTATGTATTCTTTGTAAAATCCCTTGAGTGGTGTAAAAAGAAACAGACAGTGGCCAACATATCACGTACCAGAAATGAGGTAGCCTGAAGCAATAGAGATATTCACTTTCACAAGCGATGAATCACCCCTATAAATATTTTAAAAAAAAAAAAGATTCCCTTTTTTTAGCACATGGGTTACAGATGATAGCTACATTTTTTTTCTATTGAGAAACATAATTAAAATGCTTCTATAGATTCTTGAATGGTAAATTGTCATTTGTACCAGGCTCTGTGTTAGCTTGATAAACTTCTAACTACATAGACAATCATAATTTCTTATATTAGCTAAAAGTTTTATATAAATAATTTTATATAAATAATTTTGCCAAAAGATAACTGTTTATAAATGTGTTCTCATAGGATTTGTTTGTGAAAGGATTCAAATAGATTTCCAGATGCTGGCTGGTTTTTGGTTTTTTTTTACTCCTTCTTCTAAATCAGAGATTCAAATACTCAAGAAATCATCTCACCTGCCCCTGATCTTGAGGCAATATACTAGATCAGGATCACTTTACTGATGACTGGAGAGATTTGCCTATTGTCACACAATTGGAAAATGGTAGAAACAGGACAGTTTAAACCTGCTGTTTCAACATGTATACATATCAAGTTCCTACAATTTGCCCTAATGATTGTCTTTACTCCAAGAAACAAATACGAACTATCAGTCTTATATCTGGTTTATAATGTAAACTACTGGTGAAATGAACACAAAATTAAACGGATAACAGTTAAACTGCAAATGGAAAGGTTTAGTAGAAGTCCTGTCTTCTTTACAAATTTTGATCTGCAAATATGACCCAGGAAAATTAAACCTGGAATAAATTGCAACACCAAAGAGAATGTAAAAAGATAAAAAATTATACTACGTAAAAGTCTGGTAAGGACAAAAATTGACCAGTGAATTAAATCTTTGTCATAAAGTTTATCTCCCAAAAGAACTGATTTTGTTGACAATCATTATAACAATAAAATTAGAAAAAACTTAGAAATGGTTTAGGTAGATTACATAAAAAAACCTCATCGTGGAATTAAATTCACTAAATTGATTCACTTTGAAAAACACCTTCCCAAGAAAATTTATTAATACTGGTAGAATTCTGATGGGCATAATTTCTTATTTATTAAAGTGACACTGCTGCAAACAAATCAAAATTTACATTGTCCCACATCCCCCAGAGCCCACATCTAACTATATCCTTATGCAGTGCTTTCTCAACATATACCTCATCTCTCAAACTAAGCTGAACTAAGCCTTCTCATAAGGCCAGGAAATAGTTTGCAATATCTCTACTATTGGAATGACATTTAAAATCTTCAAAAAGAGTCATCTTAGAAATTATCCCATTATTGCTGAACATTGTTATTATTAGTATTTCAAATCTCCTCATGTGGTACTAACTTCCTCTTACATGGACATCTATAATCCTCATTTTTATACATTTGATATCAAATGATGGGTTAAACACAAGATTGAGTCTTTAGATTATTATCCAAGCTGACTATCCTACTCAATAGTTAATTCATTTTTGCTTTGAACAGTGGTTACAACTTGGTTTTACTCACTCAGTATAAATGTTTACATCATCATCATATTCTCCCTGTCTTGGATAACAATTGTGACACTAGTACAAAGTGGCCTTCATTATTCATATTCAAATCTAAAATAAATCCTTTTATTGCACCTTGCTGAAGTAAGTCTGAACACAAGCATTTTAATAAGCCATGCACCATCAATATGTTTTCCATTTTAAAGTAAGAGATGTTCTTATTAATAATTAATATCAAAACATAAATCAAATTGACTATATTAGAAACAAACAGCTTACCAAAGTGGATCAGCTTTTGCAACCTCATCAAAAAACAAAATGTACAGGCCCAAAAGCCCAACCACCAAAGAATGGCATGTAGATCCTACCCTGAAATGAAACAAAATACACACAAAGATTTTAGACTCTGCAATAAACTGTAATTCTGGCAAGACATTTAACATTTTGAAGAAGTTAAATCTGGAAGCATTTAAATATAGGAATGGAGTATATCTAAGAGTATAATGCAAAAATGCCATTTAGAAATCCTAGGGCTATGACTTTACTTTGGAACTAATAGCAAGAAGGATGCCCAGGTCTACAGTTTCCTGCTAGAAAATTGTGGAATCACTTATTGGTTAAAAATTCCAAAGCAGGAGCACCTGGGGGGGCTCAGTCAATCAGGCACTGACCTGATCTCAGCTCAGGTCTTGGTCATGAGCTCTAGCCAGCCCCATGTTGGGCTCCACATTGGGTGTGGAGCCTACTTAAAAAAAAAAAAAAAGTTCAGAGCAGGAGCATATCTGGTGATGCCCTCGACAGTGTTTTGTACAGTTAGACGGCGACTGGCAAGTCACCACCCAGCACCCTGCTCCAAGCTCCATCCCTAACAGCATCATTGCAGCATTAGTTTCCTGTTCCAATCAGTGAGGAGTATCTTCCACATCTACTGACCTCAACCAATTCTATATCCTTGAATCAGAATTTGAATGGATCGTGAAATGAAAATGTATTGCCTTGGAGATTTCAATGTTAAATGCACATTCACATGCTTGCTGTACTTAATTCCTGTAACCAATCCATGAGAAAGCTAGAGCAGCTATTATTAGTCTCTTTTTATCATTATTATGAAACCACTTCTAAATAGAAAAATTGAGGACCATGAATTTGTACAGAAAATCTATTTTTAAAAGAAACACTCAAGTGAAAGCAAAATGTTCATGAGATCCAGGCTGAATTTTCTTTTATAGAAGGAATAAGGTTTAGATGAAAATCATCAGTTTCTATGAACACATCTTGCTAATAATTTAATGGATACAACCAACACCCAAGCTCTATGATATGTTACTTAAAGAAGTATACCCAGGATACAACGTATTTATTCACACAATGAAAAAGTTACAAGTAATGAAGTTTCTTTTCTCTTCATTAGAATAAAGGATAAAAGGAACAGCAAAATTTTCTTTAGAAATTAATAGGATGTAAAAAATTTCTGTCTAAAATACAATACCAAATTTATAACAGTGACATATATCAACCAATAGGAAGCTCGATATTAGAAAATCTTACTGTAACTTGAAAAATCAATATGCTGGATCTAATAGATGATGTGGGCCTAACTAGATATATCGTGTTAAATCAAACCATATTTAAATGCTCAAAAATCCTCACTAATTTAAAGGCACTGACAAAGAATACTTTGCATTACTAAAGGATCATTTTGAAGTGTGAATAGTTAGCCCCAATTTATCCGGTTTACAAGTCTGAAATTTTCATGCCAAACGTACCTATATTCCAAACACAGCTGTTTAAGGATGTAAGTTCCTTTACGTCAAATAAGACACTCCATCTAATTAATCATACAAGCAGCTTTCTATTGCCATACTGCCGTATTGCCACTTCAAAAAGTCTATGAAAGCAGAAAGCTCAACTTCTCACTGACTTGTTTTAGTGTTTAATAAACTTACATCAAAAAGCTTCCCCTCGGAAAAATGAGAACTTTTTGTTCTTGATACCCAGCCTTCAAATTCTCTTTAGAGTGTTGAAATGTTACATGGTAAATGGGAAGAATTACAAGCTCTTAACTGATGGAAATGGCATATAATTCATGAGAGAAAAGTTAAATCTTATTTGGATCAGGAAAAGCAAATACCCTGTGCTTACCTAATCTTCTGCCTTAAAAGTCTATATGTTCAGAAACTTCTGTTTAGTAAACATTTCACAGTCTATTCTTTAAAATCAAACTCTTGGTAAAGCAAGATGTAAATTCCTTACTGTCTAAAATGAAACACCAAGATGCTATCCAAAAGAAAATATTTTTTTTTTCTAAAAAGGTTAAAAAGAAATGTTTGTGCTAATAAAAAAAGACACGGACATAATGGAAATAATGACCATTGCAGAATGGCAATTTAAAGTTACTGATTTAATCATTTGCATGTAGTAGGGGTATTACCAATAGAAATTATATAGCTCAAACAGACAAGAGTTAAAAATTAGAGAAGCATATTTTAAAATAAGGAGTATTTCAACACAGTAGGGCTTTCTATACCATAGGAAAACAAGTAGATATAAGAAAACGTTTTTTAAGGGGCACCTGGGTGGCTCAGTGGGTTAAAGCCTCTGCCTTTGGCTCACTCAGGTCATGATCTCAGGGTCCTGGGATCGAGCCCCACATCAGGCTCTCTGCTCAGCGGGGAATCTGCTTCCCCCTCTCTCTCGGCCTGCCTCTTTGCCTACTTGTGATCTCTCTCTCTGTCAAATAAATAAATAAATAAAATCTTAAAAAAAAATTTTTTTTAATAAGATATAAATAATACCTGTATTTTTTTTCCTGAAAAAGCAACGATTAAGTACAGCAATTTATCACTTATACTTAAACTGTCATCTCTCAGGTGTGAATCTTTTGGTGAGCTGTTTTTCCTCCTGTCCTTTTTCTGCTGTAGAGCTTAGACCACTCATTGTTCAGAGACTCTTTCCTGATTATTAGTAAGAATTACGTGGGTTGTGTTGATCTGGGTGTTTCAAGACTGGAAGCAGGATTTCAAGACATATACATGTACTTTACTCAAGCAGCCAATCTTTTCTCTTTCTTTTACACTCCACCTTATAGCTTAAGTCTCATGTAAACCAAGCTGGAGTGGGAACAGGAGTAAATTGGAGAGAGAAAGAGAGAGAATGCCATTTGAATAGGGTAATGAATCTTCTATAATCCCAGACTCCTTTTTCAACTAGCAACTCAGTTTCCCAAATGGCGCTTCTGTGCACCGCAGAATGGCAGCGATAAGACTGAATAATGCAAAATATTTTTCAATTTCATTTCATTTCATTTCATTTTCATCTTGGCCTCTATCTCTCTGTACCATCCCTATTTCTTTGGCTTGCTGCTCTCCAAGATTCAAATGCCCTTACTTACCCTGACCATGGTGAAAGGGAAATGAAAATAGTTCAAAATTTACTCTCAGAAAATCTGTCTCCCATCCCACTCCTCACCCCTTCCTTCTCTTTTTTTCTTCTACCTATCTTCATGTTAGAAAGGGGTTTTAAAAATAATGGTTAGTATCATTTGTATCCCACTTGCGAACAACATCTTAGTACTATTCTTCAGACAAAAAAAAAAAATTTATTTTTCAAAACTACATGGTGAAATAATTCTCACTTTTTGAGTAAAAAGAGCTATAGCATGTATAAACTGGACAAGCCAATGTAAAGTGCAAAAGGAAACAACTGAAGTCTTATTCACAGTCTGAGTTATAAAAGTAGATGCCTACAAACCAATTTGGCTCAAAGATAGGGGACTTCCAGTCAGATGTGACCATTCTCAAATAAATACTTAGACTTTGGCAGAACTGAATTCTAAAAGGAAATTGCAATGAAAAATAATTATAGCAATTTTAGAGACCTGCCGGATTCATTTTATAGTCAGCACTAATTTCAAGTAAATAACAACAAAAAAATACATCCACAGCTGCTCCAATTGCAAAGGCACAGTGATGTGTGGGCGAAATGCTCCCAAGCACGTGAAGCAGTCACCAGTCATTTTGTGTTTGAAAAGTTGTGAAGGGTTAACGAGTTGCACACACAAAATATTTGTAAGCCAACTAATTAAAACTCCCGATTTCTAACCCTTAAAAGTACTACTCATATTCCATTTTTTTCTTCTGTTTTAAATAAAATCTAGGGGTGCCTGGGTGGCTCAGTTGGTTAAGCCTCTGCCTTCAGCTCAGGTCATGCTCCTGGGGTCCTGGGATCGAGCCCCATGTCGGGCTCCTGGCTCTGTGGAGAGCCTGCTTCTTCTCTGCCTGCTGTTCCCCCTGCTTGTACTCTCTTTCTCACTCTCGCTCTATCTCAAATAAATAAATAAAATATTTAAAATAAATAAACAAATAAATAAATAAAATCTAAAAAGCCATTTTTACTTTAACCAAAAAATAGATTCCGAAGGGCTCTGAATTATAATGAAAACTTCATTAAAAGAGAGATACAGATGTGCTAACTGTAGACCACACTCTGGAGGATAGCATTTAACTACCCTTGGTCTGGCTAAGCCAGCCAATACTATATATAGGCTACTCACAGCCCCAGCTAACATTCACTTCTGTGATCACTTCCAGAGAGCACGTGTTTCTTATCATAAACATTTCAGAGAAGAATGCAAAACAGGACTCTTCTGCAGTCAGCTGGAGTCTCCTTAACCTTCCCATGCTTCCCCAGAAAGTTCAATTTTTCCTAACATCTTTCAATAGAAGAATTTTTATAATTTTCTTGTATGAGATTTATCTACTTACTTTCCTTTTAATCCTTAGGTCAAATAAAAAAAAAAAATCTGACCTTAAATTTTATTAGATCTTAAATGAAAGATTTTTGGGAAATATTTTAAATAATTTTATTTCGTAAAACTAACTTTTTAAAATCAGTTACATTTTCATATGCTTTACCTTGAGTTCCATTCAATCTTCTTCTCAAAGCTGAGACTATTAAAACCTGGACAAACTTTTGCTGAAAACCAGAAACTTATAAAGTAGAAAAGAAGCTGAAAGGTGAAAAGGCTGGTAAAAACAATGCTGAAGACCAGTTTGATGTTGGTGTCCATATTTCTTCAACCTGTTAAGAAAAAAAAGATGGCTGTCAATCGCTTTAAATTGCTCATGAGAAATCTAAATTAATTTTTTCATTTTAAGAATATGTGCTTATATTTTTAGTAATTTATCTTAATTTAGCACAAACATAATACAAAGAAACTAAAAGACTTTTAAGTCTGTATTAGCTATTTGCCATGTATCTTGTATTTGTATTTTAAATAAAAAGGGGAAAAATCATCTGAAATATCTCACTACTATCAATTTTAGGAGGCAAATTTAACAGCATGATTTTCAAAATTATCTAAGTCTTATTAGAGTCTAACAGTAAGAGGGCATTCAAGTACTATAACTGAAGGTATTCTTTTAGTAATGTTTTTAATTAAACTTGGGAAAAATTACCTGATTTCTCTATGCTTCAACATCCTCATCTATTAAATGAGTCCATTAGATAATTTCTAAGGAACAATTAGGCCAAAAATCATAATAAAACTAAGATTATCTATAATAGCAAAACAAAAAATAATTACATTATAAAAACTAATTGTACAGTGAGACAAATGACATTTAAAACAAAATTAAAATCTTAAGAAGAATACCATCTTAGAAAAGAACCATACCACTGTTGCTGCTTAAATTAGTATTTGACTTTTAAAAAGTATTCTGCAATCACACATATCCTTGGACCAAAAATCCTACATGGCTTTTTAACTCCAAAATAGAAGATTTTGGGGTGCCTGGGTGGCTCAGTGGGTTAAAGCCTCTGCCTTCAGCTCAGTCATGATCTCAGAGTCCTGGGATCGAGCCCCACGTCGGGCTCTCTGCTCAGCGGGGAGCCTGCTTCCTCCTCTCTCTGCCTGCCTCTCTGCCTACTTGTGATCTCTCTCTCTCCGTCAAATAAATAAATAAAATCTTTAAAATAAATAAATAAATAAAATAGAAGATTTTTATAAAAGAGCTTCAGGTTTTAAGTTTACAGTTAGCAGAAAGAATAGGAATATGCATATATGTAATATGCATATGTATGTACTTATTCAAAATATGTTTTCCAGCTCACTGAACTGACCTTTATTTGGATCCTAAAAATCTTAGGAACATTAAAACCAAAACAAAGAACTAAAGCATTTGCTCATATCCAGCAAATACAGCATTTCTAGAAATGGCTCCAGCTTTGATAGAGCTGACCCTCAAATGAAAAGGAAATGAATCAATACATATTTCCAACTGCCTAATGTGAAGAAATAAAGTCACCTACTGAAGCCAATTCACTAGAGAAAAACCAAGTCATTGACTACACTAGCAATAACCCCACTTCATTCCCTTCCAACTAGGACCTTGTAATAAGAATCAGGCTCCCACAGGGCCCCTTCTGACAGAACTCATGTGTCTGTAATGAGTTTTTTCCCCTTTCCTTCTGGTGTGTGTGCTCAGTAAAAATATTGATATTACAATTCTTCTCCGTGAGATTCCATTAACTTTATTGCTCATTTACTTTTTTTTAAATTCAACATGTGTTTTAGGGTATTAAAAATTTAATTTGTGATCTTTTAGCCTAGGTTTAATATTAACCAAATAATACATAAAAGTTTTGTACATAAATTAAACATCATTATAATTCACTAAATGAGATGTAAAAGGGAAAATGGTTTTCTAAGATTAAAGCAAATGGGGATCTGGAGGCCAGGTGGGCAGATAAATGAAGAAAATGAAACCAGTAACCAGAAAAGAGTGGAGAGTTTAATCTTCAATGTGAGAATGGTTTGCTCTGAAGGGTACTGTATGTTCCCTGCTAGTCCTGGAGGGTGGCTGGACGTGAGCTACTTACTTACTTTTGTTAAAATTCAACTATATAATGAGCATTTGTTTCATTAATGTTTGCTAGAGGTACATTATGAAAGATAGTAGGTATCACATATTATCCATTTTATGAACTGTTAACCAGCACATTAACAAAAGAGCACTCGAACAACTCGCCATTAAGAAATTACTTATTCCTACTGAAAGAACAAACATCATTAAAATGTCTATACTACCCAAAGCAATCTACCCATTTAATGCAATCCCTATCAACATACCACCAGCATTTTTCACAGAGCTAGAACAAACAATCCTAAAATTTGTATGGAACCACGAAAGACCCTGAATAACCAAAACAATCCTGAAAAAGAAAAGCAAAGCTGGAGGCATCAACGATTCTGGACTTCAAGTTATATTACAAAGCTGTAATCATAAAACAGCACGGTACAATAAGAGACTCTTAATCTCAGGAAACAAACTGAGGATTGCTGAAGTGGAAGGGGATTGGGGAGGATATGTGTTAATGGTGAGCGCTGTGCATTGTGTAAGACTGATGAATCAGAGGCCTGTACCCCTTAAATAAATAATACATTATATGTTAATAAAAAATTAATTAATTAAAAAGCAGTATGGAACAGGCCCAAAAACACACATACATCAATGGAACAGAAGAAAAAACCCAGAAATGGACCCACAATTATATGATCAACTAATCTTCGACGAAGCAAGAAAGCATATCCAATGGAAAAAGGATAGTCTCTTCAACAAATGATGTTGGGAAACTAGAACACTTTCTTATACCATAGACAAAAGTAAATTCCAAATGGATAAAAGACCTAAATGTGAGACAGGAAACCCTCAAAATCCCAGAGGAGAACAGAGGCAGCAACCTCTTTGACTTGGCAGTAGCAACTTCTTACCAGACACATCACCAGAGGCAAGGGAAACAAAATCAATAATAAACTACTGGGACTTCATCAAGATAAAAAGCTTCTGCACAGTGAAAAACAGTCAACAAAACTAAAAGGCAGCCTACGAATGGGAGAAGATACTTGCAAATTACGTATCAGATAAAGGGCTAGTATTCAAAATCTATAAAGAACTTAACAAACTCAACACCCAAAAAACAAATAATCCAGTTAAGAAATGGTCAGAAGACTTGAATAAACATTTTTCCAAAGACGACACAGATGGCTAATAGACATATGAAAAAATGCTCAACATCACTTGGCATCAGGGAAATACAAATCAAAACCATGATGAGATACTACATCATCCCTATCAGAATGGCTAAAATTAGCAACACTGGAAACAACAGATGTTGGTGAGTATGCAGAGAAAGGGGAACCCTCTTACACTGTTGGTAGGACTATAAGCTGGTGCAGCCACTCTGGAAAATAGTATGGAGGTTCCTCAAAAAGTTAAAAATAGAATTACCCTAGACCCAGTAATTACACTACTGAGTTTTTACCCAAACAATACAACGGATACTGATTTGAAGGAGCACATGCACCCTGATGTTTATAGCAGCATTATCAATAATAGCCAAATTATGGAAAGTGTCCAAAGGTCTATCAACTGATGAATGGATAAAGAAGATGTGGTATACACACACACACACACACACACACACACACACACAAAATGGAATATTACTCAGGCATCAAAAGAATGTAATCTAGCCATTTGCAATTATGTGGATAGAGCTAGAGTATATCATGTTAAGCAAAATAAGTCAGTCATATATAGAATTAGGAAACAAAGCAGATGAACACATGGAAAGGCCGACAAAAGAGGGAAGCAAACCATAAGAAACCTTTTTTTAAAGATCTTATTTATTTGAGGCGGGGGGGGGGGGGGGGGAGAGCACATGCATGCACAAACAGGGGGAAGGGGCAGAGGGAGATGTGGAGCTCAATGTGGGGCTCAATCCCAGGACCTTGAGATCATGACCTGAGCCGAAGGTAGATGCTTAATCAACTAAGCCACCCAGGTGCCCCACCATAAGAGACTCTTAACGATAGAAAACAAACACTGGGTTGATGGAGGGAGGTGAGTGGGGAATGACTAAATGGGTGATGGGTATTAAGAAGGAAACTTGTGAAGAGCACTGGGTTTTATATGAAGGGATGAAACACTAAATTCTACTCCTGAAACCAATATTACATTATTTTGTTAACAAACTAGAATTTAAATAACAATTTGGAAGAAAAAAAAAGAAATTCCTCATTCCTAAAAAAGCTAGTTTTGGTTAAGTCTTTGTTATACTGGCTATTTTATATTTTTAACAGATATACTTTCATTTAACTGGGGTCTTTGGAGTACATGTTGAGTCTCCCTTTGCAAAAATGTTTCATTTAAAACTAAAGAGCTCCATATAGTCGCGTTGTGGCTTCTATTAAAGGCTCAACAGACAGAAGCTAATTAAATTGTTCTACTCCCAGCTTTGCTTCGTATTAAGCAGCTGCTTGCTTCATCAGTCATGCCAAATCAAGGACAAATCCAATGTTTTACACATATATGTATTTCCCCAGAAAACCAAGGCTTCTGGTAGAAAGCAAATTCATTCACTCAATCAGGCAAGAAAAGGGGAAAATGGACAAAACCAAACAATGCTCATTACTGATATAGATTAAGAATCTTGGAGAGTTAGGGGACTATTAAGTAGAAGAACACACAGTGAAAATAGGAAAGTATTCGACCTGGTTCTTGTACCTCTACATGTGGCTAGGATATTACCCTAGGAAGGAACAGCCAGAATAGAAGCGGGAAATATTTCTGTGGCAATTTACAAGGGGAGTGCCTAGACATGAAATTTACAACATAATTAGCCCATCTTGATTCACACCAAAGAAACTCTTCCAGAGGCCTCCTGAACACAAATGATAGTTGAATGTTTGAATGTCTCCCAAGACAGTTTCCATAAACTTTAATTCAAGTGAGTTTCTTAGAAGAAAAGCATAAAATGTTTGAAGTACACCTCTCCACCATTAGCTTAGAATAGTCCTTCTCCAGCAGGACTCTCAGAGGCAAGGCCACCGGAAACAGCACAGCCAGGCTGACTCAGCCCTCACTTCAGCCAACAGTTCATCCGACCTCTGTCACATGGCCACCATACAGGCCCTGGGCCAGAACTCAGAATACAAAATGGGGAACATGATAATAGGCCAGTAGGGAAGCAAAGAAACCGATCACCACCACATAGAATGCCAAGCTCAGGGTGCTAAGGGGCTATTCCCTGCTTTCAGAGAAATAAATACCCAGCAGAGAGGTCACATGAACAGTGAGGAGATATCGGAAGGTTTTCAATATAAACCAATAGGGCATCTTCTCTTCTATTAAAATCCCCAAACCCTTTAATGCTGAAGTGTAAGACTCAGTTCCACCAGCTGAGTCTAGAACTACTGACTTGGGAAAACAAAGATAACTCTCATTTCCCATGTTCATTATTTCCTTGTAATACAAGGGCGTCTGTAGGGAGTGTGTCAGAATTGCCAATGCCATCTCCAGACACATCCACAACCTTACTCTTTTCCATTCTGACACAACATGAACCACTGCATAGTTGTCAGCAGTAAAAATATTAACATGAAGAGGGAAAAGTCTCCTGAGGTTGTCTTTAAGGGCAGCAAGGAAGGGGAAAGCTGGGAAGAACTCCTCCTTGTGCTTCGCATTCCTTTTCCCATCTTTCGTGAGCTCCCTTTCCTGTTTCCCACATTAATTCCAAACACTCACTGGTTTCAAATCTCCAGTTCTCTCTCTCTTATAAAAGATAGCATTTCTTACTATTTAACCAAAAAATGGAGACGGTCGAGCATGAGCTCCCTCAGTGTTACAATGTCTACTACTTCCCCTGCCCCAACACAGAACCTCTTCTTTGCACACTATGGGCTCTCCCTAGGGGTGTGCTCCACACCTTCAACATGGCTTACGTTGTATGCAACCAAATGTCCCCCAGCATACCAATCCTGGATGTCACCTTCCCTCCAGATGGCTCCGTATGGGCATCCTGGAGGCCCCATAGGCTCTACATGACCCAAGCCAAAATTAATCCCAAACCAGTCCTTCCCCCAGGGTTCTGTATCTCAGAGAAGAGTATTCTCATCCACCACACTTCCCCTATCTACCAGTCTAGAATAGTTCAGTCACTCTGGTCCCCTTCCTATCCCTTATTCCAACAATTAATTGACTGCCAAATCCTGGAAGATTGAGGAATAGCAAATGGAGGATAATTTGATTCCAGGAAAGTTCTGGAAGTTCCTCATGACAGCCTTATGAATAATGTAAACAAGTATGGCTGGAAAACAAAATTAGGTAAATCCAGAGCCAGCTGAAAAACTAAAAGCAGCATGCAAATCAATGATCTGAAACAGACCTGAGAAGTATCTCCTGCTATCCTATAAGATTCTCTCTTTTTGGTCTGTTATTGGCAACATTTTTTTACAAATATTCACACAGTACTCAATGTGCATCTAACGCAGAGCCAGGAAAGATAGCTAATATAATGGGTTAACAGAATCAGGTTTCAGAATTATCTTCATAAGCTGAAACAGTCCCAATCGGAAAGAAGATGTATACTAAGAATAAATGTTTTAAAGGCGATACCTAAGTACAGGATTTGGTATAATAGCTACACACCACACACACACAGGGGAAGCCTTCACATTTTAAGTTACACAAACCAATGAGAGATAATAAAGTAATGAAGATACGAATAACAAAAAAATAAACTTCAGGCTCATTTATAGTCAGCATAAAAGTATGCCTTTGAATCAAGATATTTATCAGTCCCACTTTACTCTGAATTAATCACATACCATTGGGAACAAGATTACTTAAAAAGGACTCAAGAGCATTCTTCAAACATCTTCACTGTCACATAGAAAAATGAAAGAGAGAACTTATTCTGCATTTCTCAAAATGGCACAAATGGGCAAAAATTACAGGGAGGGAAGAGTTGAGCTTAATTTAAGCAAGAACCTTCTGACAATTTAGAAGTGCCCAAGCATCCATCACAGAAGTGGTAAAGGGACCTCAAGGGGGTGGACCTGGGTCTTTGAAAGCACTCTTAAAGAAAGATTCTGGGATTCTAGAACTGAACTGAACTTTGGTATCTAAAAAGACGATTTTGCATTAAACACTACATAAGCTTCTCAACAGTCTATCATTTCAGTTTTTAAAAAATCAAAATTACATATGTAGGAAAATATTAAGTACATGTAACTCGATGGGCTGTACACAGACTTGGTTGCAGGGTTGGGACTAAACCTCATCCCACCACTTGCTGTGTGACCTGGGATGGATTACTAAATTTGCCTTACCTGAACTTCAGTTCCCTGCAAAACGGAAGTAACAGTAGTAACTTGGCATGGCTGTCATGGGGCATAAACCACATGTTTGTTGGGCACTTAGAACAGTACTTGGTATGCGGTGCGCATTAAGTTTCTGCTTCCACCATCATCTGTCCCCAGCAGCAAGAGGGCATGCAATTGCTGGGTCTGCCACCACTCCAGCCAAGGGCAACAAGACCACTGTCTAGCCACTAAGGCCCCTAACTCATCCCTGTTCACGTTAGTCAACATTCACACATGCAGGCGGACCCTATGGCAGAAATCCATCCTCTACCACGTGACTATCCCTGTCATGCTAAGTTCCTTCCCAGAAGCCACCTGACCCAGCCCCTTACTCTGTGCACCTCCCAAATCCTTTCACTAGGTCCCCTGAGGCTGCTGCTCCACGCCCAGGGAACAGATCTCTATCTGTTGCCTCTCCTCTGTGTGCTCTGAGGACACCCCTCTCCTGTAGCCCTCTCAGGTCCTGGCTGCCTGGTCTCTCACACTTCGGAGTCAGGAGGTGGCCCTATGTCCTCCTTGTTCTTCACAGTCTCCTTCAGGCCCTGCCCCTCCAGTCCCCTGCCCCTGTAAACATCCGGCGTGCTCTGGTCCTGCTGTTTAGTTATACCACCTCTCCCTCTCCTCGCTGGTATCATATTCCAACCTCCTGGATGTTTCCTCCCAGTCAGAGACTTTGGTCTCAGTTCCCCGATACCTTCCAGCCCTGATACCATCCTGGGTGACTTCTTACTCCACCTAAGGCACAGGTTTCCTTAACAACTCAGTCCTTCTTTTCTCCGTGGGAAATAGCACCTCTTCTATGCCACCTCAACCACTCATGAACCTTTATGGTCCCTTACTCACCGTTTTCCTGCCTCCACAGTAACATCTCAAGTATTCCCCTGCTGACCTTCCTTTCGAGTGTGCTCAGTATTACAGTATTTTCGAGTCCACTGACTTCTTGCCTCAGTCCCAACCTGCTAGCCCTTTCCTGTGTTTTACTTCCCTCTTTAATCAGCTTAGATCCTTGAGCCCATCAGTTCAGTAATACTCTTACAAACACCCTACATTCCCTTTCCTCGGCCAAGAGCTGGCAAAACTCCAACCCGAGAACTGCTCAACTATTTACTCAGCGATGAGCCCCAAACAATCAGAGCATTGTTGGGAAGTGCCACACACCAGAAGGGATTGGAGTTGGTGAGTGAGAAAGGGCAGAGGGATCAGAGGGCCCTCCACACTGCACTCCCACGCACTGGCCCAGCGGATCCTCTCACACGGCACTGCTCATTTTCCAAGTCATCCCCATTTTCCAGACCTCTAACCATCCACCCCCATTCTCAACCAATAACCCCCCATCCAACCTCACAAAAGGATAGAAGCCGACATACGAAAACGCGATCACACTATCAACCCCACAAATTACCTGCATCTTCACCCATCTGTCCTCCACCTCAGGTCAACCTCTCCAACTTTGGTTCCAACCTTTCTGGCTGCCTTGGGAAACTTCTGCTCCCCAGGATCCTTTATTCTCTGCAACTAGATCTTTCTATTGGCTTTAAATAGGCTCAAGTTCTCAGCAGAAAGAAAAATCAACAAATCCACCACCTCTTCTTGAATCTGATAGTTTTCACTCGTGCCCTCTCTGCCCCTCCCCCCAACTCCCCTTAAGGACAAAGTTCTAGAAAGGTGTATTCAGACTATCATCATTTCTCATCTCTCTTGATCTTCAGCCCACTCCATTCTTGTCCCCACCTTCATTACTCCCCTGAAATATCTATCGCTAAGACCAAAAAGGACTCCTACATGTGCCCTTCATGTTACCTGAACTTGCAGAAATGTCAGACGTTACTGACCACTTTCCCCCTGTAATACTTCCTTCCCTGTGCTTCTCTAACACCTTACTTCATCCTCTGTCCAGCCAGTAAGGAACAGAATTCCCTAAGGCTCAATTCCAGACCCTCTTCTACTTGTTTCCTATGTGATTTCACCTATACCTGTGACATCAGTAATCACTTACATGCAGAAAAATCTCAAGTTTAACTCTCCATCCCAGATCTCTGCTCTCAGCTCCTGATGTATACAGCCAACTGCCTACTTGTCAGTATGACAAAACATTTCAAAGGCATCTCAAACCAAGCTCATGACCTGACCCCCAAACTTGGTCCTCCTCTAGATTCTTCATCTCAGTGAATGGTAGCACTATACATCCAGATCTGACAACCAGAACCTAGAAGCCATCCTTTAATAACTTGCTTTCTGTACATTCCTATATGCCCCATAATCCAATCCACCCAGTCCATTGTTGGAAATCCACTTTCTTTTTTTTTTTTTTTTTTTAAAGATTTTATTTATTTATTTGACAGAGAGAGGTCACAAGTAGGCAGAGAGGCAGGCAGAGAGAGAGGGGGAAGCAGGCTTCCCGCTGAGCAGAGAGCCCGATGCGGGGCTCGATCCCAGGACCCTGAGATCATGACCTGAGCCGAAGGCAGAGGCTTGAACCCACTGAGCCACCCAGGCACCCCGAAATCCCACTTTCTTAAATAGCTTTCAAAAGCTATTTGAACTTTGAAATACTTTCAAAAGCTATCCATTTTTCTCTAGCTTATGACCATCACTTTTCTAGACTGTCGGCAAACCAGAAGAATATCTCTAAACAAACTGGAGGACTCCAGGGGAATCTTCACGAAAAGCTGTTTCTGATTATGTCACCTCCTCACCTACCCCCAACTTAAAACCTTCAACGGTCTCCAAGAGTTATTACGAGGACCCTACTTTCTCCAGCCTCAACTGGCACTTGCCCTCACTTGCTACACTCCAGCTTATGTGACCTTTCTATTCATTAAAGATGCCATGTTCCTGGCCTTTGCAGAACCTGTCCCCCACCTCCCACCCTGACCCCCACTCCCAGCTTAACTCTCATACTTCTTCAACTCTCCATCAACCCTCACTTCCTCAGAAAGGCCTTCTCCAAGCTCGGGCACCAGGTCAGTACCCCCTTATCTGCTCTCAGAGTGCCAAGTTCCTCCCCTTTATAGCTGCAATTTATTTTAAAAAAATTTCTTTAAGTATATTGACATGCAACATTGTATTAGTTTTAGGGGTACAACATAGTAATCCAACAAGTCTATATGTTATGCTGTGCTCACCACCAAGTGAGCTCCCATCTGTCACCATACACCACCATTACAGTACCATTGACTCTATTCCCTATGCTGTGCTTTTCATCTCTGTGACTTACTCATTTCATAGAAGCCTGTATCTCCCACTCCTGTTCACCCATTTTGCCCACCCCCAGCTCCCTCTCCTCTGGCAACCCTCAGTTTGTTCTCTGTATTTATGGATCTGATTTGGCTTTTTGTTTGCTTTTTTATTAATCTGGTTTTTTGTTTTTTTTTAAGACTCCACATGAGTGAGATCATATGGTATTTGTCTTTGTCAGTTAAAGCTGCAATTTAAATGAATGTCTTCTTCCCCCAGTGAAATGTGAGCCTCATAAAGGTGAGAAACATGGACATTTCCCCCCTCCATCCCCATACGTAACACAGGCCTGCCACGTAGCATGTGCTCAATACATGTCTATTAAATAAAATGATAATAATAGGCATTCGTATTCTTACATGAGCTTTCCATTCTCATCAGCAACAGGTCTTTCATTTTGCCATATAGCCAGAATATTGGGGAAAAAAAAGAATATTCTAAATCAACAACTTTTGTATTACAGCATGAAAACATATTTACTTCAAAAGGATCCTCACCTCAAATGCCCAAGAGCAAAGAGTATTGACCAGTATTATAAAGTGAACTAATATTGAATATGTGTTTTAGTCCATTTGTATTGCTCTAACAAAATACCACAGACTGCGTGGCTTATAAACATTAGAAATTTATTGCTGCCCACAGTTCTGAAGTCACCAGCATGATTTGGTGAGGGCCCTCTTCCAGATCATAGAATTTCACATGGCAGAAGGGGCAAGACAGCTCAGTGGGATCTCTTATAAGAACACTAATCCCGTACATGAGGGTTCCACCCTCATGACCTAATCACTTCCCAAAGGCCCTACCTGTTCCTACCACCACCTCTGGAGGTTAGCATTTCAACATATGAACTTGCGGGGGGGGGGGGGGGGGGGGGGGGGGGGGGGGGGGGAAGGGGGGGGGGATGACACAGAAACATTTAGATCATAGCAGTAGCATATATGGCTTCTCCATCCCAAACTCCTTATAACAAATGGTACGTGTTCAAAGGTTTCATAATAATTACAATCTGCACTGTATTTTCATACTCTTAGCAACTACATAAGTACTTATTTATCGATTTAGTTAGGCCTAACATGTTAAAGTACTTTAAAAGTCTCTATTCGCAAACCGAAAGCTATTTATAAATGAACACATGACTGCAGAAGGTATTTACCAAACCAAACAAACAAAAACCTTATCAAAAAAGTCATACTTGGGGCGCCTGGGTGGCTCAGTCGTTGAGCGTCTGCCTTCGGCCCAGGTCAGATCCCAGGGTCCTGGGATCGAGCCCCACATCGGGCTCTCTGCTCTGCGGAAAGCCTGCTTCTCCCACTACCATTCCCTCTGCTTGTGTTCCCTCTCTCGCTGTGTTTCTCTCTGTCAAATAAATAAAAAAAAATCTTAAAAAAAAAGTCATACTTACACCTTACCCAATCATTCTAGGTTTTGAGGTTTTTTGGTTTTGGTTTTTTTTAAAGATTGTATTTATTTATTTGAGAGTGAGCCAGAAAGAGAGAGAGAGAGGGAGAAAGCAGGGGCAAGATTAGAGGGAGAGGAAGGAGGAGGCTCCCCACTGAGCAGGGAGCCCAACATGGGGCTCGATCCCAGGACTCAAATCATGACCTGAGCTGAGGGCAGACACTTAACCAACTGAGCCACCCAGGTGCCCCCATTCTGGGTTTTGTTGGCATTTTCATATGGGTGGTACACTGTAATTATCTGTCTAAATGCTCGTGAAACATCAATAATTAACCAGAGAGAGTAAACCAAGCACCCCCTCCATAAAGAATAACTATCACATACCCACTCTTACCTTTTTATTCATGTAAAAACCAGTAAACATCTAATCAAATATATATACAAAGCTCTCAACTAACTACAGTTACAGTTTTTGGGTTTTATTGTCATTACTATTATTTTAATTCTACACTGAGAGCTATATGAAAAAAGTTCGGAAAATTATGCGCGGAAAACATTCCACCTCTTTTCCTGTTCTGATCATCAAGTTCAAGAACCATTAGCATT